>CAOLHI010001350.1:0-396052 GCA_948474755.1 Ctenosaura bakeri | reverse complement strand
TCATTTCCCAGTTCCCCAGGTTCTGTTCTGTTCTGTTCTTTTTTTTCCTTTTCGTGACAGTTAAACATATAAGGAAGTTTCAAGGTGAGGAGGAATAAATACAGAGAAGCTAGATTCCACTCCACCCTCCACCACACACACACTCTAAATGGTAGAAAGACTGTTTGCATTTTTAATTCAAAGCTAAATATTGTCTGGCAGCAATCTTTGGAAAGGGTTTTACCCACACTGGTAAGATGAACAGCTACATTTCAAAAGTTATCACTTTACCCATGAGTGTTTGTAGGAAAAAGTCTTGAATGATTCACGTTAAATCCTGACTCCTGATTTGTCTGCACCAGAAATATTAACAAGTACTTTACAGAGGGACAACAGAGGTCACTGAGGGTGATAGAATATCTGTGAACTAGTAGTTCACTCATTGGTTTTGGTGGGATTAATCAGTCACACTGAATTACAAGTCATCCAAGAGTAACCAGATACCTTTTGAGATGGCTTCTGTCTCCTGCCAGAACCCTCACATTTTACATGTATGGAATGTGCATAACTATCCTTATGTATAAATGCAACAAAGACAATTTTTGTGTTCTAAATTTTCCACACTGGTAATACCCTGAAGGCATCAGACCCTGTCTGATCTTGGACATGAAGCAGGGTCAGGCCTGGTTGGTATTTGGATGGAGGACTGCCAAGGAAATACCAGGAGCTGTAGGCTATATTGCAGAGGAAGGCAACATCAAACCACACTTGAGTATTCTGCCTCCCCCCCCCCAAAAAAAAATTCCTTATGAAATCCACAGGGTTGCATAAATCAACAGGCAACTTGAAGGGACATTTAGACACATACACACATACATGCATATTATTCTTGTCAGAACTGTTTGGAGGTGATTTGAATTTATACAGCATGGGGAGGGACATAGTCACTCTTTCTTGTTCCTGGGTGGTTATTTCAAGAGGATTTTTAAAATTATCAGTAGTTTTATGGCTGTTGACCTCCAACACATGACTGATTGCTGCATTGGAATGTCAGATTCGGCAAGAAACATTGCTCATCCATTTCAGAAATCTGTTCCCGATTTACTTTGCCTCATTCAAGTTGAACATAGCTGTTATATTTAATGCCACCTCCCCCCATGGCAATTTAATACTCTATCGTTCAAACCATTGGAAAATGCTAAAGCAGAAAAATATGCTGAAGCTTAACCATATAAAGAAGTTAATTCTTCTTTAAAAAAAAAAGAAAGAAAGAATGTACAAGTAAAGCAAAATATGAACATCCTAACAGATATAATGTTCCCCTAGTTTATAAGGGCATGGGCTAAATAGAAAGATGTAGGAAATGATATAAAAGAGCTAAGGAAAGAAGGCTATCCAAGCTGAAGAAGACAGAAGAGATAAAGTTTGTCCATTAGCTTCCACTTTATGGCAGCTATCATGTTAGACAGAGAATTCAATTTTTTTTCCTATTACAGTTTTATAGTTACAGTATTTTTGGAGTTCTTGCCTGTGAAATGCTCTGGGAGCGAAGAACTGGCATGAGTTCAAGGCAGAGTTTGAGAAAAGAATTTTGGATGTGTTATTTACTTCTATTCTAATCAATTAGTTGTAGCCAATTGAAACACAAAGGATTTTCTTCCCTAACCCCTTTTTGCTTTCTTCTGGCGATTATGTTGTATACTTTGCCTTTAGCTTACAAAATCCAGTGAAATATAGAGTCATAGAGTTGGAATGACCTGCATGGGCCATCTAGTCCAACCACCATCCCTGCACTATTGAAAGATGCCCGTCAACCTCTGTTTGAAGACCTTCAGAGAAGGAGAGTCCATCACTCTCTGAGCCAGTCTGTTCTGTTGTTGAACAGTAAAGATGTTCTGATTAGTTTAGGTCAAATCTCTTTTTTTGAATTTGAACCTATTGGTTTGTGTTCTAGCAGAAAACAGAAAGCAAGCTAGCTCTATCTTAAACATGAAATTCATTCAGATGTTTGTCTGTTTTGTCATCTCTCAGCCTTCTCCTCTCCAGTCTAAGTATCTCTGGCTCCCTAAGTCATTTCTTATAACACTTGGCCTCCAGAACTTTGATCACCTTGGTTGCCTTTTTCTGGGCATGTTCCAATAACACTCTTAAATTGTGGTGCCCAGAGCTTGATACAGTATTGCAAATGATATCTGGCCAAAGCAGAACAGAGTAGCACTACTACTTCCCTCAATATAGACGCTATACTCCTGTTGATGCATCTCAGAATTGTGTTGGCTTTCCTAGATCTTTTACATGCACACTGCTTTCGAGCCATGTTTCACTCATCCTACCTTTGTGCGTTTCATTTTTTTCTTGTCTGCATGAAGTACCTTACACTTGTTGTTGTGTGCCTTCAAGTTGTTTCCAACTTGGAGACCCTAAGGCAAACCTATCATGGGGTTTTCTGG
The DNA here is from genome assembly GCA_948474755.1 of Ctenosaura bakeri. NCBI lineage: Eukaryota > Metazoa > Chordata > Lepidosauria > Squamata > Iguanidae > Ctenosaura > Ctenosaura bakeri. The sequence continues at coordinate 393,623 of CAOLHI010001350.1, read as the reverse complement.
CACTGAGAGTGTATGACTCACCCAAAGTCACCCAGTGGGTTTCCACGGCCAAGCAAGGAACTGAACCCTGATCTCCAGGGTTGTACTCCAGTGCTCAAACCACTATACCATGCTGGCTCTCACCTTACACTTATCCCTACTGAAATTCATTTTGTTACTTGTGGCCCAGCTCTCTAATCTATCAAGGTCATTTAATTCTGATGCTGTTGTCTGGACTATGAGCTACCCCTGCCCCCATCTGGTGTCACCTGTAAATTTGACAAGCATGTCTTTTAGTCCATTGTTTAAGTCAGCCATAAGTTGGAAACAACCTGAAGGCATACAACAATAGCAAGATATTACAAAGGGACCACATAAGCAATTTGAGGTGTGAAATAAGAAATGCCTTCAAATTACAATGGCACAGTCTCAGAGATTTGACTGTGTGTAGCTTTTTCTGTTAATAAAATTATATAAGAAAAAGTGACAAAGCCAAAGAGTTGGGAATAATCTTTTAAAAAGAAAATCTTCCTTGCCAGTTTTGTTCCAACTTCGTGGATTCAGGAAAAATGTTCTTCTCCCTTCAGAAGTCTACTATTTCATGGCCGCAGAGTGAGAGGCTTATAAAGAAGCATATGCATGGAGCTGTTTTTCCAGTGTAGAAAATGAAGAAATCTGCAAATGACTGACAACTATAAATGTGTTGCAAAGCAATGCACAGGACATTGGGATTGTTTTAATAATATCTTCCTGCCATGGGTAATTTAATTTTGTGTCTTCTGTCTTTGCACAGGTACCTTGTTGGTTTTTTAAAAGATGCATGGGAAGAGACAAGCCAGAGATCATCTGAGCTATTTGTGGAATTTGGGTCTGATAGTGATTCCAAGTTCTACTATATTTACAGTTTTCAGCAGCTTTAAAGAATGTTGATTATAGAAAAAAGAGATTATCTTAGCAACAATTTTTGTGGACAAAAATTCAGCAGTCCTATACTGCGCTGAGAAAATATAACCAATACAGGCCCACCCTTATTTAACTATAGGCATACCCAGTTAACAAACCCTCTGACAAACTCCTTTTTACAGAGTCTTTTTACACAAACCCAGCCTCATTTTTCTCTTTGTCCTCTGTCTAGGTGGACATTTTTAGCAGCAGTAAGGGAAGGATAGTGATGGAAGGATGAAGAAACACAGGCTTGTGGTTTGGGATTGCAACAACGTCTGCAGTAAACTATGCAATCAGTAAAGCCTGAGCTGGAAAAGAGCGAAATTCTACTGTAGCTAATTCTAAAGTAGCCAAGTGGGCCTGCCTACAAGAGGCAAGATAAATGGCAGCTGCTTCAAGAATCCCTTACCAAGCATGCATGAACAGCAAGAAGGAAATAAAAGGGAAAAGCAGGTATACATGCCTTGCCAGCTAACCTCCCTCCCCAAAATTAAAAAAGCTTAGATCTATAAGTTTGGCCACTAAATGGAAATCATAAGAATAGTGGGAATTAGTGAAAGAAAAAGTCATCCTGAATGCATTTTGGAAGAAGCGTTCATGCAGTCCCTAGATCAGTGGTTCTCAACCTGGGGGTCGGGACCCCTTTGGGGGTCGAACGACCATTTCACAGGGGTCGCCGCTCCTCAATCCTGCCCCCCTTTTAAAAGAAGGTGGCCTCACCGCCAATGGGAGCAGTGCTTCTGAGACCCCTGCACTGGGAGGAGGGGAGAGGAGGTGTACTGGGCATTTCCCTGTCTTTCCCTGCCTGGTGGGAAAGCACTGGAGGAGCCTGAGGTGGAGCCAGAGGTGCAGAGAGCGGGAGGAGAGAACTGGAGCCTGAATATTAAGGCGGAGGTGAGGAGACCGAGAGGAGAGAGCTGGAGCCGGAGCGTTAAGGCAGAGGCGAGGAGAGGAGACGGCGCGCTGGCAGGAGGGGAGAGGCGGCGTGCAGCCAGGCGCAGCCAAGCGCTACTTGAACGCTCGCGCCTGCACCACACACACACACACACATGGAGGGCTTCCCCTACAGTGTTCCTTTCCCCTTCATGCTAGCTTGCAGAGTCAGAGTTGCTTGCCGGGGCGAGTGAGCAGCCAGGCGCTGCTTGGATGCTTGTGCCCGCACCACACACACACACACAGAGGGCTTCCCATTCAGGGTTTATGTCGCTGCAGCAGGACGTCTGGGAGGTAAGACCCTGTCCCCTCACCCTCTTCGCCTCACACTCATTCATGCTGGCGAACAGTTGCTTGCCGGGGTGAGCGAGCAGCTGGGCTCCGCTTGCTTCCCAAAGTGGCGGGGCTGCAGCAGCGGCGATCGCCTGGTCGCCCATTCATTCTGGGCACGCTGCTCCATGGGAGTTGTCAGTGTGGCTGTCGCCTTTGGTTCGGCAGGCAAAGGGGGAAACTTTCCTGTGGCGGATCTGCCATCCGATGGGGGAGATCGGTCCCTCCGAGACCGAGAACTCGGTTGGGAAAGGAGCAAGGGGCATCAGCCAAGGACTTCGGTTTCTGTAGCAAGAGCCCCTGAGGCTCATTGGTTGGTTTTTTGTTTTTTTGTTTTTTGGTTTTTTGACCCGAAAGCGCTGCTCTGATCCGTCCTGTGGACTTTGGCCATTTCCACATTCCAGTGTTATAGCGCTATGATTCCACTTTCACCATCCTATGGAATCCTGGGGTTTGCGGTTCAAACTGCAAACCCCAGGATTCCATAGGATGGTGAAAGTGGAATCATAGTGCTATAACAGTCTAGTGCAGAAATAGCCAGGATGACTTTCTCCTCTCGCTTTTGTTGTGCGTGGACCCTTGGCGCTTTCCACACGCACGTGTTGTGTTCTTCTCCCTGACTGTCTTGCATTCCTCACTTTTTGTATGTTCAGCGTCTGCACTCCCTTTAAGGGAGGGAGGGAGGAAGGGAGGGAGGCAAAACGCGTCTGCTTATGCCACCGCCATCTTTTCTCTCTCCCTTTCCTTTCCTCCCTGTGCCTCGTGTAAAATGCGGGCTGTTTTGGCATTGCCTTTGGGAGTGACTGGCTTTTTGAACTGTGGTAACCCAACATTCAGAACTAGAACTACTGCCTTAATTCTGGCATTGATGGATGCTTTCTGTGCTTAAAAAAGGGGGGAGGGTTACCAGTTTTTAGGCATTAGAAGTCTATCCAGAGCAGTGATTTAGGACAGTGTTTCCAATCTATTTGATGTTGGAAATAACTAACTAACTAAATAAATAAATAATAATAACGAAAGTGATTTTATGGTTGGGGGTCACCACAACATGAGGAACTGTATTAAGAGGTCGCAGCATTAGGAAAGTTGAGAACCATTGCCCTAGAGAGTTCAAAATGTTTTTGCTTAGCTATGCAAGGCTTTCTTGACCTGGTTGTTCCATTTCATATGTATGTATTTAGTTTTGAATAAAAAGTTTGCTGAAATATGTTGAACTCCTTTCTATTGTGGGGTGTAGGAACTTATCCCTGTTCTTCTCATGTTGTTTCTGCCTCTGGTACCAAAATTTTTCTTAAAAGAATATCCAAGATCACATCTACTTTGCTAACTGATGTATAGCTGTAGATTAATGAGTATAAGAATACAAAGAAATATGTTAATTTAAAAAATAATATATATTATTTAAACATTACAAATTGTAACCAATAAAAGGGTGGATGCTTATGCATTTGGCCATGAAACATTTTGTATACTCTGCCACTTGTCTGAAAAGAAAATATCTACCAAGATAAGGTGGGCCAGACAAAGACAACATCAACAGAGTTTTAAGAACCATCTAATTTTTTCATGCATCAGGTTAACAGCTACAACTTCCACCAACAGAGGAACCACATTTAAAGAAAAAAAAACTTTTTAAGAAAGGATGAGAAAAGTGTTTACTCTCCCACTTCACATGCCATTCTATTCCACATAACTGCTTGCAATTAGCGGCTAAGGAATAAGATTAATTTATAGACCTCATGCTTAATGGGGCAGAACATAAAATGGAGAAGCTGTGATGCTTGACACTACTACTGTCAATTTCCAGTATCCAAACTCCATTTGGGAGTCAGCAATGCTAGCAAAACAGTCATTCTCAACCTGGTATGTACATTTGCTTAATTTCCTGTCTGTCATATACAGGAAGACAATTTATGTATTCTGTCTAGTCTGTCTTTCCCTCTTGGGATTCTAAGTTTAAATGTTAATACATTTCGTTAGCTTGCAGAGGTGTTGTTGTACTTCTGATGTAGGTCACTCTGTCTCCAACAGTATTCAGCTCATCGCCCACTGGCTGCACAGAGGTGGGAGCTTGTCACCAAACTGGAATGGCTTCAAGGTGGTGATGGGGATGTTAATATTTTGACTATTTTGACCTTGAAAGTGAAGCCCAATAGTTTTCCACAGTTTTCTCTCCACTGTGGAGAAAACACATATTTGTGTGTAGTTATGTCCAGAATTTACACACCTTATAATAACAATTTTTGTGTGTGTGTTTATAAGAATCATGAAGGTTTGCACCAAAAGCACTATTTCCAGACAGCCAGGTGTGGCTTGTGTGTGTGCGCACGCAAGATTGCTATTTCCTACACAATAAAGGTCCATCAACAATTTTGCAAAATAAAAATCCTGCACACAAAACAGCAATCTTGCACAACAAAACCATATGGCTATTTTGTGTGTGTGTGTGTGTGTACGCACGCGCGTGTGTGCATGCTCTTCCAGAAATTAGCAACAGAATACCTGATTTTAATTTGTAACAAGAAATGACAATGTAGTGCTTCTTAAACATTATTAGGCAATAATGGGAGCAAATTACTTGCAAAACGTAACTTCCCATTCTTTAGCCATTTGAAGAGAGTTGTCATTTGCTCTTGATTACACCCAGTCTAGTTGGTAGAGTGAAAACTGGAGACAGCTCCTGAGAATTTCAAGTGTTGCCTGTGACCTGGTTGCATGACATACAGCAGCTGCTGAAATCCTGTCTTCTACACAACCATAAGGGTACAGGAACTGTTTCTAGTTTTCACTCTGGCAACCCTATGAAGCAGCTGGTCTCCCTGGATGTCCTGTTCCTACAAGAGAGGAAAGGTATCCACATTGCTGAGAGCTTTTTACCAGCTTACAGCATGGCTGCACTACCCAGACAGCACCAGCTTTCCTGTGCAATGGAGGTTGCTCCTCCGTCTTACCCTGAGCTCAGCGGCTGCAGAGAAATACCTTCATGAGTGCACAGCCACACCACGGGTGCTGAGCATTCACTGGTTCCAGCCTTGCAGATCACTGAACTATGTATTTACAGTTACCCTCCACAATTGCAGGTTTGACTATCACGGATTTGATTATTTGCAAGTTTCTTCAACCCCTGCAACTCCCCTCAGGTGCTTCTTTTCTAGGGAAACCTTCCCTCTTGGAAGCACCAGTCAGGCCTCACAGCCCTTTAAAAACCCACCCCTGGTCCTCTTCCTCCTCCACCAGTGGCTACCTGGCCAGTTACGGATGTCTCACTGCTCAATTTCTCAGTACCACAAACCCTCTCCCAATGCCCCCCCCACACCCATGGAAGGAAATGGGTGACAGAGAGGAAATATAGGGCCACCATACTGACCTGCCCCTCTTCCCTCTGCTCTCCCTGACCTGGTTTGAACCTTGGGTGTCCATTCTCCCCACCATGCCTCAGCCCCCTTCCCACAGACACACACACACACACACTCATTTTGATGTTCGTGATTTTTCCACTTTTGTGAGGGTCCTGCACCCCTAACCCTAGCAAATGTGAAGGGCCAACTGTATTTATATATTTTAGTTATACTCACCTTTCTCTCAAGATAGCTGATAGCATGGCTTAAAGCAAAGTACAGCTTTTAAAAATTAATGAGTGTTTTAAGAGAGTTTCAAAAACAATCATATAAACTACCCTATTACAACACTAATCCTTTTAAACAGTGTAAAAGCATTTAAGCAAATAAAAATGTAAAACATCCACAGCCCATTAAAAAAAACCCTTGGACAATCACCAGTTTAGGAGCCCAAAGCCTGCCTACATAAAAAAGGGTTTGTCTGCTGGTTGAAAAAGCATCTTATGGGAAGGAATTACACAGCCTGGTGCAACCACAGAAAAGGCCCGCCCACATGTTGTCATCGGATGTGTCTGCAGAAGTGATGGGACCCAGAAAAAAAGGATCTTACCACAGAAGCATAGAGTTGGAATGGGCCCCATAAGCCATTGAGTCAGTGGCAGAGCTTGGAGTGTATGGAGGGGGGCAGGAGAGGTGGGGCTACAGCATGAGGGGTGTGGCCACTGTGCATGGAGGCATGGCCAAGGCATGCAGGGGTGTGGCTACTGGCCAGGACGTTCCAAAAACATAACTTCCCAGGGCAAATTGCCCCCACCATCCCTATGTCCCTATATGACTGCTTTGAGTCCAACCCAGTCAGTGCAGGAAACCTAACTAAAGCATCCCCAGCAGGTAGCTGTCCAGCCTCTTTCTGAAGATATCCAGAAAAAAGACCCCACCACTACCTCTCCAAGTAATTGGTTCCATTTTCAAACAGCTCTTAAAACTCAGACCAGCTTGTATAGGGAAACAAGGGCTTTCATACAGTCTCAAGTTTGCCAGAGTGAAACCTGAGGAAGGCTCCTGTATCTTTAAAGACTGTGTAGGAAAGGGAATTTCAGCAGTTGTTGCTTATCTTGCAATCAGGTAAGAAGCAACACCTTCTGAAGTTCTCCTTCTATGCAATCGTTAAAGGAGCCTTCAGCTGGTTTCATGTCAAGTGGGTTGGAGGCCCGCCTTCTAACTATAGTCAGCTTTCCATGTTGGCTAGGATTAGGGGTGCGAGACCCCCACAAAAATGGAAAAACTACAAATCTCAAAATATGTGCTTCTGTCTATGGGAAAGAGGCTGAGGCATGATGAGGAGAACAGGCACCCAGGGTCTAAACCAGGTCAGGGAAAGAAGAGGGAAAAGGACAGGTCAGCATGGTGGCCCTGTACTTCTCTCTCTGACCTACCTCCTTCCTTGGGTGTGGGGTGGCATCATGAGAGGGTTTGTGTCGCTGAGAAATCAGGCTGTGAGCCATCCTTAGCTTGCCAGACAGCGGCTGGTGGAAGAGGGGGAGCACTAGAGGGCTGCATGGCCTGATTGGAGCTGCTGAGAGGGAAGCTTCCCCCATAAAAGAAGCACCTGAAGTGAGGGAGGCAGGGGTTGGAGAAACTTGCAAATAACCAAATCTGTGGAAGCTAAACCCACAAAAGTGGAGGGTCCAAGGTAGCTTCAGACTTCCACTATACTCTCTGGCCAAAGTCATCCTCACGCTAAGAGCAGAAAATGTTCTGCCAGCCCTACCCTTCTGTTATAACAACGACAAAAGTGGAAGAGGAGGGCCCTTGCACACACACACCCCACAAAAAAAAAAGCAGAGGTTTTTTTATTTAGGACCCACAAAAACCTGTAACTAGCCTTGCTACTGTGTGCTAATATTTTGAGCTAAAAATATCAGCACCAGAACTAAGCTCTGGCAGCATTAATGGCCATGTAGTAGCAAATGACCACAAAATGCTGTCAAAGAACATATTTGGGAAGTAGTGTGATGGAAAATATCTATCCTCCACCACAAAGAAAGAAAAAAAAATAGACCAAACATAGCTCTCTGAAGTACCTCCTGAATTAAGTCACTGTTTTATTACTAAGATGTCTGAGGAAGACCAGCTGGAATAGCAATTTAATTCTTGTCATCCAGGTCTGTATTATATTTTAATTAAAGCTATCCCGTTCTGTAGTATAGTGATGCAGTGAAAGTGTCTAAGAGAGCTGCAAAACTGGGTGACAGTACTCATACTGCTATTGACTTGTTAAGGAGACACTCTTTGCAGATGGCAGTCTTGTACAAAAATTCAGTGTCCTTCATTGCCTTCATACTTCTTTCTTCTGTTTTAAAACTGCATTTCTCTGTCAATCTTTTTTGCATATTTTCTGAGAAGTCACATTGGGCGGTGGTTCAAACCTGAGGACAGCTGGCAGAGCAGAGTCTGTCAAAAAGCAAAAAAAAAATGGAGATGTAATCCAGGTTTCTGTCCTGAGGCAAAAAAAAACAGTTAAGAGGGCAAAAGGAAGTAGGAGAAAAATCTTGCAACACAAAAAATTTCCCCATCTACTCAACAGACTTTTGAGATGTTTAGTCTGATACAGTTCATGAAAAATAGATAATGTGTGCATTATTTTGGTGGAGGACCCAAACCAAACTCTCTAGATTTTGTCAAGCTACAACTCCTATCATCCCTGATGATCATCCCATGATGGCCAGGACTGATAGGAATTCTATATATATTAGGAGGGCTGCAGATTTCCCAGTCATGCTTTAGAGCAGAGATTGGAGTTGTACAGCTCCCAAATGTTATTGTTGTTAGCCATATTTAGCCAGATGACATTAGCTGTCTGGCTCAATACAGTAAGACCCCCATATCTGTGGGGGATTGGTTCCGGTCCCCCCGCAGATACTGAACCCATGGATAGGAGCGAACATCCTCCCCCCGCGATTGGGCCCAGAGTGAAGAGGAGGAGGTGGCGAGGGGGGCAATCGTGCATCTCTCGCCTCTTTCCTGCCTGCCGCCACCACAACGGGCCCGGGGCGAGAGGCAGGAGTTGGTGAAGGGGGCGATCGCACACCTCTCACCTCTTTCCTGCTTGCTGCCAGGGCGTTCAGGCCTGAAGCGAGGGGCAGGAGGAGGCGAGGGATGCAATCATGTGCTCCTTCTCTCTTTCCTGCCTGCCACCAGGGCAATTGGGCTGGGGTGAGGGGCAAGAGGCAGCGAGGGGCGTGATCCTGCATTCCTCACTTCTCTCCCGCCTGCCACCATCACAATGGTGGCAGTGGGGAGCCAACCATAGATGACTGAATCAGTGGATAATGAATCCGCAGATAAGGGGGTCATACTGTACAAGACAGGTAAAAATGAATGTGTGTGTACCTACACTGCACAATCATAGCACTTTGATACCACTTTAACTGCCGTGGCTCCATCCTATTGAATTCTCGGGGAGTGGTTAGTATTCCCTAGTTTACTCTCCTAGAGCTTTTGAGCTCTGTGGCACAGAATTCTAAGCACCGCATGAAACTACAAATCCCATGATTCCATGGGAAAGAGCTGTGGAAATTAAAGTGTGGTCAAAGTGCTGCAATTGTGCAATGTGCATAAATCACAGGCATTTTTGTTGTATTATTGAGCAATACTAAATTATTTAATTCTCACATACAAATATACAACTGAATATACTGGAGATTACCTGACTCCTATGATTCTTTTGTAACCTCTGTAAGCATGAATCTATTTGTACAGAAGAAGAACCCTGCTGGATTAGAACAACATACAGCATCCTGTTCCCACAGTAAGCCAGCCAGATGGCCCACATGGAAGACATAACCAGAATTGCACCCTCCTGCTTGTATTTCCTAGCAACTAACATTCAGAAGTATCCTGCCTCAGATATGGAAGGTAATGTATAACTATCATTGATTAGTAACCTGTGATAGCCTATGTCTTTCTTTAATAACACAGTTTGCCTTTGAGTGAGGTTTTTTTTTCCCTTCAGAAACAGCCAGTAGAGGACCATAGATCTTAGCCCTTTGCCTCTTGCTGTGGTCCTCTCCTGGATCATTTCTCTCATAGTCCTATCATTTGTACAGTGGAGCTTCAATATATGCGACTTCCAGATCTGTGAATTTAAGCGGAGCATCACGTCCTATATCTATAATGGTGACACATGTTGCTGCCATTTCATGATCTTTCCCATTTGTGGGAGGTCCTGGAATAGAACCCCCACAGATATGGAGGGTCCACTGTACATGCAAAAAAAGTCCAGTTATAATAAATAAAGCCTTTTTTTGCCCATGCAACTGCCAGGTGTGGAAGAAGGCTGATCTTCAAGTGTGTGGGAGGACTGATCAGGTGTGGGAGAGAGCTGCGATCACAGGAGGGACCTAAGTGTTTAAGCCCTCTATGCCAGGAACTCAATGCAGATAGCCTTCCAAAGCTGGCTATTTAGTGTGGGTTAGAGTACTGGACTGGAAGTGGGAGACAAGTAGTCTGCCTGCACCAGAAAGCACACCAGGCAACCTTGGGCCAATTATTGTGTTTCAGTCTGCCTGCTTCACAGTGAGGAAAAGAACCATCTGCATTACTTTGTGCTCCTAGGAATAAGAGTTATACATGTAACAGGTAAATAAAAGAGGTAAATGCCCCAAATACTCTAAAATACTTGCAAAATATTGTTATTCAGATGTTGACCTTTGTTGGCTTAGTATTAATATTAACAGTATTAACAATTCCAATGAAGAAGACAGTTTGGCAGTGTCTAAAGAAACCAAGGTGGTTTCAACATTCGGGTGAGCTGAGATTCACAGGAAAAGAGATTCCACCTAAACATTAGAGATAATGTTTTTACTGTAAGAGCTGTTCAGCAGTGGAATAGGCTGCTTCAGAGGGAGTTAGACTCTCCACCTTTGTAGGTCTTTTAAAAAGTCTTGGAGGACATCTTTCACAAGTGCCTTAGTTGTGCATTGGCAGAGGTTTGTTGCAATACTTTTAATTTCTAAAAACTCCCATTCCTAGTAATCATTAGCACAAAATCTATCTTCTTCACAGCTATTCCAACCTATAAGTTACCTCTGAGATACCTGTATGACTAGAAGGTCTCTTCCACAGTATAGGTCTTCTGGCCAGTCTAGATCAATGAGAATGGTTTGTACTCCACCACCCACCAAACAGAAAAGCAGCTTGTTTAAGAGGAGGAGGAGGAGGAGATTTATTTATATCCTGCCTTTTTCCAAATCTGCGGTTCAAGCTGGTTAACAAAAGTTAACACAGATGCAGCTAATAATTTACATCATACAAAGGTTTAAAATACAATTGTACTATCAATAAAATTAAAGGGCCTTTCTGAACTAGACCATTATAGTGCTATTATTCCACTTTCAACATCCTGTGGAATTTGGGGTTTGTAGTTTACTGAGGCCAAAGGGCTCTCTGGGTGAGAATTCTAAATGCCCCCCTAAAATGCAAACCCCAGGATTCCATAGGATGTTGAGAGTGGAATAATAGCACTATAACAATGTAGTGTGGAAAAGCCCAGAAATAGTTTAAAATGTATTGTATTGTATTGTATTGTATTGTATTGTATTGTATTATATTATATTATATTATATTATATTATATTATATTATATTATATTATATTAACTTATTTTATTGTTGCACTCAGAGCCTGAAAATCTTTCCAAAGGAGATCTAGCTCTATCATTAGGCAGGGTGAGGCAGCAATTGCTGAGGGGGCAGAAAGTGGCAAATTGGAGAGCAATTTTGTATCTTTAGGTTGCTGTGGGTTTTCTGGGCTTTGAGGCTGTGTTCTATTAGTATTTTCCCCTGATGTTTTGCCTGCATCTGTGGCTGGCATCTTCAGAGGATCTGGTGGCATGGAAGTGAGACAGAGTATATATACTTGTGTAGTCCCCAGGTGGGAGAAAGCAATTTGCATATGTTAAGTTGGCCTGTGTGAGAGCCTATTGTTAAATGGAATATGCCCCATTTAACACAAGCCAACTTAACATATGCAAATTGCTTCCTGCCCTCCGGGGACTACACAAGTATATATACTCTGTCTCACTTCCATGCCACCAGATCCTCTGAAGATGCCAGCCACAGATGCAGGCAAAACGTCAGGGAAAATACTAATAGAACACGGCCTCAAAGTCTGGAAAACATACAACAACCTATAGATTCCGGGTGTGAAAGCCTTCAACTTTACATCAATTTTGTATCTGCACCACCCACACTATCTTTTCAGTGTCCCCTAAAGTAGCTTGCAATCACATTGAAATAAGTTTCAGCTACCAAACCTTCCTGCCTCCATACATGACATACTAGAGTGAGAGGTGGAGCATGGGACATATCTTGTCCTTTGCCTTGGGCACCAAAATATTTCAAACCAGTCCTGTTCAAAACTCTTAGGTCCTGGAGTTACTGAGACAAGACTGTGTCAATTAAACCAGGGACACTAATCATGTAACTCCCAGCAGCCCTAGACAACATAATCAGTGATGAGGTATGCTAAGAACTGCAATCAAAGAATGGTTTAAATGCTGATAGGACTTTATAGTAAGTGGAAGAAAAAAGTGCCATTGTTTCAATATATTGAAAAATCTGAGTGGAAAGATATATAGGATGCGTTTGTGAATATGGCATTACTTCAGATGTTGTCCCATCAGTCTAAATAAAACTGTTCTAAGGTACGGATGCAACGTGAGAAAGGCAAGTAGAACAGAAAGGGAAGGGAACATTTTGAAAGCCAGTCTGAAGGCCTATTGCACTGAAGTCCCTTCAATAGTGGAGTGTCAGCAAGCAGTCCCACCCATGAAGCCTGCACTGGGTGAAGAGAGGTGTGTCCCAGCTTGCTGCAAGAGAGCTTTCCTTGAGCAGACCACATTCTTTAGCTCTGCAACCTCTTGCCTGTTTTGACTGAATGCCAGAACCCTCTGATCTTATCTGCACTTATCTGCTTCCCTCAAAACGGTCCAGAACCCTGTTATTCCTTGACATGAAAGGGATTACATTAATCTGATTGGCATCTTCTACAGAGTTTACTATTTGCTTGTTTCACACCAGGCCAGAGCTCTTGTTCATTTCCTTGATTTTCAGATGCCCTAAGGAAGTTCAAATCTCTCAAGAATTCCTTTTGACCTTAAAGAGGGAAAAAAAGTTATTCTTAGCATGTACATTCTGTCACTCTTGTCAGTGTTGTGAAGTACTGGTGAGGAACAGATTAGAAACCCTTTATAGTTATCAAGAGAATATGTCTCTCTGTTCTTTGAGAGTTCCAAAACACAGTTTGCTTATATGGGTGAATTCACACAAGCAATTTGGCACTTAATCTGTGTGGTGTCTTTTCTCAAGACACAGACAAGGACATCTCTCTCTCTCTCTCTCTCTCACACACACACACACACTGGGGGGGGATCTTCGTAAATAACAATATTGCTGAAAATAAATACATGTAACTCATTCAGGTGCTCAATGGATAGTATGATGGAGGAGAAAATAAGTTTATAACTTCATGTGTGAATATATCAATCATATCTTGGTAAAGGTAATTGGCAGATCTGCAAATTTCAGCCAGCCTTTTTGTCTCCAGAAAAGGTGAGTAGGGATTGACTATCCAGGAGAACAACACTGTTTGTGAACTGATGCCTTCACACACCCAAATTTGTCTTCACTAAGTGTGTAAAATCTCCATCTTGGGAGTTAGAAGCCCTGCAGATAATGTGGTCTCATACTCCAAGCACATTTTTGGATTTTTGTTTCTTCTTGAACTCTGTAATTTGTTGAACTATCTAGACATATATTGAGTTCTGAAGAACATGAAAGCCAGCAAATTTCTTTGGAATTTTGGTGCCTCTGATAAATACATTTATTTAACTCTGATTATTTACTTAACTCCATCCACAAGTAATTAAAAAAAAACCTCTCATACTAAATTGCTATTTAGAAACTTATAAAAACACTAGCGTATATACCCAGTATTGCCCAGGATTTTATTTTCTCATAGATAGTACTTGTTAGAAAGATTTGAGATCTTGTGTCTCGAATTCCACAAACTGTCTTGTCCAGTACCTGTAACAGTTCCCCATATTTCCCAATCCAATCTGTATTCAGAGTTATTAACATACAGAGTTTGGGCTCCTGAAGGGAATACACTGTCCTCCTCCTTGCTACTAGGCCTCATCTCCATGCCACTGGCCTATTCAAGACAGACACAGTTGTCTGAGGCCCAAGAACTTTCTGGCTGAGAATTCTAAAGGTCCTTCCCTAAACTGCAAACCCCAGGATTCCATAGAATCTTTTTAGGCAGCCAATCATATGAGGTCTTTGCCTGACACAGCCAATCATATGAGGTCTTCGTCTGACACGGACAAACTTTGACTTTTACATATTAGATAAATAATTCATAGTTAGACAGAGACTCAAAAGGCCACAATCCAAGACAGACATAATACACAAATATTGCATTCATGCACACACAATGAGCATATCATCAGGGATCAGCATCTTGCCTCTTGGCACCTTGCTCTTCACTGTCAGCTCATCAATCATATCATTGACATATATAGAGAGCAGACAACTGGAAAGCCAGTAATGAGAGCAGATGCCCTGCTTATAGTTGTTACAAGATATGATTATCTAGACTCTAGACTGATGTTATATTTGCTGGGGGATTCTGAGAGTTGTAATCAAACAAGTAACATTTCCAAATTCTAATCTGGATCCAAAGCCAGACATCAATTCAAAACAGAAAATAATCGTCTAGTTTTTTCAGAAATATTCGTAACAGCTTACACATTCAAAGATATCTTAGATGGATTTTTATGCTGCCAACATTTATGGGGTGAGTTTCTGTCTTCCACAAAACTTGATATGGTGACATTGAGAGAAAATGGCTTCCCCTTAGTAATAAAGTGGATTTTGTGGTTTTTATTTCATTCAGATTTAATCAGATTTGCTAACATAACAGTTAAAGCATAATTCTTTTTCTGTGATAATTCAATTATGTAAAATCCTGTTTAAGGAAAAACACAGAAACAATATACTTGAACTATTGCTGTATATCTGTCTAATGAACTTGCAGTAGAACTGCACAGTCTTGAACTCCATATCGAGAATGGAACACTTGGTGTAGTCTTTCTCTCCCTCTCTCTCTCTCTGGGTAGGGGAAGAAGACAGGAGGGGAGAATGTATAGGGGAGGGAGTATAAGATGGAACAAACCTAAAAGTATATTCCCTTCTGTAACCCACAGTTTCTCCTGTGTTAGGATTGGCATTCCATTTGACATTGTCTCCTTAAAGTGGTGTGGCGGGAGAGAGGGGAGGAGAATGAATATTTGAGGTTGTTAGTGAAGGACTAGTTTGTGTAGTATTTTTTTTTTAAAGTGAGTGAATAGTACTTGTAGCATGCACTGCTTTTCAAGACTTCTTTCTACTCAGCCCATGAAAATGATTTTTTATGAATGGACCTATTTGCATTAGACACATGCTGACTTGTGGATATAAGCATGTTGCAGAACAGGATATGCAAGTCTTTTACTAATGTCAACATTCAGAGTTTTGATTGGCGAAAACTGTCAGATTCCAATTCCTCTGTGGTTAAATCCTCACAGTTATTTTTGCTTTGGGGGTTTATCTAAATTTCAGATAATAGACTTTCTACATTGCAGCTACTGGCTATTCTTGCAAAAGCTGAATGTCTATTTATATTCCTGTGAGAGATTCAACAGATTTTTTTTCTGTTTTTTAAATACGGCATGAGGAACAAAAATGGAACTGTTAATCTGTTAGAAAAAAGATTGCTTAAAAGCTACAGTCCTTTCTTCATAAGGTAAGCTTTAATAACATTGAGCTAAGTTTGCTGCTGCCACCTTCTGCATGTTTATTCCATAAACATTATCCACTTAAATTATGCCCTCTTCCATCACCCTGGTCTTTTTTATTATTTAGCTCCCAGATTCTAGTGTTATTCTTTGCATGTATGTTTCTTCATCTCAGGACAGAAGGCTGTTTTAGTTTATTGAAGCAGTTTCCCAAAAACTGGAAATACACACAGAGAACTATGTGCCCTCTGGTCTTAAATGAAGGAGGGCCTTGAATGACTCCTGACCATGAGTTCTTCAGATGTTGTAGGATTACAAACTCTCCTGTTTTCCTTGACAAAGTCTATAAGGGTGCTGACAACAACATGGTTACATTCCACAATATATATCAAGTTGCTATGATAAGCAGAATAGGACATTAGTGCTATTTTAATTAAGTACTAACTTTAATTTAAAAAAACAGAATTTAGAAATCAGGTGCATACCTTTCAGTCCTGGTGAGCTAAAAAAGTCATAGACACACAGAGACAGATTTTCTTGGGAACCTTTCCACTGAACTGTGAACCGCACATCAGAATCAAATATCTACATCCAAGCATTTGAAACTGTGCATTATTGCTGCTAGTGGAATATCACTAGTGGTTCGAGACTGAGAAGTTTATCAAATGTTCTACCAAACTGAAGCATGTCCACAAAATTACTGCAGTCTACTAAATTATTCAACCTATCAAGAAATATTTTGGTATGATTTATTATTCCTAAAATGTAAGTGTGCTTCTGCTAATAACTACATTGTAATCAAGACAATTTTTCTTCTTTATAAGTGTCCTTCATAACTATCCTAACATATTTCCTACCTTTCTCCCAGATTGGGACATAAAGCAACTTACAACAAACGAAAAAACGTATCATTAAAAATCCACAAAATATGAAAGTTAAAACAAGATTAAACAATTTAAAAAATAAAACCAGATTAAAGCATATATCATTAAACATGCACACACATACCAGCACAACAGCAAGATCCTGCCCATTATCTCCGTGGGATGGGCCTTATATAGTCTATCATCAAATGCCTGTCTAAACAGAAAAGTTTGCTGTATCCTCCTTTTGAAGTTTTGAACCCTTGGCTGTCTTCGGTACTGTTGATCTCACCTGTTCTCCATGTTTTCTCAAAGATGCAAAAGAGAGGTTCTGAAAAATTCTCATACAAGAGGGCGGTTCTGTTTGCATACTGCCCACCCTGCTGTTCAAGAATCTCCCTTCCTGAGCTGGCTGAGTTTTTCTTAACAGTGCTGTTGGCATCCTGCTGATTTGTTGTACTGGGGAACTTCAATATCCATGCTGAGGCCACTCTGTCAGTAACAGCTCAGGATTTCATGTCTGCCATGACAACAACGGGCATATCTTATTAATTAATCTCTGTAGATATTAATTTACAGAGAATACTCTACCTGGTGTTTTGTACTTGGTGAAATGGGAATAATCTGAGTGTTGAGGAACTTTCTATAGTTCTGTTATTATGGACTGATAATTATGTAGTGGGGTTTAGACTCACTGGGATTTGGAGTCTGCGCAGAGGCTGGGGGCCAATGAAGATGGTGTGCCCCAGGAAACTTGTGGATCCAGTTTCCTGTTGCTTTGGCAGGTGATCTATCAAAACCCTAGCTGATCTCTGGAATAGAGAAATGGCCAGAATAATGGATATGACTGCTTCTAAGTGTCACCCTCATACATTAGAGCCAGGTGAACCCCCTGGTTTACTGGTAATGATGAAACAAGTTAGATTGAGACTAGAGCAACGATGGTGGAAAATTTGGAGTGAGGCCCCCTGAATATGAGCTAGATCCCTTTGGAAAGCTTATGCCATGGTGATGGTGGCAACAAAGAAATCATACTTCTCTGCCACCATTGAATCTATGCAGTGTTGTCCAGCAGAGATGTCTTGAGTGGTCAGGGGCCTTTTACATTGTGGCCCACAAGAAGAAGGCACAGACTACTCAACAGACTGCATTGAAGAATTTGGATACACTTTGCAAACAAAATCACTCAGATGCCCTTGGCTTGGATGCTGTTTTGATACCAGTCCAGTAGATGTAATCTGAGCACCAGCTTGTTGTGCATTATTGGATACATTTCAATTTGTGCAGCCTGAGGATGTAGACAGGATCCTTGGAGAAGCAGGAGTCACCACATGTGTACTAGACCCTTGCCCTTCCTGGCTTCTAAAAGCAGCTATAGGGGGACTGGCTAATTGGACAAGGAGAACGGTTAATGCCTCAGTACAGCAAGGGGAGTTTCGATCCTGCCTAAAAGAGGCTGTGATGAGGCCATTACTTTAAAAAAAAAATACTGAATCCCACCATGCTTGAGAATTATAGGCCAGACTCAAATATTCCTTTCCTAAGCAAGTTCCTAGAGTGTGTGGTG
Organism: Ctenosaura bakeri; assembly: GCA_948474755.1. NCBI lineage: Eukaryota > Metazoa > Chordata > Lepidosauria > Squamata > Iguanidae > Ctenosaura > Ctenosaura bakeri. The sequence goes on along the minus strand of CAOLHI010001350.1, from coordinate 375,830 downwards.
CCTTTCCAGCTCCAGGGATTCCTGGATGAAACAGATTATCTAGACCCCATTTCAATCTAGTTTCAGGCCTTGCTAAAAGATGGAGACAGCTGTGGTTACCTTGGTAGATGACCTATATAGAGAACTGGACAGGGGAAGTATGTTCCTTTTGGTTCAGCTGGAACTCTCAGTGGCTTTAAACACCATCAACCATGGTCTCCTTCTAGGCCATCTCTTTGGGATGGGACTTAGGGGCACTGTTCAACAGTAGTCCTAGTCCTTCCTGGAGGAATGAACTCAGAAAGTGGTGCTGAGAGATCCCTGTTGAAATCCTGGCCACTGGATTATGAGGTCCTTCAGGGCTCAGTTTTGTCCCCCATGTTGTTTAACATGAAAATGAAACTGCTGAGAGAGGTCATCCAGAGTTTCAGGGTTCCATGTCACTAATACAATTCTCCCTCCACATTCATGGGTTTCACTCTCACAGTTTTGATTATTCACGGTGCCATTGTCCCCTTCCCATTCTCTGGCAGTGGGGTGTGTGGGAGAATGAAGGGGAGGAAAGATGGTTTCCTTCCCTTTGTGATTTCTGCCAGCCGCTGTGGGCATGATTACCCCATTGGGGGGAGAAGCGAAGGGGAGGACAGATCTTTTCCTCCTGGTGGCCATCTCCTCCCCCACTGCAGACGTGATCACCCCAGTGGTGGTGAGGGAGAGATGGTGAGCAGACTGCTTGCCATCTGCCCACCTGAAGCAATTGCCCCAGCGGTGAGGGGGAGATGGCGAGTGGGGAGGAAAAGATCTTTTCCTCCCTGTTCACCATTTGCCCACTTGTAGCTCTTGGAGCAATCAACCCCAGCGGCAGCAGGAGAGATGGTGAGCAGAAGGAAAGGATCTTTTCCTCCTCATTCACCATTTGCTGCCCAAAGGATCGCCCCAGCTGTGGCAGGGGACAGATGGTGAGCAGGGAGGAAAAGATCTTTTCCTTCCACTCATCATCTGCCTGCCCACAGCTCCCAGAGTGATCGCCCCAGCAGTGCGGGGGGATGGCAAGTGGGAAGAAAAGTTCTTTTTCTCCCCACTCGCCATCTGCCCACCTGTAGCTCCCAGAGTGATCGCCACTCTCCTCTTGTCATCTGCCCACCCGTTGCTTGTAGAGTGATTGCCCCAGCAGCGCCTGGGAGGGAATGGCGAGCGAGGAGGAAACCACCCAGAGCAATCGCCCCAGTGGCAGCGGAGAGGGAGATGGCGAGGTCCACTTGCCATCTGCCTGCCCGAGCTGTCATCCCAGCAGTGGCGGGAAGAGAGGTAGCGAGCGGGGAGGAAAAGTTCTTTTCATTCTGCCTGCCTGCAGCTCCAGTGCAATCACCCCAGCAGTTGGAGGGGGTGAAAGGGAGGAAAGGTTTTTTTTTCCTCTTCCCATCTCCTGCCTGCTGACGGTGATGGCCAGCGTGGGCAGCCTGCAGCGGAGGGGGGAGTGCTGGGAGAGGGAGTTATTTGCAGTTATTTCACTTTCGCGAGGATTCTCTGCACTTATCCCCCACAAATGTGAAGGGCCTACTGTATGCTGATGACACTCAATTCTATCTCTCCTTTCCATCTGATTCCAAGGAAATTATCTCTGTACTGATTCAATGTCTGTTGTCAGGAATAGATAAGGACAAACTTAAACTTAATCCAAACAAGATGAAATTCTCTGGGTCAGAAAAATGGGATTCCATCTGTGCTGAATGGGGTTACACTGCCCCTGAAATCTCAGACGTACAGCATGGGTGTTTTCCTGAACTGCACCCTGAACCTGGATACTCAGGTTTCAGCAATAGTCAGGAGTGCATTTGCACAATTGAGACACACATTTGCCAGTTCTGCCCACTCCTTGAAAAACCAGATTTGGCCATGGTAGTATATTCCTTGATTACATTGCATTTGGACTTCTATGTGAAGCTGCCTTTGGACATTGCTCTGAAACTTCAGAGGGTCCAAAAATGCCATGGCCAGAATGCTGTTGAGGCCAGTTACAGGAAGCATATAACTCCCTTGTTAAAACAGCTTAATTGTCTAGCAGTTTGTTTCCAGGAAGGATTCAAAGTCCTGGTCTTGACCTATGAAGCCTATGTGGCTTAGGTCCAGTCTATCTGAAAGACTGTATCTCCTTCTATGAACCTGTCAGAGTCTTAAGATCTTAAGAAAGCTTTGTCTCGGTCCAGCCTCCATCACGGCTCCCTTGGTGAGGACATGAGAAAGAGCTTTTTCAGTGGCTGCTCCCACCCTCTGGAATTCCATTCCATGGAGAAGGGTCCCCTCTCTGCTCTCCTTTCACTGGCAGGCAAAGACCTTTTTGTTCGAGCAGACTTTTAATGCGCTATTAATTGCAGGGAGGCTTCTTATGGGTGGGTACTATATTTTCAACTTAGTGTGCTTTATAACAATTTTATATTGTTTATAATTTATTGTTTTAATCTAATGATTTTAACTGTGGTTTATTATTTTTACCTCTTTTTCTTTTGTGAGCAGTCTTGGCTCCCACTCCTGGAGAAAGGCAGCATTAAAATAAAATAAAATAAAATCATCAGTTTCTTTTGGTATCCCTGATGCATTTCATCTGGTCCTGAAGAGTTCAACTAATTTTAAAGTAGCTAAATATCTTTTTAAGTTGTTTCTTGGGACTCTTGAGCTATTTATGCAAGGATATACAAAGCCCTCCCTTTTGAGAGCAGCCTAACAAAACTGTTGTGTAGTTGTGCTTTTCTTTGTTACTGGCTAACATTTTACTGTCCTTAATAAAAAGCAGGAGATCTACTGTTGCCTTCCTTTTCTACTTACTTTCAACAAGCCTGGAAAAAAATCCCTTTCTGTATCATCCCTTTCTAGACTTAGCTCATTCTTAGCATTAGTTTATTCCTAGCCAGAGGTCACTACCAACACTCCGCCATCCACATTGTGTTAATCAATTAAGTTGGAATTTTCTCAACCATTTGTCCTTTGATAAAACAAACAATGTAATTTGGCTCCCAAATTGAGGAAAATCACACAAATGATACTGAAACTTCTGTGTAAGTTAGTACAAGAGGAAGGGAGGAAAGAAGATCAGCTTATGTTTTCTTTTGGTCTCCTCTTCATGGGCCCTTCTACCCTGCACAATTATGGAGTTACAATTCTACTTTAACTCATGGCAACATCCTGTAGAATCCTGGAGTTTGAAGTTTGGAGGAGTCTACAGTCCTCCTTCCACGTTTGTGAGTTTAACCTTCATGAATTTGATTATTTGCAAGGCATATGATTGCCTCTCCCCTTCCCATTTTCTTCTCCCATTCCCTTGCATTCCTCACCCCAGGCTTACCAGGCTTGTGTTTAAAATGGACTTTTTTTTCTTTTTGGGTGAGCAAAGACATGGCCTCTCTACCATGCGGCTGCATTTTCTGCTGTGTAATGGCTGCTGATTGGTCAGGTGCTCTCTTTGCTCCTATCCCTCCCTTTTCAAGATGGCCACTGGAAGTAACTAGAAGGAAGAACTGTGATCTTCTCTCTTTGAGTGGAAAGTACTGGTAATCTCTTTTCTGTGTCTTTTTTCTCCCCTGCCCCAACACTGGATCCAGAGGCAAAGGAATGAGATGGGGGAGCTCTGGAGGGGAATCAGGGGGAGCAGTTATTTGTGATCTTTCCATTTTTGTGAGGGTTCTGTGCCCCTAACCCTCACAAAAGTGGAGGGGCTACTGTATTTAGAATTCTTATTCAGCGAACTCAATTAAGGGAGAAGAGACTCAAACAAGGACAGACTAGCAGAAGGTTGCTTACAACAGAAAGTGTCTTCTTCCAATTTTGCTTAAAATAACCAGCAGAGCCACCCACCCACCCCTTTGCAAGAAAGTTCTGCTGGACTACTTGAGGACCACCACGACTTATTTACATTCTTTTGGTGGACTATGCAAATTTATTTGGGCAATGGGTTTGCTTCCAGTGTTGCAGTAACCACACAGATTGATGGATTCTGGGAGTTGTGGTCCCAAGAAGAACATCTTTCAAGCTGAAATAGTTCTGTGACTCCTTGACAGAATAACAGGGTAAAAATGTACTGGAAAATTTAATGGCCCTGTGTTCTAAACTGGGCACCACAAATAGACTCTTCATCTCTCCCAGAAAATGGAATGCTGAAGCTCTTCTCCCTGTGATTTTTGCTGGGTTCCAACTAGGAATCAGTAAATTGAAGAAGGAGGATAAAGAGATGAGATTATAAGGGATGGTGGGGAGGAGGAGGGACGAAGTTGCTTTGGGGAACTGAGTGGGAAAAAGCATTTTTTCAGAATTTATGCAGGTGGGGAGGAGTTTAACATAAATCATGAATGAAATTTTCAGATTTGTTCTAGTAAGGGTTTTTTGTGTACTATGAGTACATCACTAAACTATAAATCCCAAGATTCTGTAGGATGGAAGCATAGCAGCAAAAGTGGGATCAAGTCACTTGTTATCCTGTTTTCTGGGGGTCCCGGGAGGGACACCTAAATGCGCTCTCAATTATGCAAGTTGGGGAAATTAGCCAAGAGCACAAGCTAGCAATGCGAGAGGCAAGGCAACGGAGCGAGATCTTTCACCCAATGTCTACAGGGTCAGGCCAAGTCAAGGAGCAAACAGGATTGAAATAATAATTGTGATCTTTATTAAAATACAGTCAAACATTGTATGCAGCACACTCACACAGATAACTATAGAAATAAAGGTTGGAGTGGGATAGAGGGATTTTTAGAGGAGTTGTGGGTTTGGGTGATACCACAGCTGTCCTGAAGCCCAGGTAGTCTGCGGCAGAAGTTCGGAGGTATGGAATTCTCAGTACGTGGGACTGAGGTAAGGCTCGCCAAGCAAAGCGGCAGCAAGGTGGGATGGATGTCAGGAGCGATCCAAAGAAGCTCTCAAAGTCAGGGCTTTATATAGGGGGAAATGCGGTCACAGGCTACTCCGTACTTGGGAAAAACAATGAGTTTCGGGCTGGAGACAAAGCCTCCGAAAGGTCAGAATTTAGCATGATTAGAGTTAAGTCCGAATTGACAAAGGAGTAGACAGTATGCAAACGCAGAGTGCTCGACAGATGAGGATTCATCTAATCAAGCTGCCTGCTCAGGGCAGGGAGTTCTTTGTAAGTAGCGTGCATACATAATAGGGTACTTGCCTTTGAGGTCTCCTGAAGCGGCGGGATGGCTATTTCTGGCTAACCTGCATTGTTTGGAATATTACAGCGATTAGTGGCCGTGCCTGTCTGCGAGCTTGTCCGGGGGACCTTGCAGCACATGGAGAGGAATAGGTAAAGGAAGCCAAATTATTGATATCAAAGTGATATCTAATATCCCTCAAGTCCGGGCTAGAAACTGCGGTACCACACTATAACTGTGCAGTATGGGTTCACCCTAATTGGCCCTGAAAGCGCATAAAACCAACCCCAAGAGCTTTCTTTCTGAGACTACAGTTCCTAGAATTCTGAGTTCTAGAATTCCAGCAACAATTCTGGGTAGTATAGTCCAAAAAGAAAACTTTTCTGTGTCAACAGACTGCATAACACAAGACTGTTAATGAGGAATGGCAAGGAGGTCGTTTTGATCACTGCAGAGCTGAAACAGAGCAGAGAAGATATTTTTACCTTCTTTTTTCTTGTTTCCCTCCTGTCTGCCCAACAAGGTGTTAGTGTACTTAAGCAGAAATGCAAACAACCTCTTGAATTTCAGATTATTTCCAATGTGTACATGTAAACTAAAACACAGATGCGGGCTGAAGGATAAATAAATGTCTGGCTTGTGTTTGTGTTCTTTTTCCTCCTCCTCCTCTTCTTCTTTTTCTTCTTTTTCTTCTTTTAAAATCTGACTTGAATGGCCAGGTTCTTTTTCCAATTCAAAGTATTCCCAATAGTGTTTATATTTAGATCATTATATATAGTTAACATTGCCCCTAAGGCCCTCTGCCTCTTTTAGGGAAATTAAAGAAAATAAACCCACTATAAAAGCACTTTCTTTGTCTGCCTAGTGATCAAACAGGAGTTGGTTTTCTAGAATTATAAGCTGTTTCCACTTGGCCTCAGTCACAGGTACTTCTTATAGAAGGGTTTTTGTGTGTATGTGTGTGTGACTCTGTATACTAAGGGTGGGAAATTAAAGGCCCTCCAGATGTTCTTGGACAGCATGTGCCAAGCTGGTGGTGACATAGAATGCATGTTGTGGTCCAACAACATCTGGAGGGCCATACTTTCCATCCTCCACTTTGCACCATTCAATTTGACCCAAGGGTCATCCAGATTGGTCTTAATTAATATGCGTTCTTGCAGTATAACTCCTTGGATTTAACCATTGTTGTGCCAACTTGTTCCAGTTATGGGGAGAGGCTCTGTTTGTAGCAACTTCTTGGATCTGCACCAGTGTTCTTTTTAAAACCAAAGCATGGTTTGCTGAAGTAGTTCAGTGTTTTCATTCTCTTTATGTTTTAATTTTTTTCTAATAATGTTATACTTCAAAATTCAGATGCACTATAACTCTTTTTTCAAAAAAAAAAACACAGGAGGAGAAGAGAAGGTTTCTTGTTCTTATATGGGAATGAGGTTGGGAATAAAAGGTTGCAGCTGGTGTGAGGAATTGCCAAAAACAGGTCAGGAGGCGAGTCTTCCCCTCAGTCCCACGTACAGGTCATCTGGATTTTTTTTTTCTGAAAAAAGAACAAAATCTACAGCAACAAGTATGACCATCTTATTATTTGCCCCATCTGGAGGAGCTCCAAAGGGAGGAGCTCTAGCAGACTATACTGTAGGATATAACAACACAGAGTATAATACCATACTGATGAACAAGCCAGTCAATCAACAAAAAGGTGTAATTATAATCTGAGTTTAATTTAAGAATGAGTATAAGCCTCATTGACCTCAATTGCAGAAGAATGTATTCACACCTTTTGTTTGCCAGAACACATGCATGGGTGCGCATCCACGCACACAAACAGAGCAAGTTAGTGGCTGGGGAACGGCAGGACCAAGGCAATGTCCATTTCATTCCTGCAGCTGGAAGCACGGAGACAACTTTATCTGCCCCAATATTCTGACTTGTCATAGGAGCCATTCCTCTACTACAGAGAAGACTAATCCACACAATCAGTGGAATGAAAAATGGCTCAGGGAATTCTCTGTTTACTTGCTGTTGTTGTGTGCCTTCAAGCGTTTCCAAATCTATAACGGTATTTTCTTGGTAATGGTTGTTCAGAGGGGGTACACCTTTGTCTTTCCACAAAGCCGAAGAAGTGTGATGGTGTCTAGAGAATCATTTGGATTTATCTACCTCTTGACTCAACAACTGTGTCAGTGGGTCAACCCTAGTTGGGACTAATCAAAAAGATTCCAAACATCGTCTTTAACACAGAGCTTGGAAAGTTACTTTTTTGTTTGTTACGGTCAGAGTCCCGAAGACATGGGGAACTTCAGTAAAAAAAATTTTTTTTCAAGTTCTAGGTTTCAATTAACCACAATGTTGAAGAGAGGATTTTCAGTAACACCCAGCACATGTCCACCATTATAAAATCCAGAGAAAATGAATCAAAAGGTAGAAAGATTGAAACTAATTTAAATAGGGTTTTTTTGCTGACCAAACTTCGTTCTTCACTGGAGTTGAAAGGCAGCAATCTCACTTTCTCCCTGCAGCCCAACTATGTACCCTCAAAATCTATTCCAGAGGGTTTGGGAATCATTCCAGACAAGATTTGGGAAGCACAGGAAGCTACAAAGGGAAAGAGAGAGGGGGAAAAAATCCTACTACACATACTTTCATCTGATTCTGGCCCAAAGAAAATAACAAGCTGCCTAGTACTAGAACAGTAGTTTTGCTGGCTATCCGGGTTACTTAGGTGCTTTTGTGTAGATGCCCCATAACAGATGAGCCATGAGTTAAATATCAGCCTATGACAAATCTGATGTATAATATGGAGGGGGCTATCATTTAATTTTTCTCTTTTTTCTTTGTCTCTTTACCACATTTTGATACCTCTCATTAGAGATTAGAAATATTTGCTGAGAGGGACTCTGGGAGTTGCAATCCACAAAAAGTAACTTTTCCAGTCTCTACCGTTCAACATAAAAAGTTATTTGGACAGTTCATAAATTTTAAAAAAGTACATAGAAGCAGTTCTTTATACAGAGTGAGACTATTGCACTAAATCACCCAGTATTCCTGATACTGGCTGAGATCCTATGGGATGTTGGTGGTCCAGAGGACTATGGCTGATTCTTCTCCTCATCCTACACTTTGCAATGACAGCTGTGTGACAGTAGGTCATGGGCAGAGCTGCAGCCTGCTGTTGTCTGGCTACTGTTCCACAGCGGTGGAAAGGTGTTGCACATGGGGGAACCGGATACCTTCTTGCTCAGCACCCAAGAAACTACTTACTGCACTTGTCCTGCATCTACACCAGCATAAGTCACCAAGACGATGCTGACCATTGACTGACAAGCAGTGGTTCTCCAGGCTAGAACTTTCCTACACTTACCTGGAGAAGATCAAGAAGAGAACCTAGGACTTTCTGTATGTAAAGCCTGTTGAGATTTTTCTTTTGAGATACAGAGTAAGCAACAGCCATTCAGTGCAATGGGATGTAATAAAACTCATCTATAGGCTGTCTTGCTAACTCACCCCTGAAACAGTTTATAAATGTTGTCCTATTTACTAGGTTCAGATATCTTACTGAACATAAAGATCCCTCTAAACATGCTCATCAGCACATTTTTTTTCATGTTCCAGAAGAACAGAAGGATTGTTTTGCTTTTGATACATTTGTGCTTTTATTTTTCTAAAATAAATGCATAAATTTAAAAAAAAATCAGGGCACTTTGGAGGGGGGGATATACATATTTTTCTATATTTTACCTCCAGCAGCAGAAAGAGCTGAAATTTCTAATTTGGTTCATGGTTTATATTCCATGTGGTCTACATAAATGAATGCTGGCAACCTAAATCTGTAGTTGGAACTATTTGAAAAATCTGTATAGGCTGAAATAGGAACTTCAGAACATTCCATCAGCATCTGGCATCTTCCTTGGGAGTGTCATGAAGTATTAGTGCCTTAAGAGCTTGGCAAGCAATTACATGGCCCCAATGTACCTTAAAACATGTGTAGGAGTCTGAGAACAACTTAATTACTGAGCATCTGTACAGCAGTTCTTAGGAAAAAACCTCTGAGGCATATTTTTCTCCTGCTTATCTTCTTTTTACAGGGCCAACATGCATGATGAAGATAAATCTAGTACTTTTTTCTTTATTTAAAATATTAGTATCCTGCATTTCAACTTTAAAGGTTTGCATGGCAGTTATATAGTTTATAGTAGGTTGGGTACAAATGGAAGGAAAATAGCCCCAAGCACTGTTCCACAAACACTTGTGCAAGAGTTCACAAACTGTGTGAGTTGTATAGCAACTCTCAAACTTTAACAACTACATATTTGACTGCACTTGCATTCCTAGCTCTTGAAAGACATAGTATTTTACTGTTTATTTTATTTTATTTTTATTTCATGTATATGCTGCTTTTCTCCCAGACTTGGTCCTGATGTGGTTCACAAAAGAAGTCAATTAAAACCTGACAATAAAATTTTAAAATTAAAACCATCACATTAAAACATCACATTATTTTAAAAGCATACAAAATTAAAAAATAAAATAAAGCACACATCCTGATAAGAAGCCTCCTTGTGAGTAATTACATATTAAAAGCCTGCTTAAATAAAAATGTCTTTGCCTGCCAGTGAAAGAAGAGCAGGGAGGGGGCAAGCCTAGCCTCCCATGGAAGGGAACTCCATAAGGTTGGAGAAGCCACTGAGAAGACTTTTTGCCGCCCAACCCACGAAATAACGAGGTCGCAGACAGAGCTTGGGTTGAACTAGGGCAATTTATTAATATGCCTAATTAACATCAAGGAGTGAACTTAAACTTGAACTTGAACTTGCATTTTATGACCTGAGGGGAAGGGGGGGTCAACAGCATCTTCGGACTAGGGGCAAGAGGCCGCTCCTGACCATCTCCCCTAGCCCATTGAGTGAGATACCGGGCCCCAAAGCCAACCGCTGAAGTTGCATGATGACTTTTGGCCAGCCCTTGTCTGGAAGGTGAGCCCCAAGGCCCACCCCCTGCTGCGCAGCAAGTGGGGTGATCTCAGGGCCCTCCTCAAGGATAGGATTTATCCTACACCCCAAAAGGGGGTGCCATAGGTACACGCCAAACCTTAACCCCCCCCCGCCGGCCTGGATGACTATATGTACAACAGTGGCGATCTAGTTAATACCAATTGAAGACACCACACTATAGACCCAGTTACCCCACCCTGGGCGCAGTGTAGGGTAGGCGAAAAAAAACCCAAATAGGGAGGAAAAAATTCCTACCCGGCCCCGAAGTGACCAGCTGTCTTACACTGAAACCATTGGGGGTGAGGGTGGGTCGCCTGGATCCGAAAAGATGCCGCCGGAGAGGCGGGGCCAGCCTAAATACCATGCCCAGCCCCGCCTCCTCCCGTCGGCCACTGCAGCGCGATCTCGTCTCGCGGGAGGGCGGCAAAGGCCGTCCCCCCACCACCACTCGTGAGGCTACGGGCGGCGTGGGACAAATTCTCTTTTCGTGTTGTCAACAAATGAACCTGTGATGGTGGTGGGACTGAGAGAAAGCCCTCCCCTGTAGATCTTAACATTCTGGCAGGTTCATATAGAGAGATGTAGTTTTTCGCATAGTCTGGTACTAAGTTGTATAGGGCACTAAATGTTGTGACTAGCATTTTTACCTGAAAATACTGGAAGTGTGTTAGTGCCTAGTATTTCACCTATGTGTTTTCTTTGTAATAATATCATAATTTCTCATTAAATCTCCAGGGGCAAATTTCTCTAGCTACCTGTGTGTGTGTGTGTGTATTACCTAAAGCAAACTGCTAAATTTCAAGACTCAGTTTATTCCTTATTTTCTAATATTTCAATGACTGACATGTTATTATAATATCTCAAGTCAAAAGGATTTGCTTTTGAAACCCAGTGGAGAATAATGAGCCTCTTTCACAGCACACAGTTATATAGCACTTTAATGCCAGTTTGACTGCATTGGCTACATCCTATGGCATCCTGGAATTTTTAATTTGGTGAGGCATTATTGTTCTCTGGGTAAGAATGATAATTAATTAAAGGAAACTACAGATCCCAGGATTCTATAGGGTGGAACTATGGCATTTCAAAGGAATCGAATTGCTATTACTGTGTAATGTGAAAAAGACCTTGGTTCTAGTTCCACTTTCTATCAAACGTTTATCTTATCCTGGGACACCTGCTGGTTAACCAAAAAAACATGGTCTGCCTCATAAGACCATACAGAAATGCTGAGCATTTTTAAAAAATGGAAATAAAATGGACCAACCAGCCATCCTGCCTAAGGCATTTTATTTCCATTTTTTAAAAGCGCTCAGCATTTCTGCCCATTTCTTAATCCTTCCACATCAACAAAACTAAGGTCAAGAATGCAAATAAAAGTTTGGAGGAGCAGTTACACTAGATGTTAATGACCTGGGGCCCTTTCTGCATGACATCATCATCCTGCCACAGCAATGGGTTCTTCCCAGTCCAGGAGCTCTGCTACCACATGATGCCTTTGCTATCCCATTCCAAAGTGTTGCAGATCAGCCCTATTTCATTTCCAGGGGAAAAAAAATTAAGAGCCCCCTTTAGCGCTAGAATCCCATCAGCTTGGTCAGTGCAGTTCCGTAACAGCAGTTGATAACACTTCCTGTTGTTGCAGATCCAGGAGTGATCAGGGTGTGGGCGTGCCCAGCTTGTCCCTCTCTCAGTGACTCCCAGGGTGTGACAAATTTGGAATCTACCACCTCTGTGATTATTTTAAATTTATCCTTTGAGTTAATTTTTAAAATTATTTTTAATACATTTTTAGTGTTATAATGCATAAATGCAATAGCATACCAGCATGCCATAATGTTACAATGTGGTTTCACTAGTTTGACTTACAAAAAACAAAACAAACAAAAAAAACCCAGCCAATCAGGAGCTGTGGAGTGAGGAAATGGTGGGGAAAGGGACTGGCTAATGACACTTTAGTGCAGAGGAAACACTGGTAGGAATAATACTACTCATCCGCTTAAGGCGAAAGGATGCAATGGGGTGCATTCCTAACTCGACACCATCATAGAAATGGCAATGCTGGGATTGTAACGGAACAACCCACTATGAGGTAGAAAGGGCATATGATTCCATTTTAACTGCCATGACTGCATCCTATGAAATCCTGGGATCTGTAGTTTGGTGAGATGCCAGAGCTCTCTGCCTTAGAATTCTAAATGGCTCTCCCTAAAATGCCAGTCCCAGGATTCCATAGGATACAGCTGTGAAAGTTAATGTGAAATCATAGCCCTGCCACTGTATAGTGTGAATGGGCCTTTGGTAAACTAAGGCCATTTCTGCACGGGGTGAGGGAATCGCCCCGTGCCGGCACTTACTGGACTTCTTGGCTCCATGCTTGGGTCCAGGCTGGTCTGGAGCAGTTTGTGGCTGCTGCTCTGCACTGCTCCGGGGACGAAAATAGCAGCTTCCGATTGGTTGAGGCTCTCCACCAACCGCTGAAGCTCGCCAGCCTAAAGCCCGCTCCCGGCAGATCGCAGGCTTGCACTGGTGTGAGCCTGCAAATCTGCACCGGAGCGCGGGCACAGAGTGGCACGCTCCATGCTTTTGAAAGACCTGTTTCAAGCGGTCTTTCAAAAGCACGCTGGATGGCCACTTTGGATCTTTCCGGAGCAGGCTGAGGTGCAGAACTACACTAAGTAGGTCCGACCCAGTCCACTCCCAGGTGCAGACATCCTCCCTAGAGGACGCTCTGCACCATTTCTTTAAACCTGTGCGGAAATGGCCTAAGACAGCTTTTTAAAAAAAAATTAATTATTATTTTTATTGAGAAAAATATAAAAAAATAATAATAAAGTAAATTAAACAGATTTACAGACTTATTTACATAATTCAGAATTTTCATACATACATATATATATATATACATCTTTGGTTTGTTTTTACTGAAGAAGCTATACGATTAAATTTTTGACCTCCCTTGCCAAAAACCTGGTCTAGTATCTTCCCGCTAACATTCAGCAAATGCAATTCCCTTATATTCAACCTTTTCTCTGTTGAGTACACCTTTTCTTGCACTTTCTTTGCTTCCAAAAGGAACATTTTTAATCATCAAATCCTTCTAAAATAAAGAAAAGCAATACCTTAGTTTAACCGTGTATCTTTACCCGATTTTCCACAATCTCTTAATTTACTGTATTCATTTCCTCTAAAAACTCGAGATAGTTCTAAATCTCATTGTTTCTTTACACTTACTTCTTATATTTAACATTATTGATTATCTATTTATCATATCCTTTCAAATAATCAGTAACTGGTTGCCATGTCTGTTCCGTCTTCTCAATTCGCTTCCCTTTCAAATGATTTGAAAATTCATCATATTGTTTCATTTCTATCACTTTTAGCAGCCATTGTTCTACATTTGGTACATAGGAAAGTTTATGCATTCTTTATAGCATTATAGCATTCTTGCTGCTGTTATCAGATATAATATTACAGATTTGTTTTGATGTAAAAAAAAATTTGTCAAACGTGTGTCATGTTCAATAAATAAAGTTCAGGGTGCATTGGAAATGTTATATTGAATATTTCTGTTATGGCCTTATGTATCTGTGTCCAGTAATTTTTTGTAGTGGGGCAGGTCCACCATAAGTGATAGAAGGCACCTGCTTTCTCCTTACATTTCCAGCACCTGTCGTTTCCTGTTTTGTATATTTTCTCTATCTTAACTGATGTAAGGTAGTACCTATACATCATTTTGATGAAATTTTCTTTTTTGTCCTGGGCTCCGGTAAATTCTATTGTATTCTTCCAAGCAGTTTCCCAATAGTCTAAAGGGATTTCTCGTTGAATGTTTTGTGCCCATTTTATCATGGATTCCTTCACAGTTTCGTCCTCTAATTTTCACGTTAAGAAGTATTTATAAAAGAGTGAAATTTTCCATTTGGATTTCAAGAATATTATGGTTTCGAATTAATTGTGTGTCATTTGGGTTGCAATGCCTTCTAATTTTATATGCATTTTAAATTGCTCTCTTAATTGCAAGTATAGGAACCAATTTAATTCTATGTTTTGTTGGTTAAGTTCTTCTCGTGTTAATCTTCTAAGTCCTTCTTGTTTATCTCGTGCCAGCAAATCACCATATCGAAGCCATTCTTGATTTGTATCTTTCCATTGCCCATAGAAAGCTTCCTGGGGAGAACACCATAAAGGAATTTTATTATAGATAGATCTCTTCACAGTCTTCCATATTTTTAATAAAGATTTTCTCATGAAGTGGTTGTTAAATTCCCTGTCAATTTTTTCTTTTCCGTACCATAAATAGGCATGGAACCCAAACCGCATGTCTGCTCCTTCTAAAGTTAGTGTTCTTTTATCTTTTAACATAATCCAGTCTTGCAACCACGTCATTGCACTAGCGTAATAGTATAGTTTTAAGTTGGGAAGATCACAGCCCCCTCTAGTCTTTTGTTCCGTCAACAATTTCCATTTAATTCTCGGTTTTTTGCCATTCCAGATGAATCTTGCCAATTCTTTCTCCCATTGATAGAAAGATTTGTCATTTGTAATGACTGGTAAACTTTGAAATAGGAAGTTTAATTTCGGCAGGACATTCATTTTTATCGTCGCGATTTTTCCAAGTAATGTCAAATTCAGATTGGACCATCTTTTCAAATCTGCAGATATTTCTTTCCATGTTTTAATATAATTATTGTCGAATAGATCTCTATTGTTTTCAGTAAGCCATATTCCCAAGTATTTTATTTTCTTCTCAATCTTGAATCCCGTTTTTTGAGTAACTTCCTCTCGTTCTTGTTGTCTTATGTTCTTGAACATAATATAGGATTTATTCTTGTTTATTTTTAAACCTACGGCCATACCACCCTGAACATGCCCAATCTTGTCTGATCTCGGAAGCTAAGCAGGGTCGGGCCTGGTTAGTACTTGGATGGGAGACAGCTTTAAGCAACCTTCTGTAAATCTGAATAACCAGATGGTGATTAACTATAGTCCATTATGATAAATTTCCCAAAAACTACATTCTTTAAATATCTCATCTGCTAACAGATCATATATAATAAAACTGTGTATTATTCTGAACTTTGTGTCCAAGAGAAATATGTTGTGTCAACAGCCCAATTCTCTTGCAAAGGAAACACAGTTTGGTATCTGAACAAATGGTTTCCATGAAGAACATCCTCAGTTCAGTCCCAGATATCTCCAAGATCCAGCAGGGCATGTCCTCTGCTGAGACCCCAGAGAGATGCTGACATCAAAGTAAACAATACCAGTGAGCGAACTGAAGGCAGCTTCCTAGGTCCTTCACATTTACATCTATTTGCATTATAGCTAGAAAGAACAGGGAGTTCAGAGGCCATTCCAAAGATAGAATATTATTTGTATCCACAGAGATTTTCACTAAATTGCCTCTTTTGAGTAGGATCTGTGAGTGGGAGTGGTACAGGTATGCCAGTTTCAATGTCACATTGGAAGGTTTCCATTTCCAGAAAAGAACTTGTAGCATGTATTGAATGTTAACACTCTCTTCATGGAAGTGCTGTGTTAAAAGCGGGTTCATGACAGTGTTCAGAACGCTGTTAGTGACATAGCTGCACTTTGTGTATATGTCCTTTTTCAAAGGAGGAACTGTTGAGGAGCCTCTTGAGCCTCATCCCAAATCACCACCTCCTGGAGGCAGCTGCCACACCTTGTAGGGCTGCTGCTAACAGTGGAAAGGGAAGGAGGCACTTGGGCAATGGGGACTGCTTCTTATCCCCCTGCAGTTCATAGCAGAGAGAGGCTATGGGATGAGGATGAGGAGGTCATCCATCTGCCTCTCTTTAATGGACTGCAGTAGAACAAGAGGCAGTCCCTGCTGCTCACTTAGCTCGTTCCCTCCTCTCCTCCAAGTTGTTAAATGGCCAGCTGCAGCAGCAGCCCCACAAAACTTGGCACCTGCCTGTGGAGGAGGAAAGCATGGAGCTTCACATGTGAAACAGTTACATTCCACACGCGCCATCTAGGATCGCAGCCAATGCCTTCAGGAAATGTACATTCCTTTCAACAGTTTTATTATTTACTTACAATATTATTACACTGTCTTTCAAGGCAAAACCTACTGAAAGCAGTTTATAACGCTAAAAATTTAAAACAATAAAAAGGAAAACATATGTAACTAAAACAGAAGCAGAAAATATTTGAAATAAAAGCACAATTCAAAATAAAAACATAAAAGTGGGCATTCATTAATTTATAAGTAGACTGAAATATCCAACTGCTTAAAGCCAGTTTTAAAACAGGTGAAAAGGAGAGCTGTGGACACATCCCAGAGAAGCACATTCCATAAGACTGAGCCCACCACAGAGAAACTTCTGTCTGTTACATCTGCCTACCAACCTCACAGAGCTTTGTGATGGGCAGAGCTTCTGTATCCAATCTTCAGGTCTAAGTTGGTTTATATATGTTATTTTGTTCATTAATTATGGTTTAAAGGCACCAGAAATATTTATTTCCAGAGATGAGCATTAGAACAAGACAAGATCTGAGACTCTCCATCCCCTCACCCTCTCAACCTGCTTCATCTCATACTGTATCCAGGGTTGGTACAAAGCAGGGTTGAGCAAAATGCAGTCCATAAGTGACCTGTAGCCATTTTGTGTGTGCCAGGTTCCCTATTGCACTCCACAAAAATATTTAAGCCAAAACAAATTAGGGGAAGCAATTTCCTAAGTAAATGGGTCATGGGACTCCAGAAACCCGCCCCACCACCCATCACTCCAAAATAAGAAATGGATTTGTAGTCCTTTCTGGTTTGATTCCTCCCAACACATACAATTTTGGATTGTCTTGCAGCCTGCAATGGATTGGAAAGGATTAGCCCTTGGATATTCTGAAGCTGATAACCCTTGGTGTAAGAAATTCTCACAGCAATTATTCCACCTGGCTGTAGGAGAGGATGGATGGGAAGCAAGATCCACTTGCTAGCTCAGCTGAGAGAAAAAATCCATTTGGTTCCTATCGTTTTTCAACTGTTTCAATTCAAGATGGTTATTCTAAGAGAATTTTGTGATTCTGAGGACGGCTTCCTTAATTTTACAGTACAGTCAGCATTCCATATCCACAGATTACAGATTGGATTTAACCAACCATGGCCTGAAAATATTCTCCCCTCCACCAACCCACCAAAAAAAAATATTCAAAAAGCAAGCTTTGATTTTGCCATTTTTTATAAGGGATGCCATTTAACTACACCATTGCACCTAATGGGACTTGAGCATCCATGAATTTTGGTATTCACAGGGGGTCCTGGAACCAAACCCTACTGAATACTGAAGACCCACTCTACTTGTTTTCCTTTTCCTTCCCCATCTTTTTTTTTCCTTTTGTGGTTTGTCTTTTAGACTCTTGTTTATTATGCACACTGCTTCAGTAACCTTTTCAACTGAAAAGTGGAGTAAACGTGCTTAAAAATGCACAAATAAAAAATTTATAAGCCCATGCTGCATAACAATTAACTTGTTTATATGTATGCATTAAGGCTGAATGACAGGATAATGAAAACAAAATACAGCATGTGTCTGCCCATAGGTCAAAATATATCAGACCTTGAATGATATCTAAAGAAAAACATACTGTAACCCATTTGGTGCTCCACTTGTTTGTAGGTGGAGGAAAGCACCAGAAGTTTATTTTGCAAATTGTGTCTCTATAGGGCAAATAAATGAATCCAACAATCTTAGATGTTACTCACCAAATAGATTTGTAGTTATAGTGTATATGGCCAAGATATTTTCCTGAAGTTCAAAGACCTAATCTAGCCTGATGACAGTCAGCACTGATAGTACAGTTGAGTACAGGACAGGGTGGCCTCCTTACAAATGAATTCCCTAGTGAAACTTTTTATGA
This sequence comes from Ctenosaura bakeri, assembly GCA_948474755.1. Taxonomy (NCBI): domain Eukaryota; kingdom Metazoa; phylum Chordata; class Lepidosauria; order Squamata; family Iguanidae; genus Ctenosaura; species Ctenosaura bakeri. The sequence continues at coordinate 357,835 of CAOLHI010001350.1, read as the reverse complement.
GCAACTGTCATTACAATGTGTAGTTAGAATCAAGACACAGCGTGCTGTACTAGTTAAACTCAGGAAAGGTGATCTTATCAGTGAGGTCATTCTAATGAGACACAGATTTATTCTAAAGCGTAAATGTTGTATTTTAATATCTGAAGATTTTCAGCATTTTAATAACCAGATCCTTACAGGGAAAAGCATTTGTGATATTTTGAATTTTGTTATTGTTGCTCCCATTTCTTCCATAGTGCAATGTGAGGGGGGAACTTTATTTAAACAGTGAGTTGTGTTCTTTAGTAATGGTTCCCCTGGGAGGATCTTTCAACTTGGATCACCGTTTTAAAATAATGTTAAAATAATCAATCTGGCTTAAGCACAGTGAAGCTACTTGATCACAGAAGACATTAGTTCAAAGGGGAAATTTGACAGGCTCTAGGTTTTGATACCCAAACATCACTTTGTAATAATTACCATTTAGTTGACTTAGCTGGGAGTATGTATGTGGCATTCAGAAGAGCATTTTTTGTAATATGAGCGGTAATATTTCATACATGTGGAACTGCAGAAGAACACTGGTTGTTTTTAAAGCTTGATGAGTTTTGAGTTCCTAATGCATGAAATTATTTGTTCCAGGCTTCCAAAGTGAATTCATTGAGACAGGTGTGGATTGATTATTAGTTGAGAAAGTGTGCCACATATTTAGCCTCTCCAATTTTTTAAAGCATTTATGTTTTTCTCTAGATATCTAGAACAATTTTTTTTTTAAAGTAAGTATCTATTCACAGGTGAAGATTGTTTTACCAGTAGCAGCTGGTAGCTTCTATGTCAAGTGGGTTGGTGAATCCACTCTATATTTTAGTGTAAACTTTAGAATATAGGTCTTCTAAAGTTTGGGCTGAAACCTAGAGCAAATTCACAGCTAATGTGGCACCACCCAATCACAGCAAAACTGGAAGTGACCAGAAGCCCATTTCCCTTGTTTAAACCCCTCCCCCTTTTAGTAAAAGAGGGCACATGTTGGCTACATGACTTCTTTTGAAGATGTATTGCAGTTCCTGGAACTTCAGGGGGAAAATTCTCCATATTTTACATTAAATAACTTTTTGGGAGCAGTGGAGGAATAGCCAAAAAATGAGTGGAGGTCATATTCAAAGACCTTGGATTAGAAGTATTGCTGTTATTGTGTATCTTCAAGCTATTGGTGATTTATGACAACCCTAAGGAAAACCTGTCATGGGCAAGATTAGTTCAAAAGGGGGTTGCCTTTGGCTCCTCTGAGACTGAGAGAGCATCACTTGCCCAAGGTTACACAATGGGTTTCCATGGATGAGCAGCGATTCAAACCCTACTCTCCAGAGTTATAGTCGAATGCTCAAACCACTACACCACCCTGGCTGTCACTAGAAGCATAGAGGAAACAAAAATAGAACATTTAAATATATGCTCACATGAAAAGTGATGCCAAAATTATTTTTATTCTCCAGTCATTTAACTTGATGATTGTTGGATGTTTTGGATCACAATTGCCATCATCACTGCTGGTAGGAGTTATAGTCAACGGGTACAATGTGTGTGCCTCCACTGAGTCCTCGGGTTGTGCAAAAGGACAATCCGCTGTACTTCTTTTAAAATAAAACTGGAAGACTGAATTTTGCAACCCTGTCCCTTGGCCAGGCAGATTCCAGAGATGGGTGCCTGTGACCACCTTCTACACAGAATGGGCCAGGAAACGTGGCCAAGGATTTCCCAAATGGCTCCAGCACACGCCCACCCCACGGAATAGTCCAAACACATCAGCCTCTTCACCCATGGAGTAGTCCCTGGTGGCGCAGTGGTTAAATGCCAGTACTGCGAGCCACAAGGTTGTGAGTTCGATCCTGCCCGGCCCCAAGGTTGACTCAGCCTTCCATCCTTTTTGCAGGTCGGTAAAATGAGTACCCAGCTTGTGGGGGCATGTATAGAAATGTTTTGAAATACATGCTATTTGTAAGTTGTTCGCCGCCTCGATCCATATGGAGAGGCGGGATACAAATAAATAATAAAGAATAAAGAAATAAATAGGAGTTATAACACTTGGGCCATTTCCACAGTAGGCTGTTATAGTGCTATTATTCCAATTTCAACATCCTATGGAATCCTGAGGTTTGCAGTTTAGGGAGGGGCCTGCTGGCCCCTCCCTAAACTGCAAACCCCAGGATTTCATAGGATGTTGAAAGTGGAATAATAGCACTATAACAGCCTAGTGCGGAAATGGCCTTGGAAGTCTTCAAGCTGGGAGCTCCATCACTTTCCCCAGACTAATACAGCCAGCTCTTCACATTAGTGGGTTTGACTTTCATGAATTTGATTATTCACAAGTTTAAAGGCCCATGCCCACCCACCGACCCCCCACCCCGCCACTCCTCTTTGTCTGGCACCACCACTCCTCTCCCAAGATTCTCAGACCAGGAGAACTCCACAAGGCTGCAGAGACTAGCAGTCTCCCATCTTCCATGCCTCCCCCAAATTCTCTTCCCAACAACAGCAACCTCTCACTTCTCTCCCTGAACACATTGGAAACCTCATGCCTCTTCCAGATTCTCAGACCAGGAAAACTCAACCAGGTTTTAATGAAAGGACCAGCAGCCTCCTATCATCAAAGCCTTTCTCCACTTCTCTTCCCCACCATTAAAACCCAGTTGAATTTTCCTGGTCTGAGCATCTGGGAGAAGCACGAAATGTCCCGTATGTTCAGGGAGAGAGGTGAGGGGTTGCTGTTGCTGTGACTAGAGAGAGGCATTAGGAGGTGGGGGGGAAATAGGGGGAAATGCTGACTGACAGGTGGCTGCTGATGGTGCAGCTCAATCTGGTTGACGTTTTCCTGCTGTAAGAACCTGGGAGAGGTGTGAAAGTTGAAGGTGTGCAATAGAAGAACTTGGGGCTGGTGCCCTTTGGGAGGATGGGGAGGAAGGGGCAAAGTAGGAAAAGATCGGTGGGGAGCTCAATAGGCCACCACTGTTGCTGCCAGCTGCTTGTAAAATTGGCTTCAGTTTATTCACAATATTTTCACTTTTGCTGGGTCTTGTGCCCCTAACTCTTACAACAGTGAGGAGAATATTGTACAACCCTTTTATCAGTGGCAGACAGCAAACCCTAGAAGTCACCAGTCCTCATCCAGATGGTCCAGATCATATGGGAAGGGTGGGGAAAGTACAAACTGTAGCATGCATCTGGCTCCAACCCTACTTTTTAGCCCCCACACCCCTAAGAGATACCCCTCCAACTCCCAGGATTTTAAAAAAGCAAAAACAGAAACAGAAACATAGCCTTTGAGGATTATTAGACTCTCAGTACCCCACATACACACACTCACAAGATGTCTGATTTTTGTCTGAAACTGAAAGTGACATTACTTCACAGGTCAGCAGAAAGATATTTGTGTTGTGTGAAACCACACCATCACCACCAGTGTTCACCTCTGTCTTTGAGAAATGCTATCTAAAAACAGTGCACAGCCTCTCCCTAAGTCTCTAGGTTCATGATTGGATGTTGTCAGCCCTCCCCACCTGCACATTGATGCAATTTACCCTAAAACACAACACACACACACACACATACACACACTAAATGGGGAAAACATTTAATGCTAAAGCTGGGGGCCTTGGCTATGACCCATTGCAAATGCTAAAGCCCACAATCCAGAGGCAGATCTAGGGTGGGGCAACTGGGGCATGCGCCCTGGGCGCCTGTGCCTGGGGGCACCTTCCTGCCCACTGCCCCCCCCGCCCCTGCCCGTCACCTCCCATGACCGCCGCTGCCAATTCGCACCTGCCCATTGCTTCTCTGCGCCCGCTGCTGCCTACTCACACCTGCCTGTCTCCTTCTTGCACCCGTTGACAACCCGTGCCCACCCATCATCCCCACACTCCTGTCGCCGCCCTTCGCCCAGTGCAGCAGTGGTGCAACAGCACCTAGAGGCACAACTTCCGTGCTTGGCCTAGGCGCTGCTGGGCTTAAAAATGCCATTGCCACAATCTCTCTATCAGGACTCTAAGTCAACCATAAACCTCTCCCTTTTGGGGAGTTGACTGGTAGTGGGAAAAGTGCCAGTCAGCCAGCTGGCAGGAAGCAGAGAGAGAATGTCCATCTGTCTCTCTGTGATTCTGCACAAGCATTGTGTATTTGTGTGGCTGTCAGACTGGGGCAGAGCTTGGGATATTACTTTTAAAAAGCATAGCTTATGCTTGCTTTAAGCCACTTTGCATCCCAATTTCTGGGGAAAAGTTGGGATATAAATGAAATTGTTAATAATAATAGTTGCAAGTTTATAGTCATATGATGTTACAAGTCAGTATGTAAAAATATGAAGCAGTAAATATTTCCTATTATTACATTTATAATATTAGTAGAATATAGTATTAATATTATCATATTAATATATTAGTAATGTTTCCTGGTACTTTTTACGATGTTTACAAAAGTAGTTTCTTGATATTATTTGTTAACAGTGGAATTTTGAAAAAATAACTCATTTTATTACTGATTGCAAGGCTCACTGCCCTTTTTGTTATTTTCCATTAAAAAAACCCCTGTTAGGATTGAAAGTGGCACAAAACTTGAAAAAAATCCTGTCAAAACATTTCTTAAAGGGCTTGTTAAAAGTAACTCTTAAAATAATTAGAAGAGGTTACCTATTGTTGGTGGTGTTGTGTGCCTTCAAGTTGTTTCTGACTTATGGTGACTCTAAGGAAAACCTATCATGAGATTTTCTGGGGTTGAGAGTATGTGATGCACCCAAGGTCACCCAGTGAGTTTCCATGGCTGAGCAGTGAATCAAAACCTGGGCCATTTCTGCACTAGGCTGTTATAGCAAGATGATTCCACTTTCAACCTCCTATGGAATCCTGGGGTTTGCAGCCGGCCCCTCCCTAAACTGCAAACCCCAGGATTCCATAGGAGGTTGAAAGTGGAATCATCGCGCTATAACAACCTAGTGCGGAAATGGTGCTGGTCTCCAGGGTCATAGTCTAACACTCAGATCACACTGGCTCTCAGGTTACCTGCTATACCAATAAAATTACTTCCTCCCCACTTATTGTATGACTTCTGAAATGTAACTTCTTTATGACCATGTTACAAAAAGGCATTTGTTAAAGGTAGGTATATTACTTATAACTCTGGCATATGTGGAGACTGGGGCTGAGAAGATGCTAGCCTTAGACACACTCACCTGGTTTGCAGGCCCCGGCTTGCATGTCGTAATAAACCTGCTGTTTATTACCATATGCCGCGACTAGAAGGTGAGAGTGGGTCTCCCAGCCCTGCCATTAGGCAAATTGTTTCATTGCTTGGCATTATTTATAATGTAAAAACTCTTCCTAACCTCCAGGCAAAACCATCTGAGCTGCCATCTGAACTTTTATCTCTTGACTTGCCCATCACAGGGAGGGAAAAACAGGTTCTTATCCTCTCCATGGCAACCCTTCATGATTTGTGGGTCTCCACAGGCTTGTTTGGAGTACTTTTTAATGGGATTTGTAGATAACAAGCAGGCAAGTTGTGTTACCATTCCTGTGGGATTTGTTTTAGACAAGTTGCCTACGCTGGCTTGGAAGAGCATGATAAATCACAAGGCACATATCATCAAGATGGCCCTTAAACATTTAGAGTAAAAGATAAGGTATATATATACAGCCTAGATAAAGCATAGCACACAAGAATGCTCTCTATGTAGAGGAAATTTCTGTTTTACAGCAGTTTTTATACAGCTTGGAAAGGGGGCTTTAGGGGAGTGAAACTACAACCTCAACATTTCCACAAACTAGTATTCCCCTCAGTTCTGCTGGCCAGGGAATTCTGGGCACTGCAGTCCAAAGAATCAGCTTTTCAAGTTTTGGCTTTTCATTAGAGGTGATCAGAAAGACTTCTGAACAAGTGCACACTTATCTCCACCCATTACTTGCTGAACAATTTCACTAGTCTTAGAAAAGCTGTTTTTCTTTCTTCCATATTCCTTGGGTCTTTTGCAGCTACGAGGTAGAAGAGATCTGAGATCAGAATTTTTCCATACAAACGTTTGCATTTAACCATTATAGCACTTTGATCCTGCTTTTTCAGCAATGGCTCCATCCTATAGAATCCTGGGATTGGTAGTCTCATGAGGTACATAGAATTCTCTGCTAGAGGGCTTTTGTGCTGTAGTGTAGAGGAGTGAACTAGAGGTCACTCACCAAACTACAAATCCCAGAATTTCATAAGGTAGAGTCATGAAAGCTAAAGTGGTAGGAAAGTGCTATAATTGTGCAGTATGATTGTGCAGACTGCAGTCTGTATACATGTGTGTGAGGGAGAGAGGGAGGGGGGTTAACTCTTCCACCTTGCACTGTTTTCCTAATTTAAACCAGTTTCCTCCCAAAGCTGTTCTTTGTCCTGCCAAGGAAATCATACAGGGGTGTTTGTGTGTCAATAATTAAGGCTGTGATCCTATATCCAACGAACTTGGGAACCATCCCCATTAGATATAATGTAATTGCTTCTGAATGAATATGTATAAGATTCTGCCAGGAAAACAAGTTAAAGCCAAGTTCTGAAAAAGTAATGGCGGGGGGGGGGCGACATGGTTGTTGACAGTAGTAAGACAAAAAGTATTTTGTTGTGTGTTGCCAGAGGATTTTTTGGGAGTTGTTACCCAAAAAGTAACTTTTCCAATTGCTGCTCTCAGAATCACCTCCCTAATCCAACTAATCTGTGCTCTGTCTGTTTTCAAGAATAATTTAAAATGAGGAAGATTACGATCATGGATCTCCCACTTGATCTTTAGTCTGGCCCATATTGAAATGCCCTTTTGCTTCTCATCAGGTTCCTTGGCTTTTTAAAAGTGCACACATGCTTTGACTGAACAGGAATCTACAAATTTGCTTCTGCGGAATTCAGGGATAAGTCTCCCTCAGAGCACACAGCACAGCAGAGTTCCCTGTTTCAGCTGCTGTTGTTTTTGGCAACCAACCCAGTCATTGAAGTTGACTATGTTTTATTTTGTAATTTCTAGAAAACCATTTGTTTTACTATTACATTTTCCTACTCAAACTCACACTGTTGTTACCCTGATCTCTGGGGTCCCAGGAGGGGCGCCCAAATAACCAAACAACAACAACAACTTGGGGAAAATTAGCTGGAGCACTCACTAAAGCTAGCAAGAGGCAGGGTAACTTAGCAGGATCTTGCAACCCAGAGTCCACGGGATCAGGTCAGTCAAGCAGTCAGACGGTTTAAGATAGCAAAAACAATGTTTTATTAAATACAGATAAATATTAAAGACACCACAGTCACACAGCTAACTAAAGAATCGGAAATAGGGACTTTAGAGGGAAGCAGGTGATACGACACCTGTCTTGTAGTCCTGGACCTTGAGAGCGAAGTCGGGGTGCGAAGAAGAAGCTCAGCGCGTTTAGCTGAGGGGAGCTCGCCAAGCAGAGCAGTGGCAAGGCTGGATGGAACTCGGGAACGCTCCCGGGTTGAGCGGTCTCAGTTACTGGAACTGAGGGGACGGCTTGCCGGGCAAAGCAGCAGCAAGGCGAGATGGAAGTCCGGAGCAATCGGAGGAGGGTCTCGGAACCAGGGGTTTTTATAGGGTGAATTGTGACTGTAAGCCATACCTTACTCGGAGAGAACAATGAGTTTTAGGAGCAGGACAAAGCTTTGGAAAGGTCAGGTTTTAGCATGATTGACTTAGAGCCAAATTAACAATAGTGTAGCCAGTATGCAAATGCGGAGCGCTTAGTACAGCTTTGTCAGGTTGCCTGCTCAGGGCAGGGAGCCTTTGTTAGTATCGCGCATATGCAATGAGGTGTTTGCCGGAGAGGTCCCTGAAGCAACGAACCAGCTCTGTCTGGCCTGCCTGGGTGGAGAATGGAATGTCCAGCAATTATCGGCCATGCCTGTTTACATGCTTGTCTGGAGGCCTCTCAAACACGTGGAGCGGGGTGGCAGAGGAAAGCTGAATGGTTTGATATCAAAGTGATATCGAGAGCTATCTCCAGGTAGGCCTGGACCACAGTAACACTGTTGAGTCAAAGATGAATCCCCAAATGCTTCATATCGAACCCCAAATTAGAGGGTCTCTTGTCCCCACTACTCTCACAACATCCAGGGGAATTTCTAGTTTCACGAGATCAACAGCATGCTGTTAAAATTGTGTAGGCCCCCTTTAAAATACAGTCTAGCATTTTCTATATAAATCAGGAATGAGGGAATGGTGGTTTTCCTGATGTTGTAGCACTATAATGCCCATCATCCTTGGACTCTACTTATGCTTGATAGACTTACACTAGTCAACTAACTTCTGGAGGTCCACCGGTCTATCCTTGATTTACAAGGATGTGGGGAAGGAGACGATCTTTAATCTCTTGATCATGCTTAAATTCTGTTCAGATATATAAAGCCTATCTATACCTATGGCCATTTTTGCACGTTACCTGATCCCATCATCCTCCGGTTGCAATCCTGGCAGCATCTTTGGCAGGAAGGGAGCACGACGGGAATGCTTCCCTCCACACCTGACCAGCTTCCTGGGGAAGGAAGCACAAGGGACACACCTCTTCCTTCTGCAGTGCAGCTGAGCTGTTTCCCATGCTGCGCTGGGGCAGGAGGCACATCCATCGTCCTTCTGGTCCTCTGCATGGGTGGGAAGGACAGGAGCGTTGAACAGGGGTCATTGACAGAGGAACTCCATCAACGATTTACCCCACGATTGTGCCAGCTGCCAATGGAGAAGGGCAGGACCATGACATAGGCCCTTTCTGCACGAGTGAGTGAATCGCTCCGTGCCGTTACTCACCGCTTCTTCTTGGCTCGAAGCAACGTGAACTCTTCCTTAAGCCCTTCCGCAGGGCTCCTCTGTTTGTTCCAGGGCGATGCAGAGCAGTGTGAGGTCTTCAGATCCGTACTGTTGAGGCTTACAAAATGGCGGCTTCTGGTTGTTTGTGGGTCCGGACCAACTGCTGAAGCTGACCACGCCCACAGCCTACCCTCCGCTGATCGCAGGCTCGCAATGGTGCGAATCTGCGCATCTGCACAACTGAGCAGGAACGCAATGGCGCGCTCTGGAAAATTGAAAGACCATTTTTTTCCGGTCTTCACATAGTGCGCTGGAGGACCACTTGGGGGCGTTTTGGATCGGACTTAGGTGCAGAACTAAGGTAAATAGTCCGAACCTAGTCCGATCCAAGGTGCGGACGACCTCCATGACAGGATGCCTTGGACCATCTTAACTTCCCCATGCGGAAAGGGCCAAAGTCATGCAGAAGCCTTATCACAGTTGCTCTCCAATCTTCTCTCCGTGCCAGGATGCAGTCATCATGCAAAAAGGGGCTATGCCAATCTTAAAAATTAGCTCCAGAGTATGAATTTCTGATGATAGAAACTTCCACATTTTCTGTTATAGAGGGGTGCATTACAACCCAAGAAAGGCATATTTGGAAATAACAGAGCACAGCAAAGTTACTTATTTGAACTACAGTTTCCAAAATCTCTAGCCAGCATGTACAATAACCATGCTGGCTGGAGTGTTTATGAGAGCTGTAGTCCCCCAAAGTAATATTTCCAAGTTGTGTCCAAAATTCTTACATTTATATATCAGTCTTGCATGTATGAGAAGCACTAGCCTTTGGTGATTATTCCAAAAGAAAAACACCTGATCAAATCCCTCTTTTACTCCTCTGAATTTTCAGTTTTACAAGTTCATGCTAAAACATCCATTAGAAAACTCTGTGTGTGTGCACGTAAAACACCATTTCCAGAGTTCTTGTTTTTAAAATCTTTATGGCATTGTTATAAGAGTGAGGGGTCTCAGTTTTTGTTAGGAGTAGCTGGCTATATTTGTAGAAAATGTATCTAATGTTGTTTCAGCTGTTTATGTGAGCATGTTAAGCTTTCTCATCATTAATGAATGTGATTTACTAGCTTTGAAAATGGCAGAATTATCCGTTTTGGTCTTTCTGAATATATTACACACTTAGTATAGGTCTCAACTACTGTTCCTTTATTTTGGATTGAGATCCCATATATATATATATATATATATATATATATATATATATATAAAAATCTCCAGCCTACATGGGGAGTGTCATAAATAATTTAGCTTAAGTGAATGCTGAAATTAGTTAAGGCTCCACATTGCTTGGCTCCCAAACATCTATTTGCAGCCAAGTATGTAAAAGTGCCCTTTGGCGGAAGTCCAGCCTTTACCATCACCCTGACTCCCCCTACACACACATACACAAAGCCAAATGGAAAACAACATTATTTCCCTTCTACCACTTTTGCATGTGATCCTGGGATTTAAATGTACTTAGTTCTTCTGGTAATTGCTGCAAGTGGAACAAACAGAATCAGCCAAGAGCTAGAAGGGAAAAGATAATGAATGAGAAACATTTTGTCCATGACAGGGAAGAATTTTGGATGGCCAAAAGGAAGCTAGTTGTATTACTGTATTATCTTGCAAAACTGTTGGCTCATCATTCACTAAAGTAAGTGCTTACTATATTTAGCAATGCTACCATGGCCTAGACCTGATGTAATGCATCTTGCTTTCTGTTGATTTCCCTTGTTTTTGGAGCAAGGCCTGACTTTCTAGACATACGAATACACACCTGCCTTTACAAAGCTAACAACATAGAGATAATGGTTTCAGTAGAATTCAGAGCAGGGCACTGACAATGGTAAAGAGGGAAGGAGAACAAAAAAATGAGGAGAGAGGCTGAAGGAGCTGGGGATGTTCAGTCTTGTGAAGAGAAGACTGAGGAGTAACATGAGCACACTCTTTAAATACCTCAAGGGCTGCCACAAAGAGGAGGGTGCAGGTTTGTTCTCCTTTGCCTCAGAGAAGAGAATTTGGTATAATAGTTTTAAGTTACGGGAAGGTAGATTCTGCTGGAACATTAGAAGGAACTTCTTGAAGGTGAGAGCAGTTTGGCAATGGAACCAATTGCCTGGAGAGGTGATGAGCTCTTCTTTTCTGGATGACTTCAACAAGAAGCTGGACAGATACCCGTTAGCGATGCTCTAGCTGGAGATCTTGTATGGAGCAGGGAGTTGGACCTTATGACCCATAGGGCCCCTTCCAACTCTATAATTCTATGACTTCCCTTAATCTACTGACCTCCAGATGTTGCTGCAGTGATTTTTCTTCTGCTGTCTGCTTTAATTTTTTTTCCATCACGGAGATCCTCATGAACTAGCTGACCACACTGTTTTCTCATCTTCAAAGGAGTACTTACGTTTATGTTTAAAATTTCCTTGTAATTGATTCTTTGACTGTTTTTGACAAACTGTATTTTCTCACCCTAAGAGATCCCATATGGTGTAATCAATGAAACCTGGATCCTAGTGCTACAATTATTCAGCACTGTAATTGTGTAGTGTGAAAGGATTCTAGTATTTCTTATATTATATAATATATAATATATATATAATATATAAAAAAATTGATTGCAAAACGAGACTAATTTCATAAGAGAAGTAAGGAAGATGTTTTTACTACTCCACTGAAGGAAAAGTAACCACATAAAACAGTCTAACATGTGCATTCCATCTAGGCACCCCTTTACTCTACACAATTATAGTGCTATATTTCGTATTTAGCTGCCATGGCAACATTCTATGGAATCCTGGGATTTATAGTTTGGTGATGCATTAGATCTCTCTGGCAGAGAATTCTAAATGCCCCTCCCTAAACTGCAAGTCCCAGGATGCCATAGGATGTTTCCATGGCAGTTAAAGTGGAATATCCTAGTGCTATATTTGGGTGGTGTGGATATAAACACTTATCCATAATGGAGAGCAGAAGGTCTTAAAAAATCCTGTCTATTTGGTTTCATCTTCTCTTCCTTTTGATCTTTTCAGAACTTATTTGTGTTATTTTCAAATGGAATATCATAGGAGTCAATAGACAACACACAAATAAACTAAAAAATAAGTAACAATCAGAGCTTGGAAACATTAATTTTGGATTATGTCCCATAGTATCCCAGCTGGTACGATTGCCGGCTACAGTATATATGACATTAATTCTTTCACTGTGTAGGCAGACATGCATACCATATTATCCTTGTTTCTAGTGAATTGTAGTACACTTGGTAAATTGGTTTTAATGATCAAGAATTCTTACATGATTACAAGGTATTGCAGAATGAGTGGTATTTTTGAAAATGTAGCTGTTTGTTTTTGTTTCACAGGATTTGTTTCATTTATAGCATTTCACTAGTCTCAGAAAAAGAATATTATCCTCCAAGTTAGCAGCCTCTTCTCCCTGAAATTCTATTCCAAACTTAGTTTATGGTGTCTAGTCGTAATGGCACTTTACTCACTACATCCAAGTTCAAAGATTTTTTTTTACTGCATTTGGGTTAAAACACACAGTACTGAAGTCTAAAAATAATATGTAACTTGATAGATTCCAAAATTAAACTCTTCCATCCCTCTTTCTAGACATTCAACTATAAATGCCGTTCTGTGCCAGTGAGTTAATGTCTTATTTTATTTGTGTTGTTCTGCTTAATATAGTTAATATTTTTGTAACTGTTGTTAAAATAACTTATTGAAGAAAAAAATACTACTAGCATACTGCCCATTTGGAAAATAAGTCCCAGTATTTTGTGTCTCATCCATTCCCTTTTCTCCCAACAAATCTGCTTGCCGCAGATTCATACAACTTTCTCCCCTTCTTAGCTATAGTTGTGCCTGTGACCAGAAAATAGCAGCGCAATTGTAAGAAGAGAGCATGAGCCATTCAGAAAATTCATGCTGTTATCATGGAGAGACCTTTTTATAGCGTTTCAAAGGAGCAGTCCATTTTTGCAGTGCCTTCCCAGTTTTGCTGAACTATCAAAAATGTTGAACTCATGCCTCAACAATCTGGCTGCATGTTTGTTTTGAAATTTCATACGCTGCCTGCCCTTCAGTAAAAACTCTCTTGGTGACATACAGTGGCTGAAACCCTGTTGGCTACTCCCAAATAGATGAGACCTATTGTTCAGTGGTAAGTCAATACATAAATAAGCCAATTAAACTGAGGAGCCTGCAAGATTTATCCAGCGGAAGCCTGCCATTGCTTTTCTCTAAGACTTGACAAAAAGGAATTTGACCAAGGTCATCTAGTGGTCTTCCACGGCTGAATGGGGGAATTCAAGCCTTGGCTTCCCAGAGTCTTAGTCCAACACTGAAACTACTATACTGTTCTTGTACTCAAAGCACTAAAACTATTTGTGGGCTAGGGTTCAGCCCCTTGGTCACCTCTTTTTAAAGTCCAGACTTAAACCACTCCACTGATGTGGAAGGATACCAACTGGGTTTCCATGGCTAAACAGGAATTCAAATTCTGGTCTCAAACCACTACAACATGCTGGTTCTTCATCAAATATAACCTGATGCACTAAATCTCTATACTGTACATTTGTTTATCCTGTGTTTTACTGTATTATTGTCTATATTCTTATTTTTAAGACATTTAAAACATTCTTGTTATGAACTACCCTGAGAACTTTGTTATAAGGCACACTATAAAGACTATATGTAAATAGATATGTAAAAAGATAGTTATTTCCTCTTTTTAGCAAAGAGAATGAACATCTAGAACAGGGGTGGGAAACGTGTTGCTGTCCAGATGTTTTGATCGGCACATCCCAGCTGCTGTTGCCAACCTAATTGGAATTTTGGGAATTGCAATCCAATGGCATTTTAAGCACTGAATGTCTCACACTCCAGTCTGAAAGCATGGTTCTTAAGTTGGTTAAATAGGGAGAGCCATTATAATTTTAATAATTCAAGAATCTAATGTTTTACCCCATTAAGCATTTTTTTTATAAATAAATAAATAATAAATAAATAAACAAATGCTTATTCATATTCCTTTTTGCTGTTCGGTTTAATGTTTTCATTGGATAGAAATATAACAACATGGCCAACCTACAGCTAAGCAAATGGTCAGAAAGAAAAAGAAAGAAAGAAGACAACCAGCATGCAAAAAAAAAATAAAAAAAAATATTACAAACAGTAAAATGATCAAGACATAATTTTCTCCTGAAATTCTTTCATTCTTTAAGGCATTTTTACCTCACTCGTCATCTGAAAAAGTTATCCTGAGGCACTTACAGATGCAGGAAAAAACAAGACAGCCTGTGTCCTCAGAATTACTATTCAAAGGACATAACCAAAAGGGGAAAATGGACCAGTGGGGATGAAAGAAGAAAACAAGAAAACTCTGGCATAAATTCTTACAGTTTAAAATGAGGACAAGCTGGGGTGGAAACAGTTCAGAGAGAAAACATATTCAAGGGTAGCCATGTTGGCCATACAGTTAAATAAAACAAAACCCACAATCCACAAAAGCAGATTTGGAGCATTTTGTTTGGTCAATAAAGGTATTGTTCTTTTGTGGATTTCAGAGGGAAGGAGAGTTAAAAGGGCCTGGACACTCTGCAGAATTATAAAATGTGACCCTATTTAACTTCTCTGTCTTGCCTTGGTTGCTGCCAGGTGAAAACCAAGGATAGAAGGGATATGCCATTGTATTTAATGATCTAGTTTTCTAAAGCTTGACCGAGTTAAGAACTAGAGATGACATTATGTACTGCAGTTATGAATCTGTAGCTCCTTATTCAGTAGTACTATCTAGTTACAATGAGGCATGATTGCCATGATCGTAAATGCCCCCAATAACAGCCAGCAACTGCATTGGGTAAAGGCAGTTTGTTCAGCTGGCAATCATGCAAGCAGAATGACATTACCAGCTCCAACTCACCAGTGAGTGAATCTATAACAATTAGAGGCAGGACTGCATCACAATTGCTCATCACAGCTGGTGGGAAGGGGCTTGCAACATCCTCCTCCTTGCATCTCAGTTGCTAGCTGAACAGACCTCCTTTGCTTGATACTGCTGCCGGCTGATACAGTTAGTTTGGGGGACTTAGGCCAGGAGATATTATTTAATTATGCCTTTCTAAACAAGTAGCTTATGTAGGATATCAGCAAATACAAGAGTGAAACACTTGGCCATTTCCGCACTAGACTGTTATAGTGCTATTATTCCACTTTTAACATCCCTTCCCTAAAATGCAAACCCCAGGATTCCATAAGATGTTGGAAGTGAAATAATAGCACTATAACAGTGTAGTGTGGAAATGGCCAAGGTGCCACCAGGTCTGAAGATGACCTGGTTATTGTGCTTGGGGTGAGTTACCTTCCAGTGTTTCTCCCCTCACCCTAACTCCCTGCCAGTCCTGCCTTTCTTTTTTTTAGTTGAACCTCAGGGTTCTTTTTATTTTTTATTAAGTAGCGTCTTTTCTCTAGAACTGGGTTGCAAGTGAGCTTCCAAAAAATAAAAGACAAACAGATAAAAGCACATTATCAGTGAAAATGTACAAAAAGTTAAAAATAGAAATCATCTAATGACAGAACTGTTAAAAGTTTAAAACATGCCACTATAAGATATCCCAAAAATTCCAGCACAACATGCTATCAAAAGCTCTTTCCCAAAGAGTCAGTTCCCAAAAGCCTGTTGAAATTACAATCATCATCAGCAGCAGCAGCAGCAACAACAACATTTTCACTAATTGTTGCATAGAACCAAGGAGAGAACCAGTCTAGCCTTCTTAGTAGAAAATGCAGTCCTTAGGTAGCCTGAATCTGAACAGTGTAAGATTTTATATGTCAAAACCACTTCTTTGAGTTGTGCCTGGGAATGGATCAGTAGCCAGCACAACTGTTGTAACAGGGAAGTGGTGTACTCTCTATAACTCTGGTTAGCACTTTGGTTGTTGCTCTTCGGACAAGCTGAAATTTCCAAACTTTTCAAAGTTAGCCCCACACAGAGCTATAGTAATGTGCATGGGATGCTGCTAAGGGCCCATTTATACTACATAATTATATCACTATCATTCCACTTTAACTTCCATGGGTCTGTCCTATGGAATCCACAGGATTGTAGTTTGATAAGGCACTGAAACAATGTACCTGAAAATTTAAAATGTTGTTGTTGTGTGCCTTCAGGTTGTCTCTGAATTATGACAACACTAACACAAACCTATCATGGGGTTTTCCTGACAAGATTTTTTCAGAGGAGGTTTGCCTTTGCCTTCCTCTGAGGTTGAGACAGTATGACTTGCACAAGGCGATCCAGTGGGTTTCCATGGCCAAACCTAAGCCTCCAGAGTTGTAGTCCAATACTCAAACCACTACAACACCCTGGCTCTCCCAAGAATTTTAAATGCCCCTTCCTAAACTGCCAACCCCAGGATTCCATAGGATGGAACCATGGAATTTAAGTGGAATAATAATGCTATAATTCTGTAATGAGAATGGGTCCTAAGTTGTATATCACCACAGCCAGATCAGATGTCTCCAGGGACAGGGACAGTTGGAATACAGTGGGCCCTCAGTATGTACTAAGGTTTGGTTCCAGGACCCCTGTGGATACCAAAAGGGATGCTCAAGTCTCATAACGTACAATGGTGTAGTGAAATGGCATCTCTTATATAAAATAGCTTTTGGGATTTTTTTTTAATATTTCCAAGCTGTAGTTGGTTGAATCCATGGATACAGAATCCATGGATATGGAGAACCAACTGTACTATTTTAATTGTCACCAAAGAAGCCTGAGGCTCTGGACTGAATGCAGGAGTTCCAACTTCAAACCTGTGCCTTCAGGGTGATTGTAATCCCATTCAGTCTGAGTTGAGTGCCTAATCCCTGATCTGTCTTTTGACTGATCAGGAGCCCCTTTGTATCCTCATCTAGTCCATTACAGATGACAGACACTGATTTAGAACTGAAAAAACTTCCTTCAGTTTAGATGGAAAGGAACAATATCCCAAAACTCTGGACAGCCCCTCCAGCATTTTAATCTACCGGTATATATTAAATAGCATGAGAAACAAAACGGGACATCAGGAGATACCCCTAGCCAAAGGGTTAAACAGGACTCCCTCAGTACTGTCATCTAAATGTATCACTTTAGGAGAGAGAACTGAGCCACCATAAAATGATGCCTCTGACACAGGCGTCCAAGAAGGACATCGTGGTCAAGCTGCTAAGAGGTGCAACAGGACCAAACTCCCCTTGTCCCAGTTCCTGCCTGGAGCTCGAAGCAGTCTCCACAACATAACCAGACCTGGAGCCAGATTGAAAGACATATAGACAATAAGGCTTATTTAAGAACCCCTGGAGGTGGAAAGCCACCACATATTCCAGCACTATACACAGAAATTTAATATTGGGAACTGGGTGGTTAATTATCAAAAACAATGGAATTCAGGGAGAGTCTTTTCAACAATGGCCTTACAACTACCTTGTTGTAACAAGGCATTGACAAGTCCCTTCATCATGGCTAGTCTCCCTCTGGCCTTTTTAATGATCTAGGAAGCGGAAGGTTTTAGTATATTTCTCCACTGTCACTGGACAAGCAAATACCAAAGTTAATATCTGCTGTGTCTGTATCAAATGTATCAATTCTTTGCACAACTATAGCAGTATGATCCCACTTTAATTGTTCTGGTTTCATCATATGGCTTGGGCCCAGTTTGTTTGAAGGACCGTATCTCTTTATGAGCCCAGTACAACTTTAAGATCATTCAGAGAGGCCGTTTTCTTTGTCCCATCACCCTTTCAAGTGCATTTGGTGGGAACAAGGGAGAGGGCCCTCTCACTGGCTGCTCCCAAATTTCGGAACTCCCTCCCAAGAGAGGCAAGGATGGCCCCGTCCTTGCTTTCCTTCCAATGACAGTCTAAGACATTTTTGTGCTGGCAGCTTTTTATAAATTGATTGGGTATGGGCTCCTGATGCTGTGCAGGTTTCTTTTAAGATTGGTATAGTTTTTAATATATTTTAATATATTTAATATTTTTAATATTAATATTTTAACAGGTAAGATTTTAATATTATAAATGGTATAGTACTAGATTTCTCTAGCAGCGAATTCGAAATGCTTCTCACCAAACTACAAATCACAGTGTTTTCCTGACCACTCAGAAAACTCTACTGGATGGCTCTTTGCGGATGTAGTGGTGGCAGAGATGAGGAGGAGGAGGAGGAGGAGGAGGAGGATTTCCTGTCCACTTTGCCAGACAATAGGCCTTTAAATAGTCTTTATCCTATGCTTGAGTGGACATATAGTGAACTTTTCAACACCATCTTACTTGTTTCACCACTGCCAGCTCCTAGAAAATCAGAGGACCGGTTTGACTCCACTCTGCAAGTGGTATCCGCTATTCAGGCCATTTCACCATTTCAGAGATCATCTAGGGCTTCGTCAGCATCACATCCTGAGGGAACAGGAAAATCCCTAAAAGCTATTAGGAAACTATCCAGATCCATCAGACCTTTGAGGCATGCTTTCCTACTGGGCCTTCTTCCCTTGCAGAGCTTTGGAGTGTGAGTGACTCTGAACACCACCAGCTTTGTAAAAGCAGAAGTTTTTCTTGTCTCCCTTCCTCTTCTTTGGAATGCAAGAGAAAATCCTGAGGAAGTGAAAGCCAGTTGGTTGAGGTTGTAGCCATATAGTATTTACGTTTGAGTACAGGAAGCTAAACAAATCAGATGGTAATTTTGGACGCCATGGCCAATGAGCGAACTGGGGTAAACAAAAGGCAGTCTTCTCAGCACTGCAGTACCCTTGTTGGTCATGATGAATCCCAAAGGCAACATTTGATTGGGTCAGACCACTGCTATTCAGATGGGGAAACATTTTAATTTTAAACTGTCCCAGGTTGAAACTTAAAGGGGTGAGGCACCCTGGCTAATGTGAGCCCCAGCATTTATTTATTCTGACCAAAAGAACTCTGCATGGGTGGTCTAGCTATGCCTGTTTTTTGCGTTGATGCAGAATGCTATTACTGCCTGTGGGTGGGGTGGTGGGAGCTTGGGCTCTCCCAGACCTGTGCCAGTGCCACTGAGATTGAGGTCAATTTCCCTCATCGATTACTCTGATGGTAAGGAAGAGCAGCCAGAGCCAGAAAGGGAAGCAAAGTGAAACATTTTCATTATCTGACTCTCTGATATGATAGAAATTTGAGGAATGAAGGAAAATTTCATTTGGGGGAGCAGAATTCTTATTGGAGAACCATTGCCCTCATTGTCAGTGGCAATTGTGCCCCAGTAAGAATTCTACCCTCCAAATGAACTTTTCCTTCAGTTTCCATATTTCTGTCATTCCAGAGAGTCAGACATTGAAAGTCATTCACACCTAGAACTCTTCCATTTGCTGTGTTTGCGTTCCCTTGGAAAATTTGCCTACTCCTGACAGAATTCTTGTTTGGGGAACAATATCCTCATCCCACCCTATAGTTATACCCCTGGACATCATCTGCAAACCAGAGAAGAAAGAATCAAGATGCAAAGGGATATTGATAGGCTAGAATGCTGGGATGAAACTCCCAAGATGAAATTCAATAGAAAAGTGCTTTCCATTTAGGTACCAGAACCTCCCAATGGTAAGTGAACAACAATAGGATAAGTTAGCAGCATCCACATTAAAAGAGCTTATGTACCAGACTCACTGAGTGGACCTTGAGTTCATCACACACTCTCAGCCCCTGGAAATTCCACGATATGTTTGTCATGAATCGGAAATCACTTGAAGGCACACAACAACAACCACAACAACAACAACCACAACAGCCTTAAAGGATGACCAGTTGTGTATGTGGCCAGTAATACAATGAAGCTGCTTTTAAAAAGAAAGTAAAAAGCTAGCGTAATCTCAGGCATTAACATAGGGACAAGGGGCTGTATTGAGCCCATGGGCCAAGACCAATCCATCAACGAGATAACATCATGAGGTAGAACTCCATCCCTAGGCCTCGCCTACTCCACTGCTATTATCTGTCCCTCATCCAGCATGCATTCACACTTCTTTTGGGCAAAAAAGATGTACAAAGTTTCTCTCTTTGGGAAAAAAAAAGTCTCTTTGCAGGCTGCTCAGACAGTGGGAAAGTCATCAAGGGAATCCCCCAGATTTCTCCAGTCAAGGAAAATACAGAACTGGGGAATTCTGCTACCTCACTGGTCTTCCCAGTCAGGAAGGTGAGTGGGACAGAGGGTGAGAAATTATCTCTACTCATTGGTTAGAGATAATGTGTGATTTCTGTCATGCCTTTTTGTGGTAGGAACATGACAGATACCAGATATATCTGGTAAAAACAGGGGAGAAGATCTTCTAGAAACTAGGATGTCCTTCCAATTAGTAAGTGAAAACTTTTCTATTCTGATACACTTTTAATAATTGACTTCAAGGTATTTTAGCAGCATGCTCTTCTATTGTGTGTGTGTTTTCTTTTCTCTTTTGTATTTTAAGGCATTTGTTTAAATAAGTTTAATTCTATGGATAGTTTAACTGTATTTTAAGAATAACTTTTGGTATGCTTTTATGCCTTTCTATGTACTCTTACCTGTATTTGTTTTACTTTTTACAAGTGGTCATGAACCCCAGTTTTGGAGAAAAGGCAGGATATAAGTAAATAAGATAAGGAAAGAATGGATGGGGGGAGGGGGGAATCATGTTATTAATCACAGTCAGTAATCACCCATAATGACAGGCTTCTTCTGTACACTGCTTGCCTTTGCAACAGAACAGCCACAGCACAGAGAAATTCCCTTGACTCCAGAGGACTGGCCTTTAGGGAGTGGGTGTGGTTGTAAGGAGGGCAGGTTTGTCTCTTGGATCTTCTGCAGGTTGGATGAGATCCACAGACCAGAGCTTACTGTCCCTTTTATCTATAGAAACATAGTGTAAGGACATAGGAAGTAATAATTGCTGTATTAGTCAGACTATAGTGTTCTAGTTGGTAGGAGTAGATCTGTGTAGCCAGAAAAAGCCATGAGAGTTAAAATGGTATCAAACTGCTGTAACTGTATAGCATAAACATAAGCCTTTTCTGCATAATGACACTCTCCCATATCGTCCCATAACAATCCTGGCAGCACTTCTGCTGGGATAGGAGTATGTCCCCAATACTCCTCTCCACATGTGACTGGCTGCTTGAGGAAGGGAGTATGAGGGACATGCTCCATCCTTCTGGACTTCAGCCAACCTTCTTCTAATGCTGCAGTAGGGGAGGAAGTGCATAGATCATACTTCTGTCTCTTCTGCATGGCCAGCTGCAACAAGGCTCACATGATTGGGGATCACTGATGGAGTTTCTTCGTCAATGATATAACCCCCGATCATGCTTGCTGGCAACGTGAGAAGGGCAGGACCACATCGATGTCCTACAGAAGCATTGTTGCGGTCCTACTCCTCTCGCGTCCCTATGTCAGGACACCGTTAACATGTGGGAAGGGCTACAGTCTTAGGCTGGCATTCTGTTAGTGACATGTGCAAATATAAGTCTGCTTTATGACTCCCTGTGTCTTTTTTTGACCATTGTGGAAGCTGGTACTTTGTCTACCTTCTACAACCCCCCCCCAACTTGTAGTTTGACCTCAATACCCACCAAAACAGCCATTCTGTGGTGGAGAGCAGACAGGATCAGAGAAAGGTTTGTCTATGGCCCATAGTCAGATGCAGATTGATGATACTAACCACCCCCACCCCCACTCAAGATCCCAGCAGGTCTTTGCAGAAGACAGGGGTTCTCAACCTAGCCACCAGCTTAAGCAGTGCCAAATCTGCCATTAAACAGTGCATAAGGGACACAGAGCTACAAAATCATTTGAGCTCAGTGGTTAAATATCCTACTTTAGGAATTACCACAAATCCTTTCACCAGACCCAATTATCTTACTAATTTAACAACAGCTAAGTATAGGAAAGCTTTTACTTTGGCATGATTTAATGCTTAATCATCTGCTGTACTGGAAAGAAAATATAAGAGAATCCTGTATCATAAGTGCACTTGTCCTTGTGCTAATGAGGCAGTAGAAACTCTTACCCATACTGCCTTTTTACTAAGTGATGCAGCTTGCTTTAATCACACCTATTATCCAAATCATTCCAGGCAGAACGGAAGCATTTTATCTATCTTATCTCCTCACCTTCCAGAACTCACAAGTTACAAACAAGGTTGCCAGATTTTGTGCATCTACCATCGTGACCCGTAGGCAGATTACAAATCAGCAGTAAAGAACAATAACAATGAACCAACTCAACCAACATGCAAGTTACACAGGAGTTGGGTTCAAGTATGGACTTAGATAATGTGCTCTGATTCAAGGATGGGGCTACTCATAGTTAGTTTAGCACTATTATTACTAAAAAGGAATTTTGAGTATTTATTGTATTTTATTGTATTGTATTTTAAGGCATTCTGCTCTATTTATCTATATATTTTAACTATTTTATGGTAAAAATTGTTCATGCTGGTCTGCAACCATAATAAATGATAAATGAAAATGAAAAGGGGTTCTCAATCTTTGATCCTCCAGCTGTTTTGTATTTCAGTACCCAGACACCTCTACCAATACGTCCAATGATGATGAATCCTGGGAGCTAAAGTACAAAACATCTGGGAGATGAAAGGTTGAGAACCAGTGGCAGAAGATGTAATTGGTCTGCATCTGGCTGTGGGACATAGTGAAATGCTTCTCTGATCCCTTTGCAATTCTTTATCAACAAAGGAAGGCTATTGCAGCAAAACTGTGAGTCCTGGGGGTGGTGATGAAAGAATCATAGAGAGGTTAAACCTGCAGAACCCTTACACAATGTAAGTTCTTGCCCTTAGTCAGCAAGAGGAAAAGATGAGTATGCTTGACCTGGAGAAGAGAACATTAACAGGAAGTATTACAGTGGCTGAAAGCGTGCTATGCAGAAGGTGGGCCAGAGTTTTTCTCTGTGGTTTCAAAAGGCATGACTAGAACCAATGGGCAGGAGGAATAGGGGTGGTGTGATGGCAGGGAATTATATTTTGGCTAAACATTAGGAGAACCGTCTTAATAGTAGAAACGGTTAGGCAGCTGAACAGACTGTCTCAGCTGGTGGTGGTCTCTGTTCCACTGGATGTATTTATATTAAGGTTTGAGAGTCATCCACCAGAGATGCTGTAGTGGCATCCTGTGTTGTAAAGTGGAAAAAATAAATGCAACCATTAACGTATTGATTTGCATAATTAGCAAACAAATTAATGATATGCATAATTATAATAATTTATACGATACATAACTCTGAGGGCAACTCAATATTTACTTATCCATATTAGGACAATGCCTTTATTAAGCCAACTAAAAGGCTGGAAAATGTGCAAGCTTTGGAGATTTCTCTTTATATCAAGTCAGGCAGTATACTACCAAAAGCAAATTAGAGTAGTGAGATGAGAAAAAATGGCTTATGAAGCTTGAGGAGATGGCCTAAACAAAGGGTACTTTAGGTTTGTTTCATGCTATGCATCAAAAAGCAGCTTACTGTAAACAATTTTAAATTGTTTTAAGCCTTACCTACCTAGACTATTTATAAAACTGATTCCTCCCAAATATATCTTTGAGGTTACCCAAATAGATTAGACTACATGATTTCTCCTCCTCCACTTCCTTCTCTGCACTGAAATCCCATGGATTTTAGATGCTGAAGCTGTTTGTGGAAAACTTAAACTTACTACAGTATATGTAATTTTTGGCAAAAACTATGTGCTTTCTCTGGATTGCTTTATAATTTATCATGCTGTCAGCAAATAAATAAATATTGCTACCTAACTAGTTAAAACATCAGCAAAAGACAACCAAATTTACTGTTTATTCCTCTCTTAAGGCATACACTACCTAGTGCTTGCAATCTCTTATGGATTTGATACCAGAGCAGCTAAGATAACTGTCCATGGAATATAGCTTTTATTAATATGCAGTAGCAGTTTAAAAGAAATTGTACCTGCATTGTTGTCAATTAATTACTTTGTGTATGTATTTTGTTATGTAAAACTTCGTTCTATCATTATAGAAAACTCAATGAATTTAGGAGAAGAAAAATACAATTGTCTAAACAACTAATTTTCAGTTACCAAAAAGGTAAAGAATTTTCTAATGACAGAGTAATGTGTGATCACTGGCTGCTACCAGACACGGATTGTCCTCCATTTTAGGTGTCCACTTTGACAAAGCATTCTATGCAAATATCTTTGGTGAAATCAGATTCCAATTTCTGGTTAGTTTCACCTGGAGGTTGTAATTTGCCTGGCTTTTATTTAAAACTTTCAGTTTTCCCTGATGGTATTTTTTGTGTTCTCAAAGTGCATTCTCCTTACTGCAAGTTGTATTTACAGTTATTCAGCTGTTGTTATGAATTACCCTTTCCCATACATACTATAACAACATTTTTGCCTGCAGTACTAGTAGTATTGTTATCTGAGGCCATTTCCACACGGGCTTAAAAAACCAGCGTAGAGCGTCCTCCAGAGAAGATGTCTGCACCTGGGAGCAAACTGGGTCAGACTACTTTACGTAGTTCCGCACCTCAGTCCGCTCCGGAACGACCCAAAGTGGTCGTGCAGTATGCTTTTTAAAAACCTGTTTCTTCAGGTTTTTAAAAAGCATGGAGTGCGCCACTCCGTGCCACTCCATTCCCACGCTCTGGTGCAGATTTGCAGGCTCGCACCAGTGCGAGCCTGCAGATCTGCCAGGGGCAGACTTTAGGCTGGCGAGCTTCAGCAGTTGGTGGAGAGCCTCCACCAACCGGAAGCTGCCATTTTCGTCCCCAGAGCAGTGCAGAGCGGCGGCCACGCACTGCTCCGGAGCCGTCTGGATCCGAGCATCGAGCCAAGAAGTCCGGTAAGTACCAGACCAGGGCGATTCCATTGCCACGTGCGGAAATGGCCTGAGTGTCTTCTGCATCCTGTCCCATCCTCAATCACTTCTGTTCTAGTGCAGCAGTGTCACTGTCATTCATCTTTAACAGAAATATTTCATAGATTTTTCTCTTAAATTGTGATCCAAATAGGTACAGTTCTATTCAATCCAGTTCACAGTCTTTACTTCTGTACCATTAACAGAATCTGTCCTCAAAAGACAGTTCAGAGAAATTATAAAAATGAACACAAGGTGTTTCAATAAAGTTCAAAGAAACTGATGTATTTTACAGGTTTGGCTTATCAGGCAGACTCATCAGTATCAGAAGTAGCTGTTTTTCCTGCTTAAACCCTTTCTACTTCTTGACAGCAAAATTACCTATGATTAGGGATAAGCATTCAACATGAACAGCATGTTTACAGTTTCTCTGTTCTTTTCACACACTGTTCTTTTCACGTTCAAAACTGAGTATTTTATACCTGGTAGTGTGGGCTATTAAATTGTACTTCTGTATAAAGAATTACAGCTATGTTATTAAAGAAACAACAAAGGAACACAGGGTGGAATTAAAATATTGTTGAGTCTGGGTCTAGATCCAACTGTCAAATCTAGTAACTGTTACACAGCCTGGTCCAAAGATTCCATTCTACTTAAATCAACAGGAATACTAATATAATCACATTATCTTTCCCCTTTGCAACTGAGTTTTAAGGTTTCCCCCCTTTTTAAAAATGTGTAATATTTACATTCAACAGAATACAGCCAGTACTTGGATTCATGCAGTGTCATTGCTTTTCTTATACATTCCTCTAGTACAGACTGTGGCCCTTTCCGCACCAGTCTATTAAAACGGTGCAGAGCGACCTCCAACTGAGGTCTTCTGCACTGTGGACTGGGGTGGACTACTTTTTGTAATTCCGCACCTCAGTCCGCTCCAGAGTGATCAGAATTGGTTGCACAGCGTGCTTTTTAAAAACCTCTTTTAAGAGGTTTTTAAAAAGCACGGAGCATGCAACCCCGTGTTGCTCCGTCGCCGCGCTCCAGTGCAGATTTGCAGGCGCGCACCAGTGCATGCCTGCAGATCTGCTGGGGGCAGGCTTTAGGCTGGCAAGCTTCTCTGGTTGGTGGAGAGCTTCCACCAACCGGAAGCTGCCATTTTGGATGCTGGAACAGTGCAGAGCGATGAGCTCGCACTGCTCCTCGTCCCGACAGACTTGCCCGGCTGCTGAAGAAGTCCAGTGAGTCCCGTTTTTGCACAGTTCCTTTGCCACGTGCGGAAAGGGCCTGTGTGAAAAACCTATAGAAGGGCAAGTGGGACTGATTGCCATGACCTAGGTGGGGAAAAGAGGCCAAGCCTTCAGAGATAACAGTCTTGCATTTGAAAATACAGTAGCATAAAGCTGACACAATGAAATACAAGTTTATTTACTGAATTTAGATAAACGTCTTGTCTGTTATCCCTTTCTGGACCAATAGTTATGTACAATCACTTTCTAAATGTGAAATGTTAAAGTTTAACAAGGACCAAGAATTAAGATTATTTTGGAGATGATGTGCATCCCATCAGTCTGGTACACATTCATATTCA
Organism: Ctenosaura bakeri; assembly: GCA_948474755.1. Lineage (NCBI taxonomy): Eukaryota > Metazoa > Chordata > Lepidosauria > Squamata > Iguanidae > Ctenosaura > Ctenosaura bakeri. Next base: position 331,518 of record CAOLHI010001350.1, on the reverse strand, counting down.
TATATCCTCATTCCGTGAATGCTCACGTGTTAGGCCAAGAATGAGTTCTGAGCAGCTTACACTAGGGCCATTTCTGCCCTGCATTGTTTATAGTGTTATTATTCCACTTTCAACATCCTGTAGAATTCTGGGGTTTGTACTTTACTGAAGCCAAAGAGCTCTCTGGCTGAGAATTCTAAATGCCCCCTCCCTAAATTGCAAGCCCCAGGATTCCATAGGATATTGAAAGTAGAATAATGGCACTATAACAGTGTGGAGCAGAAATGGCCTAAGATTAGCTCAGAACTGGGATAGCACACACATTAGAGATAACTTTGGGCTTGCTTCTTAGGCCATCTAATGTGGAGGACTGATAGTGATTTTTTTCCATTGTGCTAGGTACTGGCATCATATTTGTACCCATTGTTTAGAAATCTTTCTTCTACTTGTTCCTGGCTACAGCTGATTCTTTTGCTCTTTCCTGGCTACAACTGCTTCTTTGTTTGTGGGTTAGCAACCAATGGCTTAGGGACTGTCACTGATCCAAGGAACACCACTTTGAATAGCACTGGCATAGGCTACAACTGCATGCACGGTAGGAAGTAAGTCCTATTGAATGCAAAGAGCCTTTAGAACAGTGGTTCTCAACCTTCCTAATGCCCTGACCCTTTAATACAGTTTCTCATGTTGTGGTGACCCCCAACCATGATCATAGCGTCAGAAGCTCAACCTGAGAAGGGCTTGAAGTGAGGTCTTAGGCGACCCCTGTGAAGGGGTCGTGCGACCCCCAAAGGGGTCCCGACCCCCAGGTTGAGAACCACTGCTTTAGAACAAAGTAGTTGCATTCAACTAGTACCTATAATAGAACCTTAACTTCCAAAGACACTGGCTGGCTGGGATTAGGATAGAGTAAGGATTCCTTCCTTTGGCAAAAAGAAGGGGAAAGGCATGTCTGAGAAAGAAGATCCCAGTTAAAATAAATCTACTAAAATTTCCATACCTACAGATTTGCTAGTGGTGTGTCTGCTAAGGGTATGCTCCCAATGACAGTTTTGAGGGGTTAGGCAAACGCCATTATCTCCTCCACTGACTTTTGATCTGTTCCTTCAAGTATGTTCTGACGTATGGTGACTCTAAGGGTTTTCTTGGCAAGATTTGTTCAAAGGGGGATTGCCTTTGCCTTCCTCTGAAGCTGAGAAAGTGTGACTTGCCCAGAGGCACCCAGTGAGTTTCCATGTTGAGCCAGGATTTGAACCCTCCAGAAACTGCAAACCCCAGGATTCCAGAGGAGGTTGAAAGTGGAATCATCGCGCTAGAACAGGCTAGTGCGGAAATGGCCCTAGTTTTGCAATAAAGCGGTGCTGCCTGAATTGCCGCTGGAAAAAAATACCCTTTGTAAAAAGGCAAGGCAAGGGGAACGTTCTGCCAATTAAGAGAGGCTTTTCTTGAGGAGCTCCTCTCTGAAACTGTGCACAGGGCAGGCTCTCAATGTCTCTTTCTCTGTCCCCCTCAGTTCTGAATACTTACAACGTCCCTCAAAGGCCCCCTCCCTAAACGGCGAAGCCCAGGGTTCCACAGGACGTTGGAAGTGGAATCATAAATAGCACTGTAAGAGTCCAGTGCAGAAAAGGCCAATGCAGGTAAGAGCCGGAGAGGGAAAGAGAGACAAGCTGAGGAGAGGGCCCTGCCTGGCGGGGCAAAAGAGGACTCCCTCCTTCCCCCTGTCTTTCTGTTGCAGGTGGCGCTGAGGGCAGCCGCTTTCACGCCCCCCCCCGCAAGAGCTCCGGCGCAGCATCCCCGCCCGCCGTCACCTAGGTGGGGCGGCCCGCCTGAGGCCAGACCGTAGTCAAATTGACCCCGACCCTGTTCAGCATTACCCGCCGTCACCTAGGCAACAGATGAAGAGATTCCCCCCCGCCCTTTCCCTTCTTTTCCGCCAGTCTCCTCCTCCCTCTATCCCGTTAGCACTCGGGGCAAGATCTCGCGAGGCTTGCCAACTGGAGTGGCCGCCATATTGTGTGACACTATTTTGATTTGGACTCGGCTGGCTGAGACGCGCAGCGAGCGAGAGAAGAAGAAGAAGAAGAAGAAGAAGGCGGAGGAAGAGAGAGAAGGAGGAGGGACGGGAGCGACTGGGAAGCCGGAACGGTTCCAAAGGAGGTCGGGAGCGGCGCCTGCGAGACACCCAACCGCCTGCCCGAGCCTTCCCTTTTTCTCTGCCCGCCACAACAGCAGCACCAGCACGGAACCCCCTCCCTCCCTCCCCCGGTGGCGGCGGGAGGAGGAGGCGGCGGCGGCAGCGGAGGCTCCGAAGTGGCTCGGAGGTGCCCGCCTTGCCGGTTGGAGGAGGAGGAGGAGGAGGTGGCGGCGGCGGCGGCGGCGGAGCCGGCGTAGAAGGAGGGTAAGAAGGCTAAGCCCGCCGTGGCGGGCCTGGCGGTGGCTTCCTTGCTTCCTTGCTGCTGCTTTTTCCTTGCGAGCCAGTCGGCCCAGAGGCCTGAGAGGGACTGGCTGCCCCCTTCCCCTGACTGGGCCCACTCCGGCCTTCCTCCCCTGAGGGCAGGGAAGGGCTACTGGAGAGCCCCGAGGTAATTGGGCGGGACTGTCCCTTCGCCGTGGTGGTGGGCTTTCCAAGTGCCTTGCCATCACAGCCGTCTTTCGCCGGAGAGTCAGCCTGAGGTAAGTAGTTGTGTGGTCCCACTTTATAGGTGAGGAGTTGAGGTTGGGAGGGCAGGGCTTGTGATTGGCCGCCTTACCGCTCTGTGGATGAGTTAGGATTTGAACCCAGATCCAGAATTCTAATCTCTTGGGCATATTACAGGGCCTGATTGGCTTGCGTGACCTCAGGCCAGGTTTTGAGGAGGCCTTAAGGTGGCAAGTGAGCTTTTCTTCTGCTAGGGATTTTGCATGGAAACCTGTATTTTGCTTCCCTTTTCCTTGTGTAACTGGTAGCCCTCTAATTCACCAAGTGTCTGAAATTGATGCATCTGGACAGTTGGGTTGGTTATTTATTAAAATGTTTATATGCACAGTTTCCATTCCATTTAAGGAATGTTCAAGGTGGTTAATGCTTCACTTTTAAAACAATGACAGATAATTAGAAGGAATGCAGAATAAAACATTCAGACACCCAGATAGTTTGTTGTCACTGTTGGAGGGTGGGAAGCAGTTGTAGCCTGAACTCCTTAGAAAGCAGAATGGTATTTATCAGATGGTGGAAACTCATTTAGGGTTTTTTGGGGGTTTTTTATTTTATTTTATTTTTGACATAGAGAATGCTAGCTTGGATGAGCAGGGCAGTGCTCAGATCAGATCAGTGATAATCACCAGATCAGTCCTCTCTTAAGCTCACCATAAATATTCCTGACCAAAATTGCTACATCAGCATCCAGGAGAAAGCACTCCCAGATTGCAGACTTGATTTTTCAGGAAGAGCGCACCACTGTCAAAGATGCTGTGCTTGGAGCAACCTCCTTGCTGATCAATAGTGTTCTTTTTTCCTTAGTCCTGTCCATTGCTGTTCTCAAGCACTGGTTGAGAACTTATATGTGAACTCCCCAGTAAAAAGGGTTCTAGAGGTGGTTTCATATTGATAGTTCATACCTTATTGACCTTTCTCTTTTACACTGAAAGGCAGAACAGAATCATGCAGAATCCCATAGTTTAGATTATGATCATCAGTGGGTCATCTCCTCCTGGAACTAACCCTGCATAAAGTTTGGGGGGAATCACCATGAAACAGTGCCCTAGCTCTATCATCTAAGTATATCGTGGTCAAATTAATACTGAGAGACACCAAGAGGTCCAGTAGAACAAGCAGGAAGAAAAATGTCCTGAGCAGTGCGTGGCGTGTTTTCTTATGGGCTCATGTTTGTACATATACCTGTGTTTTGAGGAAGGTTATTCATAAAGATATCTGTAAATAACCATTGTTAACAATTCAGTCCTGTCTGTGCCTACTCAGACATCACTTCTGTGGCTTACTTCCCTGCAAGTGAGCATGGAATTGTAGCAGTCTGAGTCTATGTGCTTTTTTTTTAATGTTTATCATCAGAACTGAATAGTACCCCTCATGATATTAAATCACAGAACAAAGAGGTGAGCTTATGTTATTTTTTAGAAAGGACTGTTACATAGTAGATCTACTGTATTGTATGCCCCATTGTGTTATGTACCAAATTTGGTGATAGTATTTATGGGTAAAAGGCTTGGTGCAAATATATATGTGTATATATAATGTTTATATTTTTGGATAGTAAAATTTTCCTTGTTCGGGTTAATTTTAGTTAGCTAAAAGGGAATTCTACTTGTAACAGCTGGTTTGCTTCTTTTATGCTGGTAGAAGTTAACAGCTAGATGAAGAGCATTTTTAGGAGGAGGTCAGCAGTTGTTGAAAGCCTTGTAAGTAAACTTATCAAGAATTAATTTTGTTGAATCATAATTAGATGGAACTTGACTTGAGTTTAATAGGATAGGTAAAGCTGTAGTACTCCTATTTATAACATGTGAATACTAGTTTTCTTTCTCTATAGCATGTGTGTGTATGTGTCTTCAAGTCCACTTGTACACAAATATTTTGACCCTCATTGCTCTAGGGGACTGGATTTTTTTTTTCAAAAGAGAAAGCAGTGAATGTTGTACTCCCCATGCGCAACTGCTTAAGAAACCATAAAAAACAAGAGACCTTTGTCTGGTCTTTAATGCATAGTGGCTACAATATGCAAATTCTGTGTATGAACTAAAAATATAATGTGCACTGTCTGATTTACTCTTTTTATGAAACCAGTGAAATGTTTCCTGAATCAGAGTAATAACGGTTCTAGCTCTAGGCCATGGACAGTAATGTGACATATAGAAAACATTTTAATTGGTATCTCACAATATTGCTTAAGTCTGCAACAAGTGGAACTTGCAACAATAGTTGCAGAGTGGAGTGCTTTGGTTTCAGGTGTTAGCCAGCTATGATTTCTTTTGAGATGCTCCATTTCATTTTCTCCCCTACTGCTTTTTAGCTGCTAGGCAATATTTGGCACTGTGATTATGCTTAATTTCCACTGGGCTTTATTAAAATATCTTTTCCTTCTGTTTTTTTCCCCTCTGAGTACTTCTGCAAATTTGGTTATGGGTTCACTAAAAAGATTTTGAATTCTCATATTGGCAATTGCCTTGCGTCACAACTTTGACTTTAGGTAAGATCAGAACTAATTTTTACTAATTGTTAGTTGTAATCTAAGTTTTCTTAAAACTTAGCAAATGCAGAGAATTGCAGTTTTCCTTTTTAAGTGGTAATATTGGTGTCTGTAAACAATTGCTGCATTTTCTGTTCTTGTACCTTTCTTAAAGGATGGTGTGATGAAACACTTAAACTGTAGGCCATAATAATGTACACTGCACCCTTAAAAAGCTTATTACGCCACACCATGTAGGTATTTATATATTAATGCTGGAGGGTACACAGCACAATTTTTCAATTCTTACCAGCTGGAGGTGTGAGTAGGATTAAGAAAGATATATCACTTTTGTTCAATATTTTGAGGCACATCAAAAATCTGTCATAAGCTAATGGCTCAGTGCTTAGCAGAATATTTAATCCTGGAAACACTCTTCAGATAGTAGCCCTGCAAAATGTGAAGCTCTAAAGAGAGTACTTTTCAGAATGTGCAAAGTATATTTTCCATAATGCTGAATACTTACATACAGTTCCTGTAATATTAGGGTTTGATTGTATGGTAGTGTTTAGAACTGGGTGGTCTGAGCCCTGTGTTTAATGTTAGAATTATATAAGGTTTTGGTCTTCAATGGTACTAGACTGTAGTTGGCACACATTTAGTTTTGCTTTGATATATGTCACATTAAATTTTTTCCCCTCCAAAAGACTTACATGTAAAACTTGTTTTTTAAAAGTGTTGAATTTGGTTGTCTTGTATATTTCCTTTTACTTTTTGCACATCAGCTAACACATTCTAGCATATACCTTTGTGACTATGAAGGCTAGAACCCCCCCTTTAAAGAAAAAGCACCAGTTTTTTAAAATGAAACAAATTTGCATGTCATCCTTGAAAGAGCTCCATTTCTAAGAATCCACAAGTGAGTTGACACCACAGTGATTTTTGGATATGTGCTGTCAATCTGTAGGGAAACATGTCACTCTTTCTCTACAATAGCGGGCAAATGTATGCCCATCAAAAACGAAACATGTGGTGAAAGCTTTTTGATATCTCAAATCTACAGATTTTATGTTTAATGAGTTCTTTCCTACTTGGACATGAGCTAATACCTGCTTCGTAAATGACATTTTTCTACGTGAAATGATCTCTGTGTAGCACATTGTCACACGTGAAGAAGTTGTACCTAGCTTCTCCATTAATAGCATAATGGATCGTAACAACATAATGTAACTTTCAGCATTATACAACAACTTTCAGCTGTTTTAATCATGTCGACATTCAGCAGAGTTTTTAAAAGGCCTCAGTAGAATGGGTACTGTTTGTCATATTACATATAATGTTTTGTTTCAAGTATCTGTTATATTCTGGAATTCGTCAAATTCCCCTCACTGGAAGCGGAGTGCTTCAGATTTGCCATACCACTTCTAGTTAACCAAAACATAGAATTTCTGGCGAAAGCTCTCAAAACATTTTGCTAGGAGTTTCCCATATTCCTTCTTTTAAGTATAGGTGTGCACTAGAGCAATGGTTCTTAGACTGTCTGTGGGAGAAGACTGGGTGGATTTTTCCAGTGTGCCAGGGACTGGCACCATATTTGTTACCATTCCATAGTAGAGGGTCAGTGGCCTTGGGTACTGGCACTGGTCCAGGGTCTACTACTTAGGACAGCACTGCACTAAGCTTTGCTTGAGAAATTTAAAGGCTTCCCCTGATAAATAATGACATCTGGCTTAGCAGATAATTGCTGATATACTTTAAGCCTAAATAAATGTTTGTTAGAGAAAGAGTTTTTTTTTTAAAAAAATCTGTCATACTTTTTAATAGTGAAGAGAAACTTCGTTAAACTGAGAATGTGCTAACACATGAACTTATAAGGAAGGAATGAGAAACCTGTGCACCCCCAGTTGTGGTTGTTGAGCTACAGGTGTCACCAAAGGCCATGGTGGCAGGGATTGATGGGACTTCTAGTCTGATATTTGTAAGGGCAGCAGTTTGCTACAAGATGCTTGCACAGGAAACATTAGAAGTACAATAAATCAGCTAATGGGTTCATGTAGCCTGGTATTGTAAACTGTGGCAGACTGTAGCTGTCCAGAGTTTCACTCAGGAATCTTTCCTAGCCCTATCTGGACTTCCTGGAAATTCCTGGTGATCTCCCATCCAGATACTAACCAGGTCCAGCCCTGCTTGACTTCAGAAGTCAGGTTCAGATTTGTTTACAGTTGTACAGTATAATCTTCAGGGTAGTATTGCATTCTTCTGACAGGAGGATTTATAATTAACAATGTGCTGTGGAAGATTTTCTGAGCTCACTACAAATTAATGACTAAATGCTCAAGCTGAAAAGTTATAATAAACATGCTGCCGCTGTAGTTGTTTTTATAGGAAATAGAACTAAAAACATAATTCCAGTGATTCAAACTCTGAATGTTCTCTTCAGTTATACACAAAGTACAAATGTTTAAATGGCTAAATTGAAAATTGTTTACTCCAAGTAGAGAGAGAGTGAAGTATGAGAAGTTAGACACAGGTAATTGAAAGGTGAATAAAAAAAGTGAACAGGGAAGAAGGGTTACTATATAGTGGTAGAAAATTTGAAATGAGCATAGCAGCAAGAAAATTACATGTTTAGATATGGAAAAGAATTTGTAGAAATTGTGCCCTTGAATTATTATGATTTTCTGCCTGGTTTTTGGAAAAGATGACTGAATTGTTTATTTTGATTAAAGAAAAGTGCTTTTGAAAGATTGGAAATCTCTAATTGACTTTTTTGTGGAAAAATGAATGTGATTCGATGATTTATGGTTTTATCAATTAATAGGAGTTAAATATATGAGTGATATGTAATACACAGATAAGAGAGAGGTAGATTTTAAGGGTTAAATTATAGAACTGCAGAAAAGATAGTTAGAAGTCATCTTTCTCTTTGTCTGTTGTGGCAGTTTTGTTATATATTTAGGTAGTTTGGATTTGTGTGTAGGAATATATTTCTGTGTTGTTTTTGTAGTTTGTAATTTGTTCCTTTGTTATACATTTTATTGAGCTTTTATTTTATGTAGATTTTATGCAATAAAATGATTTTAAAAAGAAAAAGAAATTGGTTTACTCCAACATTGTCATGAGCTATTTCTTATGCTTATCTTACTGCTTTGGTATTATTCTCTTTTGTAAGAATTGTTAGTAGTTTTATTGTAAAGAAAGGTCAGTGGAGGTCTTGTAAATTAAAGCCAATCCTTCTTGGTGTACATTTATTGTTGATATAACAAATAATGTGTTTGTTTTATCTTTTTTTCTTGAGAAATATGAGTTCAAGGCAACTGTTTATTAAAAGAGAATTTCCCTTTGATACTGTTGTGGGGTAAAATGAGCATATTGATTATAGTCTTGTTCTGAAAATCCATTTACCCGTAATAATAATGTTTCCTAATCACGAATTTTGGAACTTTCCCTGCATACCAACATGGTTTATTTTGTTAAAAAATAAAGCTTTTATATTGTCTAAGGTTAACAACTTAGTAAACTGATTTGTAAAGAGCATATGCAAGTGTTCACTTACATCTGTTTATAATGAAATAAATATATCCATCTTTAGTAAGAATTATAGTGGACTCATTAAAATTAGTCATAATTAACTGAAATTCAGTCAGTGTAATTGGTCTAATATGAGTATAAATCTGGTCCATCCCACTGAGTGTAGCAGAACATATTTCCAAACTCACTTTCTGAAGATTGTGGCTTTCTGGTTACTATGTTATGATCTTACATTTTAGTGAAAATTTTTAAGTGCAACCGGCATCATGTCGCCTGGGTAATGCATTTATGTCTTCTTTTAAGAATTTTTGTATGCTATTTACTACAAAAAACCAACATGGTTAATAATAAAAGCCAGCAAAATACAATAAAGCCATTTAATACAATTTATTTTTAAAAAAGATTTCTTTAAATTCTTGAGATACCATCTTTAATAAGCAGGACAGTGTCTAGGTGAACAAACCAGAAGAAAACACCATATATTGGGACCATGCCTGATCTTGGGAAAGTCATATGATATGCACTACAACAGTAAAGGCCTTCCTCCACACCACAAGCTCTTCCACAGAGCAGAGGTTGTTGCTCTAGTAATCAAAAGGTTCTTATCAGAAAGTCTGAAGAAAGCATGGGGAAGGTATGTTTATTGAAGGTCACAAGAATTTAATAGTTTTAGAAACAATTGAGTCATATACAAGGAAAATCACTTTGTATTGCAAATGAAACAGCATTACACTCCTGTAAAATAGCTATGCATGGTCAATTCTAATAGAAATATGGAAAATTGTACCCATTGTATTCTGAATACATATACAGATCAAATTTCATTTTTGTAGTGATAAGCAATTTAAAACTTAATCCTGGTAAGAATTGAGCCCACTGTTACAGCAAGGAAATAAATGCCTTAGAACAGTACTTCTGTTGTTGTGATTAAAAGTTAACACAAGTAAAACTTCTGTTTTGAACTTGTAAAGTAAGCATTCTTATAAACAACGTCAGTGATACATATTCAGTTGCCAGTATCAGAAAGTGTATTTCTTTTTGTACTGGGTTGCTCACGTGAATGAATTTGTTAAATTACATTTTTTCTATGATGCTCTAACACAGATTCAGTCAAAATCAGAGAGCCATATAAGTATGCAGTACTATTTAGGGCTGCAGTTTTAGTTTCATGATCCATAGAATGGTTTAACCTTAATTTTGTACATGTTTTAACTAATGTTCTTGTATTTCTCAGCTGCCATTTATATAAGGTCCATTTGATTCAATGAGTCTACTCTAGTTGGCTTTCCAAATGAATTTATGCCATAGTTTATTAAACATCTTAAGTGACATAGATATGTTTCACTTTACTGTTGCAGTATTACCAGCTGATTTTGTTTTAAATGATATTTTAAGATGAGAGTTGAGAGAGAAACTTAATGTTTTTACTATTTTTTAAAATGTTTGTTTTGCCTAAAGTGTGATTTAATTTTATGAATTGAGGTTTTTTTTTAAATAAGATTTATCCATCCTGAAATACATAGAATAATATGCTTGATAATGCATATGCAAACTTAGTACTGTATATCTGTATGGGATATTCACGTATGGTTGTAAATAATTATGAGGTTTGTTCAAACCTATAAGAAAGAACAGGACAAACATGATTTAGACAGAGTGGCCCAACCTCTCTAGAGCAGAATGAGTGAGCTTCTTGAACAGGAAATTTGTTCTCAGAGTGAGTGTATGTGCTAACCAATGTGGCATACTTTCTCAAGAATTGCATTAGTTCCACCTGGCATTTCCTGTGAACAGGCAGAGGAGGCAGTGCTACTGGTAGCCTACCTGAATAAAGGCAGAAGGCCCTCGGTCTGTAGGTTGCATAGAAAAACACAGCATTGGATCCCAGGAATAGGGACAGTATCTAGAGGCTATTTGTCACTTGTGTGTAATCCCCATATAAATACCTTATTGCTGTGTCTCCCTAGAAATAAAAATCAGCTAGAAAAGAAAAGACTTCAGACAACTTGGCTTAAAGTATCTAAAGGACACTAAGCTAAAGGAGCCTACTTAAGAGATTTGTACCGTATTTGTTCCCATTTGAAGTCATTGCAGCCTGTGTATGAGACAGAAATGCAGACTGTTAATAACATTCTTTAGCATAGTTTTCCTGTGGAAGACAGTGGCATTGAGAGTGCAGGCACCATGTTTGTAATGCTGTATAGTAAGAATTGTTGTGTATCTTAGAAGTAATTGCCTGAATCTTTTGTTTCACTCTTTCCCTTTCAAAATTACTTCAGAGGTATTGCTTGCTTACTGTGGCTGGATTGCACACCCAAGTTGTTATATTTTTCTCAAAGAAAACTGGTATTCTAGATATCCTAGATTCCTATTCTTTATTAGAGATCTTCTTGTCCTGTTTATATGGATCAGTTTCAATCTGTGGAACACACTGAGGCATAACATGTGCTTGAGGCTATGCAGGTGGCCATTTGTGTATCTAGCCCATGCCAGTTGTGCTTGGTGAAAAATTCACTGAGATAAATTAAGTTTCATTACTGACTGGTCTGATACGGATATCTTTTAAAGAGTGGTGGGGTATCAGAAAATGTTTGTAATTTTTGATGTTATGCTAAAGAATAAAGTAACATAGAAGTGCTCATAGGGATTGTTCAATTAGATGCCAGCCTGCTTACAGTCTTGCTTGTAAAGGGGATGGGGATGAGAAGGTGGTTGCACATCTGTTTTTTCTTTAGCTCCAGGGAATTATCTGTTCCTTGATCTGTGCTGTTCTGGACCTAGCATTGAGACTGTATTTTTTCTTCTGCCAAATTCAGGCACAGATTGTGTCAGGATTTAGGAGCAGGAAGCTTTGTTTAAAGCCATTATCTGACTCTAAAGGCCACTTAAACAACAGCAAATATGTTTGCCACTGTTGGTGCTAACAGTAGTGAGCTACAGCCTACTTACTTGTTGTATTTATTGCATGATTAGAATACACACAAACAGGATGTGTGTGTAAGTAATGCTTTGAACAAGAATGCTGGATTCTTAGTTAGTCTCATGGTTTGCTGTTTGCAGATGTCAGTCTGTGTTCTTCCCCAGCTATGTAGGCTAGCAGTCTCAGACTACATATCATCCTTAATTACTAAAGAACATACTGCTAAATTCTCCTGCTTTTGCCTTGTTGAGGTGCTTAATGAAAGGCGAAGTATACTAAGAGCTAGAAATCCTGCAATGTGTAGAGCTTGGATGAGGAAGGAGTATTACCACTGATGTTGTTGGACTACACCTCTCGTCATCTTTCATTATTGGCTGTGCTGGCTTGGGCAGAAGGGAATTGGAATCCAACACCATCTGTAAGCACACACATGTCCAACTCCTGGTAGTGAGCTTGGGTGTGAGATATCCGTATTGAAATCCTCACTGTGTTGTGGAGTTCAGTAGATGGCCTTTGGCTAAGAAACAATGCCCGGAGTACCACATAAGTTTGTTGTGTGATGCAGTAACATTTTTGATACTTGGAAGAAGTTCTGCAACCTCTCTTTAAACGTCCCATCGCTATTTTCGGAGTAAAGCATATGATATCAATGATGACTTTATCAGAGAACAAATAGCAGTCTCTGCCTGAAACACCTGCTCTTCCTAGAGACCTTATATGTGATAACAAGACCATATGTGGGTTAAGGAAGTTTCTCTACAGTTCTTTCCATGGAAGACTGGCTTAGTGGCAAGCAGAGGATCATCCAAGACAGATCTTGGAAGGAACATATTGCAAAGTGACGTAATTAATTACCTATAACTAGTTTAATACAGATGGTCCATAACTAGTTCGTTTTGGCTATAGTTAGGGTGGATCAGAATTACATTTCCAAAGGATCATAACAAGTAAGAGTGAAGTAACTTTATAGATAACAGTGATTAATACCTTATAGTTATTTTTAGATTTTATTCTTACATGGGTTTCTTTGAGGGATTTTGACAGGAATTTTTCAAGCATTAGAAAAGTAACAATGAAAGAACTAATAGCAAGGTATTTTTTCTGCATTCTAACAATAACAGCAGTGGATTATTTGTCAAACACTGCAATGAAAAATGGAAATGAAATACTTTTTAAAACTAACTTTTCTCAGTTCTGCTCCCAGAGAAGACTTGGTTAAGTTGTCTTTCCTTCCTTCATGAAACTAGCAAAGCAGACTCTCTGACACAGCATTGTGGCAGTGAACATCTGCTCCTTCAGCTATACCTGGGTGCAGAGGACAAAGTGTTGGAATTAAACTTGCAAGCAATACATCTTGCATTAAAAAAAAAAAGAGAGAGAGATTCCTCACTGATCCCAGATAGCCAACAGAACTGGAGTATGTTGCTTTATTTAAAACAGGAGATCAAGAAAGGAAGTTCGCAGAAGAGAGACTCTTTTTACAATTAAAAGAAGGAATGTGGAACATGTACTTGCTAGGGCAGGGTTGGGAGCCAGATGTTGAAAAACCGCTACTTCCATCATCTTTCACTGTTACTCAGCCTGATGGGATTTCAGAGTCCTACAACATCTGTAGGGCCACACATTTCCCCAGCTAAGAGAGAGGCCCTTGGCCTGATCCACTGAGGATATGATTATGCAAGCAGTATGATTTGGTAGCCCAGTGGTCTAACCCCTGTCCTTAGATGTCAAGTTCAGGACTCACCATTGTCTGCATCTGTATCATTCCCCTCGTGCTTTCTGTATCAGTTATTGCCTTTTTGATGCCCCGGGTGAATTCTGCCAGGTGAAATACCTGTATAAAGCATGGATGCTGTGTAAGCATATATGTATGTTTTAAAGACAGTGTTCAGCAGTAGCAGCTGTGAAACATTTATGAAATGTTTAAGACTGTCTTAAATCCTGTTGAAAATCTCAATTACAGTAGACCCATTGTATCAGTGAATTTACATAAGCATAGATATATACGAATTCAGTGGGTCTACCCTAGTTGGGACTAACATTTGCATTTAGATTTAACTGCTGTCATGTGTTTGAGTGATTAACATGGCTAATAAGTATGTTATGTGTTATTGTTTCCCAAATCAATAAAAGGACATTATCCAAAATACTAATACAAACTGTACCCTCCTAGAAAATATAAACTACTCTGTTGACTTACAGATAGCATATTTTAATGATAAGATTTGCATTGTTCCAAAAAAGGTGAAAAAATATGGAAAGGGTTTTATGTAAATTAGTGGTTTAAATGAAATTTTCCTATGATGATTTGCATCATGATTTAAACATGCTGGTCCTAGATATAAATTCTTAGTGATGCCAATGCTTAGTTTGCCACAGTGGAAGGTCTGTCCTGTAGGGAAACATAGAGTTTCTTGATGTTTAACCAGTTGGCTGTTCCAGAAGAGGACTTGTTTTATACCATGGTTGCTAATGAGACCAGATTGCTTCCCTCTGCATACTTGATATATTTGTAAGTGGAAGAGAGGCAAATCAAGTTGAGTGGGTGGACTGGAATGAGAAAGAAACTGTGCTGTTTTGTATCACAAGACTGGTTAAAGAGTAATTCATATAGGAAAATGTAAAGGGAAACAGATGTGTTCCGTGTTTATAATCTGAATATCTATAGAATATATTAGTTTAATAAACACTTATACTATTGCAAAACAGCAAAGACTAGCTTCTTCATCTGATATTTGCTTTATTTATTAAAAAATTTTAATGTACTTTTCTATCAAATATAACATGGTTTATAGTAAGAGTTCAAAATGGACAACATTAATAAATGAAACACTAATATAGTAAACATACAATCATAAGAAAAGAAACTAAATATATGACAGTATCATGTCTTGCTTGTTGGGGAATTGATTTTCTCTCCATAAATAGATAAATAATGTTCACTTGTAATATGCTCTATATAGTGGTTCTTAACCTTTTCATTACTGGGAACCTCCTGCAAATATAATTTGTTGCTGCGGATCCCAAGACTTAACTCATGTTTTAAATATTCAAATTTAGATTTAAATATTCAAATATTTATTTATTATTTGAATCCTAATTTTCAGAAGCCTTTAAAAATATGTAATGCTTGCTCACGTTCTAGTTTTCTTGGTAGAGCTGTCCTGCAGACATTCTGCAAAGGGATATTGCAGTTCCCTTGCAACTAACTGAAAGAAAGAAGATGGTAGCATAAGCTTTTGTAGACTGAGTCTATTTCATCCGAGTCACAAAGCATAATCAGATGCATGTACACAGGCTTATGTTACCAACTTTTTTCTCTCAGTCTCAGAAATGGTACAAGATCCCTTTGCATACTGATGCAGACTGATACGGCTATTTCTTTGAATTCAGACATTGTGTTTAGAAACACATGCTTTTGTGATGTTTACCAAACTTGTGCTTTTGTCATTCTTCAAATAATTGTATAGTTTGCATATGATTTCCAGGTGATGTTCTGTCAAGGTCTGTAACAGGGCCACATGTATTTAGCTTTGACAGAAGAATGGCATCATGTGACTTAAGTCTGTCTGTGCTTGTGGATAAATGTGTTTCAGATTTTGTCTTATTTGTGTGCCACCTGTATTTGTCACAAATTCTGTGCCAGATCTTTTCCACAAAGCAGTAGATTTGATCATTAGATACCACGCTCTGCTTTCAAACTCAGAACATGAGACAATCTCAACATTTTTTTGTACCTGTAAGAGGACTTGGAGTGTGCGTGCCATTTGCCACACTGCTTTGGATTGGATGAAAGTACAGTACATCCTTAACTTCATGTCCCCACCCCAAAGTTCATTGCCACAGAAGAGCCCTACTCACCTCCTCCTGCATAAGAGAAAAAAGAGGGA
This sequence comes from Ctenosaura bakeri, assembly GCA_948474755.1. Taxonomy (NCBI): domain Eukaryota; kingdom Metazoa; phylum Chordata; class Lepidosauria; order Squamata; family Iguanidae; genus Ctenosaura; species Ctenosaura bakeri. The sequence continues at coordinate 316,033 of CAOLHI010001350.1, read as the reverse complement.
GATCTTACATGGCTCTAAAATTTCAAGTAAGCAGAAGCTTCTGTGTGCTTCATATCTCCCTCTTTTTTCTCTTATGCAGGAGGAGGTGAGTCTTGTCCCATGTCTTTTTCAGTTTGTATGTAACCCAGGGAAAGGAGTTTTAAATGCTTCTGGGCATGCTGCCTTGCTAGAGGGCTGGGGCACTTTTAAGTGTACATAAACTTTGTGATAGAGGGGAGCTGAAATCAGTAAAGTTTTCTTAACCCTGGCATTAGAGATTTGAGCAAAACAGTAATTGACCATGTTGGTTAAATACCTGTGATAGTTTAACAGCAAAGTGAGGGAGCTTGTTAATTAAGGTGTTACAAAAGATGTTACAAATAAGTAAGTTGGCAATCTTGTTATTTCTTTGTGTGTTAAATATATGTCCCTTCTTTCCAACAAGATTCTCAAGGTAATTATAAAATAAGTCAGCAAGGGTATCTGAGAACTAGCCCTTGAATTGTTGTATGTACAGCAGTGTGTGCCTGAAGCAGACATTGTGTGTGTGCTTGATGTCTTAATTTTCAGGAAATAAGTTTGTTCCTTTGAGATAAAGGTAACTGACATGGAGAAGAAGGGAGAAGTAAAGATATTTACTGAAGCTTTCAGGGGCTGTACAGAAGTATCCTTTATCCGGTTTCCAGTATTTTCTCTGTCATGGAGAATGAGGATCCCAGAAAAGAATCAAGGAAAGATGATAATTATCTTTTTAGTGAGCTCTTTTCCTGGATGATAATCACAGAATGAGAATATATCTGAAGGAGGATAAGTTTAGAGGGTTTCTGGCTGTTGAAGATCAGGAAAAGAGAGAGATGCATTTGTGATGGACCTATTGGCTGCATGATTACTTGCTTGGCAGATATGAAAGCTGAAAATACTGCACAGTATTCAGATAGAGTTAGATAGTGGTGATTGGGAGTGTTTTGGCTGTCGGTCTAGATTGTGTTGGAAATACAGTTGTGTACTTCTGAAAGTTAAATAGGATTTGCAGGTCAGCACTTTCAAGGTATTGGCATACTTCAGTTAATGAAGTAGATACCGTATGTTCCTGAGTATTACTTTAACAAACTTTGGTATCAGAGATTAAAATAACACGGAAAGAATAGGAGTAATTTTCTACACTACACACATTAAAAAAAAGCTCAACATGTTCTAGCAAACTTGTTGTTGAAAACTAACATGCACATGTGAAATGAAAGTAAACAGAAGCATTTTGCATCTTCTAAAGACAAATTGAAAACTTCTTCTACAGTGCATCCTAAAATGATTTTTTTTTCTTATTGATGACCTCCATTTTTCCCACGATATCCATTTTGTTGGTTAAACTTAATAATTCTGTGCTTTTCAACATGCCAGGGTGGTTGGTAAGTAAGGCTCCCCCTTTTCTTTGTTTTACTCTTCACACATGCTCAGCAAGTGATTCTGGAGGCAGCTGTTTACCTTGCCTGTTGCAGGCAGATACAAGCTATCTTAAGGTCACCTAGAATGGAATCCTATTTTTTCCTAGCTTAAGCTTTTTTTGTTACACCGCTGTAACCTGAGACTGGAAGCCTGCATTTCTCCAGCCCTATATCACCATTTTCCCAGTGCTCATGCTGTTCAAAAACTTTCAGTTAGACAGAGAATGAGAAAGAACAGGATTGGGCGGGCAGAAAACACTTCATAAAATGGAGCTTCTTTATCAGAGGCTTTAGTGGAAGTATCCCTGTAGTTCTCAGAAATGCTTTCTGTGCTGTGTACCAGACTTACTACAGGTGAAGTTAAAGGGCCTCAACATATAAATTGGACATTATTTCAAGACAGAGTGATTTAAAATTATGAATTATCAGGGAATGTTTTGTACAAGGAACACAGACCCCCCCCCAACAGAGATGGAACTGTAGTGCTGATGCCTAATAGACAGAATCTTTTAAATTGCTTTTTACAGGGTGGCTGCTAAGAGCAAAAGCCACCCAGTTTGGGGCAAATAACCCATTAGGGCCAAAGGTGTCTCAGGCCTTCAGATAGGATGTAATTTGGTAGTGAGTATTCACTTAGGGAATGACAGGTTATTTGAAAGAGTACAGTGTAGTAATCTCTACAATCTGTTTCTAGAACCCTGCACTCTTATGCAGAGGCTTAGAGTGCTTGGTTGTCTGAAAACATAGATATGGTGATATCGGGAACTGAGTGAAATGGAGAAATCAGTTGATACAGTTATCTCTGGGTACGAGGATAACCTGTTGAAAGAATAGGGAAGAGTATGTTGGGAATGGCATGCTTCTGTATGTCAGAGGGTATAGAATCCAATAAACCTGAAAATTCAAGAGAAGTGCAGTTGCCAACAGCATTACTGTCAGTGTTTTTGTCGGTGCTGTCTTTCTTCCCTATCTTTTCCCCAAAGCCAGGACCTCAAAGTGGCTGACAATATGGTTAAAAACATTCAAAAGATGAACATTAAAATAGAATTAAACAATATTAAAACAACTTAAAACATAAACTTAACTTAATTAAAAACCAACTAAAAACAGTAGAATTAAAGCAGTACTGCACTTTTAAAAGCCCTTCCCTTCAAAGCATCTGGTTCTAAAAAGCTGTCAGAAGAAAAAAAAATCTTTGCCTGCTGCCTGAATCGCTGCAAGGATGAGGCTAGTGTAGACTTCCAGTGCCTAAAGATAGCCGTTGAAAACACCATGTCTTGTATCCCTGTGAAGTGTACCAGGGAAGGTGGTGAGACTGAGTGATGGTACTTTCTTGGAAATGTTAGGGCCCAGACAGGCTTATAGCAGAAGACACAGTCTGTCAGCCTGTAACTAAGTTTTATAGTTCATAACACTTTGAATTAGTAATGCAGTAAGTTCTCCTATAATCCAATAGTTGTTTTCCTCAAAATGTTCTTATTACAGTAATTCACTCTCTAAAAATAATGGAACTTATGGGAAAAATAGCTGTAGATATCAAAAAATGTTACTTATATCTAAGCTATTTATTTAACTTGCCACAAATTTCAAACTGTTGAAAATAAAATAAAATAAAGTTGACTCGGTCTCTGGAGTTTCTCCCCCTGCTTGCCCATTTCTTTGCTGCCTCTGTACAAACACACAACATTTGCTAGGTTTAGGCTCTTGGGGTTAGCAGCAATAGCAACAGAGCTAGACTTCTCCACATTGCAGGAGTTAATGATTGACTGGGGCTTGTTTGTGGCAGAAGAAGTCAGAAGAACAGGGAGGAGGGAGTGATGCGAGGCAGAATTCCTGGGAGACAACTTTTCACCCGGGTAGTATTAGTGATCATGTGATGGTGGTTGGTGGATTGGAATGGGGTGAGAAGGACATAAGCAGGACTTTGGTGGGAGGAGACAGGACAGAATAGAAAGAGAGGGGATGTGGGTGCACAGAGAGGCAGTGTCTTCTTTTCCAAGCCTGAGAAATTGCCTTGTGCTTGGTGCAGTTAGACCAAAACTATGGGAAAGGAGCTCACTGATCTCTTCCTTCATGGCAACTGTTGGTGCTGGAGCTGGTACTGTGGCAGTTGAAAGATGAGAAGGAGGCTGGCTTTTGGTCTTCAAGTCTCTTTATTCTCATCTTACACACAGACACCCCCACAAAAGTTAGGAAGCACTTCTGAACACCTCAAGCCTACTAGGTGGATGAACTGAACAAAGGAGAGGAGGTAGGGTTTCTGCTTAACAGCCAAGATGTGGTGCAGGCACCAATTCTCCAAGTTGTAATGTTTGAAATGGGAGTGAAGTGTTGTTGTTGTGTGCTTTCAAGTCATTTCCAACTTATGGCGATCCTAAGGCAAACTTATCACTAGGTTTTCTGGGAATGAGAGTGTGTGATGCACACATTGTCATCCAGTGGGTTTCCGTGGCCAAGTGGGGAATTAAATCCTGGTATCCAGAGTCGTATAGCCAATTAAAAGTTTGTGTTCTGTGATCAGCTTTACTCTGTTAATTGTGTTAATGCCAATTCATGGTATAAAAACATATGTTTCAGCAACCTACTGTACCTTTCTGCCAAAATGATTTAATTCTGACAGAGCAGTGTAGCCCTAACCGAAAGCAGTCTTGAAATGTTGTAATAATGGGTGACTGTACCTCAAGTAAGTATGTCTTTGTTGGTCATGGAAGTATCCTGAATAGAGGCAACTCTGGATTTAGATGCCATTTATAATACTAAATGCAGCCCTGGGGATGGACTGATGTGTAAATCTTGTTGAATCATCAGGAACACTGGCCGCATTCCTGTGAAATATGTGTAGGTTGATAGTTCTAAAGAAAGTCCAGAGCAGTCACTTTTGACTTCAAAAGAGGAAACTGCTTAGAAATGAGGAACTGTTAAAAAGGAAGTTGAAAGGTACAAATCTCCATAACATGTGGAAGTTTTTAAAAAGCCAAGCTAGAATCTATACCACAGTCCAGTCCAAAAGGATGCCTGCATGATTAAGGAAAGTGTCAAGGAAGCAATAAAAGAGAAAAAAGCTTTCTCCAGAAAATTGAAGGTTTAGCCTAATGAGAATAGACATAAAGAACAAAAAATTTGTCATGTAATAAGATCACAAAAATAATTTGTGAGATATACTGTGGAAAACCTTAACATCAACAGTACTAAAATGTTCACGTTATATAATCAGAAAATAGTGCAGGAAAACTATGGAACATGGGGGATATTAAAGAATGGTTTTTTAAAAAAATCCCACTTTTCTCCCATATGAGATCCAAAATGGTGCGCACTGTGCATGAGAATAGCAGAACCATCCTGTAATACGAACACTAAAAAACATTGAACAACAATCCACTTTAGGATTTGGGATAAACACATTAAAACCTATTAGATATGAAGAACCAGCACACCTGTACTACCCCAACCAGAAAAACTGGATGAATTCTTTGTTTCTTGTATTCATCATAGAAGATGATAGGTGTCTGTACCATAACTGTCCTTTTCAGAAAGTAGAGGTTTAAAATTTCTTAAACCTTTGGAGAGAGGATGGGTTATCTAGGGAAAATTAAAACATATGAAATAATTATTTTCATATCAGACCTAAACTTCCTTGCTTTAGCACCATAAAATGCTTCATTTGTAATTTAGAATATAAAATGGTTCTACTTGATAAATTTTATGAACTTTAAAAATAGAAAAGACTTAGATTTGTAAAAGTAAAATTGTGAGGGAACAGAGCTGTAAACTTCTACACCTTGTGCTAAGTGTATGTATGTTAATTTTGTCATCTGAGAAGTTTTGTGATATGAAGGAATTACTAACTTGGTAACAAAAAGTATTAATTGCATATAAACAGCTTCATACAGTCAGACTCATAGGGACTACTTGGTGGTATTTGCCATCAAGTTGACTTTAACTTACCACAACCCTGTGACTGAGAGACCTGTAAGAATCCTAGCAATCAGCTGCTGGGCTCAGCCTTGCAAACTCAAAGTAATTGCTTCCTTTATATATATTTCTCTCTCCATATATGGTAATAGTCTTTGTTGTAAAATCTTGAGTACCTCTTTGCTTCAGTGGGAGATCAGTACAATAGTTTCATGGTTTCTACATTCCCTAGTGTCTGCTTTCTTGGGTTTGGAATGCATATTGAGCATTTCCAGTCTGTGGGTCATTGTTTTCTTTTTCATGTTTGTAGAAGAGTCCTTGTTCTACTCTTTTTGCTGTTGTCTTCTGTTTGCTTGCGTTGACTATTATAAGAGTTTTCTTTCTCCCTATGCACAAATCTCTGGATGGTTGCATTCAGAATTCTGACCCTATTTCTCTCATCTTTCACTTTTTGCTTCTCCTCTGTCCTTAACACATATGTTATCTAGTGAGGCTTCTCATTCTTTTCAGCTGTAGATACTGTCTTTTTGCATTTTTCTCTGACAGTGTCCCTCATTTTGGTCTAGAGTCATTCTGGTTCTCTGTCATTTAGCCTTTGTAGTGCAAATCTGTTTTTTACATGGTCTTCAGATGCTGTAGAGATGTTCTTTAGGTTTATTTTGGCATGATTATTTACTTCTTCAGTTTTATTCTGCTTTTCGATATTAATAGTTCATGGTCTGTATCACAGTCTGCTCCTGGTCTTCTTTTTGCAGACAAAATAGAGCTTGTCCATCTTTGGCTTCCAGTCATGTAATCTGTTGGGTTTCTCTGTTGCCCATCCAAGTTAGCCTAAGAGTATATCTGGATATACAATTTAACTCAGCACTGAAAGTACTGGATTTTAAAGTTGTTTATTATCATTACACACATATTAATTGAGAACAAATTTAATTTAAAGGACAAAGTTATCATTAGTAATGCTAACATTATAAGTATTTAATCAGTGTCAGTTTTTGAAAGATTAACATCTGAATCTTCGGAAAATAGGAAGCTTGCATGAATTGGTAGCATTCATTTGGTGCAGAAATAAATGTGTGTTGAATTTATGTCTATGGTATATGAGGAATTTTGTTCTCTAATCCTAGGCTGTTTTACATACCACATTTTCATACAGTGAAGTTCCCTGTATTTGATTGAGTAAAATTTTTGTCCTAAATCTTGGCATTCTAATATTTCAGCAAGGGTTTTTTTTTTTTTCTTTTGCATTCAACAAAGTTTCCACAATTTTTTCCCGTTTGGCAAACTAGGCTTGTCTATGGAAAGGAATGGGGGGGAACCCACCCTACCATACCCCAATTTTTCAGGGTCTTCTTCTTGGGCCATCACATCTTGTCATGGAGAAGAAATGTGGGAAATTGCAGGCTAATTAGCTTAATATACATTATAAATAAAGTGATTATTTCTTTTTGTTCCAAAATAAGCCTTTCTTTAAGATAAGCAACATGCCATTTTGCATGTCACTGTAACAGAAGTGGGTATGGGGCTCTGTGCCATAGAAAATTCAATATAAAGTAAGTTTGATGGAAGTTATGGGAAGAAAAGTGAAAGTAAGGAAGTCACCTGGTGAGGGCATAGGAGAAGGCCTTCTCAGTGGCTCCTCCCACCAGGAGGCTAGGCTGGCCCCCTCCCTTCTCTCCTTTCGCCAGCAGACAAAAGCATTTCTCTTTAAGCAGGCTTTTATGTGAGCTTGGGGAACTATTGTTTTATTGTTTTATTGTTTTATTTAAATTATTATTTATTTAAATTTAAAAAGCTGCCTTGGGTCACATTCTGGGAGAAAAGGCGACATACAAATATAAGAAAGAAAGAAAGAAAGAAAGAAAGAAAGGCACTATGGAAACCATTAGAGTGGTTACCCTTGGCCTACAGTCTTGGTTGCTACGCTGCAGATTGGCTATTACAGGAGTGGAGGAAGTGGAGGAAAAGCTGAGCAGTAATGACAAAGCAGAGAAAAGAACTACATTTGGCCTTCCTCTTTTGCGGGTTTTGCTTTCGTGGATTTGCTTGTGAATTTGTCCAAACCCTACCCTCTTGATTCTTTTCCTTCCCTCGCCATGGCTCCAGTCAGGCCACACAGCCCTTTAAAACCTGCCTCTGCTCCTGCTCCTCCTCCTCCACCATCAGCTGCTGCCTAGACAGCTAAGGAAAGCTCACAGCCCAATTTTTAAGCACAACAAATCCTCTCCTGATGCCCCCCCACATCTAAGGAAGGAGATAGGCAAGAGAGAGGAAGTATAGGACCACCATGGTGATCCACCCTTTCTTCTTCTTCTTCTTTCCCTGACCTGATATGAACCCTGGGTGCCTACTCTCCCTACCATTCGTTGGCCCTCTTCCTACACATATTTTGGTATTTGTGGTTTTTCTACTTTTATGGGGGGGGTCCTGCACCCCTAACTAACCCTAGCAAATGTGGAAGGCCAGCTGTAAAAAAGAACAGGCGCAACATTTCAGTCTTTATGATTTAGAAGAAAAACACTTAAAACTAGAGGTTGTAGAAGGAGTCACACAAGTGTATGGTGTGAAAGAGTGAGGTTATAAACATGTTCATGTTCTTCTCATAAAGACTAGTATTTGGTCTCATCCATTGTAAAGACTGACGAGTGTTCTTTAATTAGTGCATATGTTACCCTGTTTGCTGGGGGTCCTGGGAGGGACACCTAAATAACCAAACAACAACACAACTTTGGGGGAAATTAGCTGGAGCACTCGCTAAAGATAGCGAGAGGCAGGGTAACTTAGCAGGATCTTGCAACCCAGCATCCATGGGGTCAGGTCAGTCGAGCAGCCAGATGGGTTAAAGTAATAGAAATGATGTTTATTAAGTAAAGACAAATATTAAAGACACCACAGTCACACAGATAACTAAGGAATCAGAGATTGACTTGGAATAGAGATTTTCAGAGGGAAATGGGTGATATGACACCTGTCTCATAGTCCTGGACCTTGAGAGCGATGAAGAGACTCGGCGCGATAGAGCGGCCCGAGTGATCTGGGGGTTGAGCAGTCTCAGTTACTGGAACTGAGAGGAAGGCTTGCCAAGCAAAGCGGCAGCTAGGCGGTCTGGAACTCAGGAGCGATCCGAGGGAGGTCTCGGAATCAGGGGTTTTTATAGGGTGAATTGTGATTGCAGGCCGTGCCTTACTCGGTGAGAACAATGTGTTTTAGGTGCGGGACAAAGGAAAGGTCAGAATTTAGCATAATTGAATCAGAGCCTAATTAACAATAGTGTAGCCAGTATGCAAATGTGGAGCGCTTAGTACAGCTTTGTCAGGTTGTCTGCTCGGGGCAGGGAGCCTTTGTTAGTATCGCGCATATGCAATGAGGTGTTTGCCGGAGAGGTCCCTGAAGCGATGAACCGGCTGTGTCTGGCCTGCCTGGGTGGAGAATGGAATGTCCAGCAATTATCGGCCGTGCCTGTTTGCGTGCTTGTCCGGTGGCCTCACAAGCACGTGGAGCGGGGTGGCAGAGGAAAGCAGAATTGTTTGATATCAAAGTGATATCGAGTGCTATTTCCGGGTAGACCTAGACCGCAGTAACACATAACATTTGAAATTTGCTACCATAAGGCATGGTGGCCATAGCCAGGATGACTTTCAAAGAGATTAGCCCTATTGTCCACTAGTTTGTCTTAAAGATCAAGAGCAGTATGCCTTTTTTAGTTGCTTAAGTACAACTGTTGCTTAAGTACAACAGTGTAGCAATATTGTTTTCAGGTCAGGGGCTTCCTGGGGCCATCTAGTTGGCCAGTGCAGGCAAAGAATATGTTGAACTAGATGGACCTTTCATCCAAACCAGCATGGCTCCCCTTTCAGGTTTCTAAAAGCCTTCTGATGAAAGCAAAAGCACATATTTAGTTCCAACAGGGAGGAAAGAAAACTATCATTTTTTAAGTGAAGAATCTGTTTTTTAACATTTGTATTGGAGTTTTATTTATTTTAGGATATCTTGTCTTTCTTCAAGTATGAGAGATTGTTTACAATATAGATTAAAACAAAATGCAGCTGGAAGAAAATATAATGAACATGTTAAAAGCAATTAAATCAGCTATGCTGTTAGAAACAACACTGACAGTTCAAAAGCATTTAAAGTATAGCAATTAGACTAAAAGCACACTTTAAAACAATTCCATTTAAAATTCATTTGGTTTCAGTTTACAATACTGAATTTTTCTATCAATTTTTATGTTAAAATAAGAGTTAACATGCAATAACATCTCAATCTAGCTAAACCTATACTTAACAGTCTAATCAAAATGAATTAACGGCTCTGTCACATTCACATGCTGAATTACCTATGATCACACAGAAAACATATGGGGAACTCACATTTCTGTTTTAGTCTAGAAATAAAGATGATAGTAGAATGTAGAAGCGTCTAACAGTAATGCGTACTGATGTGTATTACTATTTTCTAAATTAGTAAATATTTTCACATTACATAAACAGTATACTCCTATAGCTTGTGAACAGTCTTGTTTGAGCTATACAGAGACATATTTTATTCGATTTGTACTATTATTCGCAAATTATTTACAAATATTTGGAGTAACTTTATTTAAATAAGGAATTGAAGCTGGAGTTTTCTCTTTGCAATTTAAATCAATCCACCCTGAGTTCTAATTTGTTAGGTATTACTTGTACCATGTAAAACTTTATACCGAACTTACAGTGTCATATTTTTGCCATTTTCTGTGGAAAAGCCCACATTTGCATTTTCAAATCATGCCTGTGTTAAAAGCCACAGTTTAGTGTTTTTCTGGGAATACATTTAAGAATTGGCATTGGTGAGATTTGGAATGCTAACTTAAAAGAGCAATAGTTATACATTTTTTATAGCTTATCTTTTAAAAATGAATTTAGGGCTCTTTCTGAATCTGTTATACTTTTGGCTGCTTGTCTTCTTGGATTTGTTACTTAATAATATGTTTGTATACTTGTGCTTTTAATGTAGTCATGATCCTTTTTGCGTAAGCTGTTAGGCCAGTTTCTTTCTACTCCCTCCTTCTTCTGATGGTCCATACCCCAACCTTTTTCTAATGGCTCTTCAGTAGTCACCAAAGCTTTTTAGGAATGAAAACAGCTACAATACAGAGCAGAAAGTGGGAAGGACCCTTCTGTGAGGAAATTCACACTTGTGTAACTTTGGATGCACACTGGAGTCTCTGGATTACAAATATTGAAAAGATGCTTTTAAAAGATGTGTTGTCATATTTTCCTGTATTTCAGGAATCTTCAGTTTTATCGTCTGTTAAATGTATAAACAAATAGGATATAAGTGAATCAGTTGGTGGCTATCTCAGAAAAAGGGATGGTATAAGCATAGGCAAAATTAGCTGTTGTTGGCCAGTGTGGTATAGCGATTTGAGTGTTGAACTAGGACTCTGTGAGTCTGGGGTTCAAATGCTTGTTTGGCCATGGAAACCTTCTGGGTGACCTTCAACAAGTCACATTCTCTCAGGCTTAGGCTCTTTCCGCACGGTGTAGTCACTGCGTAGCTGCGACGGCTTGAGAAGGCGTGCATCTGCACAACGTCGTAGCTATTAAGTTGATGTTAAGTTGTTGGCGTGCCTTTGTTGCTAAAGCGTTGTATTTGAGCAACGGAAGAAATGTGTTTTCATTCCCTGGGACCGCTTCTGCTATGTTTCTACAACTACATGCGGAACCATTGAAGCACATTCTCGCAGGAATGGGTAGGTTCTGGGCGGGTCTGGCTCAGCACACATGACGTCATGTCTGCGTAGGGACATCTTTCCCAAGATTAAAAGGGGGGATCCAATGAAATGGGCTGGGGTGGACCATAGGCGGAGCAGGGGAGTGGTGACGAATGCTGTCATGTGGAACGAGAAAGTGGTTTTCACCGCCTCAAGCGGAGAACAGTGCGAAATGCCGCATCGCAGAAACACAGCCATAAACTCCACTCCTATAACGCCATAAGGCGTTTCTGCCATCTTGTGTGGAAAGGGCCTTAGAGGAAGGCAAGGGCAAACCTCTTCTAAACAAGTTCTGCTGAGAAAACCCTGTGATGTTTCCCTTAAGGGTCGCCATAAATCAGAAATTACTTGAAGACATACAGCACTCAAGACAGTGTTCTTTTCAGCTAAGGAAGATTATGCTTCGTATTGTCATTTGAAAAACTACTTGCACACTGCCTTCATTTAGGGACTACTGGATCTGTTTAAATGTAAACAATATGGTTTCTTTTTGCTCCAAAATAAGTCTTTCTATGGGATAAGCAACATGTCATTTTGCATGTAACTATAACAGAAGTGGGTGTGCAGCTTGTGCCATAGAAAATTCTATGGAAGTTACGGGAAGAAAAGTGAAGATAGCAAGTGACAAAGCGCATATAGCCTTTAGAACTAATGGGTAGTGTTGGAAGAACATTTATTATGCTCAGTCCAGTCTCTCATTTTGAATGCTAAATGGTGATAAGGCCTTTTAAAACAAAAATGAGTATCATATTGAGCAGGTGCACTTAGAGTGGTTACTTTAATTCTGTAGTGCAGGTCATGCTATTTATGGTTAAACAGATGAATCTTGTTATGTCAGAGTAACTGGGACAAACAGAGAACATTTGCCCAAAGGTGGTAAGCAGTTCTTGCTTCTGATTGTGCCAAGGCTGATATGAAGTGAATATTTAGCTCTGATCTCCCCTTAAATCATTAAGAACTTTCGTAAGGGGTAGGCTCATTCATACTAGGCTGTGGAGACACTTAGTAGTGGCAAAAATCTCAACACTCATCCCTTACTGCTTTTGTTATTCCAAGTGAGCAGTTAGGCTATTGGGGTATGGCCTGGTGAGCATAATTTGACAGTCCGCAAACTTTTCTTCCACATCAGCTCAAGACAACATGCAGACTACATGACTTTAATGTTGTATGTTTTTAACCATCTTTGCTGAATAAAGAAACTTGTGGTTTCTAGAACTAGCACAGAATGCCGTGTCTTTTCACCTGCCCTAATAAAGGCAGCTGCTGTTGTGTGACATTTCAAGTCATATCCAGCATATGGCAACCCTAAGGTGAATCTGTCGTGGGATTTTCTTGGCAAGATTTGTTTAGAGAAAGTGTGTCATTACCTTCCTCTGAAACTAAAAGAGTGCAACTTGCCCAAAGTCATCCAGTCGGTTTTCATGGCTTAGTGAGGAATTCAGAGCCTAGAGTTCTAGTGCAACAATCAAACCACTAACACTATGCGAGCTCTCTTGATAAAAATATCAGCACAATAGCAGATCTGAGATTTTGTCTTAGTCATCCGGTTAGTCCTGAATTTCTATCACAATTCCACAGAGTCTGCACAACCTAGCCTAAAATGAAAATTTCACCACTACTTTGTTCCTTGTGCATGCCGGAACACTGGGAGTGCAATGCAATAAATGAGTGACAGCTCTGCCCAGCCTAAATTTGGACATGACAGAATGATTAATATATTTGTCTTTAAATCTGTTTTGGGTGGTGATCTGTTATAGTTGCAGGAGGATCCACGTGGAATATCATCCTTCTTTTTTTAATTAAAAAAGAGAGAAAAGAGAAGGAGCATAGATTGTCATTTGTGAAGCATAAAGTGATTTCCATCAAACTGTGTGCTGATTATCTGCGTATGGGCACCAAAAGTGGAGTGGGGCAAAACAGAATTTTTATGACAGCCCGGGATACAGGATCATTGGCCTCTGGTGGATTGAATTCCATGAATTTGGATTTCCTTATAGACTGTCAGAAACTTCATAGATTTGTGTATTATGTTTTTCATTGTTAATAGCCATAAGTTCTGGACATTTTTTTTAAAGAGTGGAGGATCTGATACACAGCACAAATGTTTTAAAAAACTTCTTCTGATCCTCATGTTCCAGAATATCCACCAGTTGTCCAGGACTTTTTGCCTGTATCTTTTAACCTCTGCTTTCCTATTTTCTTGTTTTTCTGGATAACCCTGAACCTTGGTCTTATATATTTATATTATATATAGTATGTGTTGTAGATATTATGTATTACACATAGTATAATGACTATAAATGTAAGGTACTTTTTATCATGCTTGTGGAAATCATACCTATGAATATCAGTACTATCTTCCTTTTTCCTGTTTGACTGAGTTCTGGCCTATAAAATGGTCCTCATCTCATGCTGTTTTCTCTACCAGGTCTGTTTAATCTAGCTATGTACAAAGATATATACCACCAAGATTATATGGCACACTGTTTTGTCTTTTTTTAAAAATATGTATATTTATGGTTCTTGTGATACAATTTTAGAAACTTTTCCTAACCAAGCCACATATCCAGTATTGAGGGCCTAATCTGAAACAAATCTGATTAAGAACACTCAGGCTTTTTTGCTATAAGTTGTGTACAACTTGGTTGAGCATAATGGCTCATATAAGGAAAATAGAAGCAGATGCTGTTAAGATAGTTTGGAAATGGAATCAGTAAAAAGCTAAAATGCATAATTAGATTTAAATTTCAGCAATATTATTTATTTCATTTTTTATGTTTATTTTTATTTATTTACTTTTGTAGAGATCCAAGCATGCAACTATAATTCATGTAGCTGACTGTTGCCAAAATCAAATAAAATCCTGGTAGCTCAGATCACTCGTCTGTCTCCATATAAATATATGGTTAAATATATTAAGGTAATATGTAAAAAAGATTGCTATAAAATAGTGTTTCCTATCTTCCCTTAAATAGAAGAAATATTGTTTTATACTTAGAGGTGTACCTTTAAGGATAAAACTGCTGGGAGGGGCACTCTTCCATTTCCCACCAGTGATATCAATACACTGTGTTGATGCATGAAGATTCTTCTCAGCTGTGGCACCCCATCTATGGAATGCCTTCCTTCTGGAGACTTGACTGACACCAGTACTTATATAATTTAAACACAGAGCTAAAATTTGGCTGTTCATCAAACCCTTTAGGCCTCATTAATTCATCATATAGTTGTATATAATTTTAAAAACTTTTAGATCTGATTTTATCTTATTGATTATTGTTTAATATGTTATTAGCTTACTGTGATGAACCCGGGAGGAATGACCACTCCAGAGAGAAACCTAGCCCACTAGGGGGAAGAAGGGGTTGGAAGCTGGAGTGGAAATGCATAAATAGTAGGCACTGAACTGGATTTAAGTCAGACTTCCAGGAGCTAGACTAAGAGTCCTGCAGCCAGAGAGAGTTTCTCAGTCAACCAAGGGGGAGTGAATGAGAGGGGATGTTTTCTCAGAGAAAGGCTAGAGAGAGAGAGGCAGAAGAGAAATAACCCACTTTTAAATCTGGGCAGAGAGAGTGACCTCGGTTTGGGAATAGAGCTTCTGGCATGAAGGGAAGCCAGAGGCCTGTGTGTGCGAAAGAAAGACTTGTGCCTTTATGCTGTTGTAAAGATATAAGAAACTGTTTAAATGCATTCTGAAGATGTGTTTAAGCTTAGACATACATACAAAACCAATACTTTATTCTTTGCTGTTTTAGTAAAGGTTGTGCAGTCAGCCCTCCACATTTGCAGGTTTCACTTTTGCGGATTTGATTATTTACGAATTATTTGCTGTCACCTCTGCTGCCTCCCTATGCCATTTTTAGTAGGGCCCGCGAGCCTCGTGAGGCTGAGAAACTGCGAACAAGGCTTGTAACTCCCTATTATAAATGGTGTGGGGCAGCAGTGGGGGTGGCAGCAAGTCCTACCAGCCACCCACTTCTGCCTTGTGATGGAACCCTAATGCCAAAAAGGAATCCATGGTGGGTTGAATATGGTGATCATACTTTTGTGTTAAATATGATTATACTTACCTGGCAGGGGAGATACCATGATCATGAAATATGATATGGGAGGAAGGGCTAGAGTTACTCACTTTTTTTTTCACATTCACAGAGGCCGTGTGCTCCTAATCCTAGTGAATGTGAAGGGATGACTGTAGTAAATTTTTATAAATCTTGACTTAGTTGAATGATTCTCAGTAGTCACAACCAATCAGAACCATGCTACCATAAATCATTAAAGGGTTTCTAAATAGCAGTTGAAAGGCTATACCCCTTTTTACACAGAAATGAGGTTTTGAGGGAAGGCCAGGGCTTGAATAAAGTGGAAAGAGAGACTGCCATTCTGGTCTATGAGAAGAAAAAGCAGACTGTGTCTCCACACTTATGTGATGATGGTGTTGTTTTAAACTGATAAATTTGTTTTAATGCTATTAAATTTGTTTTAATGCTATTTGTAAGCCACTCTGAGATCTTTGATATGGGATGGGGTATAAATATTTTAATAATGATTATATTTGTAATGATGATGAGACCACCACCACTACTTTCTATTCAGTTTTTGTTCTGCTCAGATGAATTTATGAATATTGAATGGAATTATAGAATCATAGAGTTGGAAGAGACCCCAGGGGCCATCGAGTCCAACCCCTTTCTGTGCATATCAAAGCATTCCCAACAGATGGCCATCCAGCCTCTGCTTAAAAACCTCCAAAGAAGGAGACTCTACTACACTCTGAGGCAGCATATTCCACTGCCGGACAGCCCTGACCATCAGGAAGTTCTTCCTGAGGTTCAAGTGGAATCTTCTTTCCTGCAGCTTGAATCCATTGCTCCTTGTCCTAGTCTCTGGAGCGGCAGAGAACAAGCCCGCTTCCTCAACGCAACATCCTTTCAAATATTTAAACATGGCTATCATGTATCATGACTGCCACATCACACTGCTGACTCATGTTTAGCTTATGATCTACCAAGACTCCTAGATCCCTTTCACACGTACAGCTTTCCAGCCACGCGTTCCCCATCCTATGTTTGTGCCTTCCATTTTTTCTGCCTAAGTGCAGGACCTTACATTTCTCTCTGTTGAAATTCATTTTGTTAGCTTTGGCCCGGCTGTCCAATCTGTCAAGGTCATTTTGAAATTTGATCCTGTCCTCTGGGGGTATTAGCAACCCCTCCCAATTTGATATCATCTACAAATTTGATCAGCATGCCTTCCTCTCCTTCATCCAAGTAATTGATGAAGATGTTGAATAGCACTGAGCCCAGGACAGAACCCTGTGGCATCCCACTAGTCACTTCTTTCCAGGATGAAAAGCAGCCATTCGTGATCATCCTTTGGGTTTGGTTGGTCAACCAGTTACAAATTCACCTAACAGTAGCCCTATCAAGCCCACATTTTACTAGTTTCTTTGCGAGAATGTCATGGGGAACTTTGAATATTTCTTATTTTTTTATACAAAACAAGAAAAAAAAATTAAACACCATGTGATATACATAATAGTGAAGTAAAAAAAATTTTTTTTTCTTTTTCTTTTTTTCTCTTCTCTTAAGCAATACTAACTTTCATTGTTATTTTGCACCTTTACCCTTAAATTTATAAATCTGTTCAACTGTTATAATTTCACATTTAATTCAATATTTTTCACATCCCCTTTAATCTATTTCTGTTGTTAATTCTTTTAACTTTTTTTTTTTAAAAAAAAATTAACATCACTTATCCATTTAAATCTATAAATCACAAGTTTGACACACACACCTACTAAGAATTACAAAATATACAACATAAAAGAAAAACAAAACTAAAACTAAAAAATACCCACCCCCAGAGCCAACTTTTTATTTAATCCACTTTCCAAAATTGCCATTCTTCTTTTGACAGGGTAGTATTACTATCTCTTTTCAGAACTTTATCCAAAAATATTTTCCAAATTTCTTCAAAATCATTCCCTTTAACCAAACCTTTCATAAGCCTAATTCTACATGTTAGTTTATCATTAATTGCAATTTTCCACACTTGGTTATACCATTCCTCTATTTGAAATTTTTCATTTGCTTTCCATTTTTTTGCTATTATTAATCTCGCTGCAGTTAACAAATTTGTTATTAATTCTTTCTTTACTTGAGTACACTCAACCTTATCATATATAGACAACAATGCAATATTTGGACATACTGGTATATCTGCTCCTATAATCTCTTTTATCTCTTTAAAAACCTTTTGCCAAAACTCCATTATCTTATTGCAATTCCACCACATATGCATATATGTACCAATTTCTTGACATCCTCTCCAACATAATCTTGAATATTTCTCATCTATTTGATTTAATTTCACTGGAGTCAAGTACCATTTCCACACTAATTTATAATAATTCTCTTTTATTCTTATTGATAATTTTTTTAAATGACGTTGTTTCCAAATTTTTCTCCATTCTTGTATATCTATATTTTGTACTATCTCTTCCTCCCACATTTTTCTAAGAAAATCCTCTTCTTGTTCTTTTGCTAATATTTTATATATTTCACTTGTAATACCTTTTAGTATTTCATTTTCTTGCATATTTTCTCTTTGAATAATAATTTGTTCAAATTTAGTATATTCTTTAAAATCCTTAACATGTCTTTTCATACTCTTTGTCCATTGCTCTAATTGTATATAATTTAACCAGGATATTTTAGTTTCCTGCAATCTCTCTTTCATTCTATCTTTATTTATCATTATTTTCATCCAATCTTTTAATCTATAAATTTTTTGTTTTTTTATTTCTTTCTCTATTATTTCTCTTAAATTTATTGGAAATTTTTCCATCATCACTATCGGAGTTAATATTGATATATTCGGTAATAATTTTCTTTTATTTTTTTTCCATATTTCTGTTATATTTTTTATAAAAGGATTTTCTATCTTCTCCATTTCTTTCTTTGAAAAATTCCTAAAAAATATATTTTCTAATTTTGTCTCAATATTAATATCTTCTATCTCTAACCAATCTAAATCACCCTTTCCTGAAACCCCCTCTATGATATATCTCAATTGATTTGCATAATAATACCATTTTAAATTTGGAAGTCCCAGGCCACCTTCTTTTTGACTTTTATACCAATATTTCTTGTTAATCCTCGATTTTTTATTTCCATTACAAAAATTATTTAATATCTTTTGCCACTCCTTTAATTCTTCCTCTGATATTTGTCATGGAGAACTTTGTCAAAGACCTTACTGAGGTCAAGATATGCTATGTCTACAGCATTCCATTCATCTATCAAGTTTGTAACCTTATCATAAAAAGAGATAAGATTAGTCTGGCATGACTTATTTTTGAGAAATCCATGCTGGCTTTTAGTGATTACGGCATTGCTTTCTAAGCAATTACAAACTGATTATTTAATGATATGCTCTAGGATCTTTCCTGTTATTGATGTCAGGCTGACCAGGCAATAATTATTAGGGTCCTCTTTTTTCCCCTTCTTGAAGATGAGGACGACATTTGCCCTCCTCCAGTCTGCTGGGACTTCTCCTGTTCTCCAAGAGTTCCGAAAGATTATTGCAAGTGGTTCAGAAATGACTTCTGCCAGTTCTTTTAATATCCTTGGATGTAATTCATCTGGCCTTGGGGACTTGAATTCATTTAGTTAAGCCAGATATTCCTGTACTACTACTTTACTTATTCTGTGCTGCACTTCCCTCATTTCCTCACCCCATGCCCCAGGTTGGGTACTTCTGTCTTTTTGGGAGAAAACTGAGGCAAAGAAGGTATTGAGTAGTTCTGCCTTCTCACTTCCCCCAATTATTAATTGGTCATCTTCTCCACACAGTGACCCTATCATTTCCTTGTTTTTCCTTTTGATGCGGACATATCTAGAAAAGCTCTTTTTATTATTTTTGATGTCTCTGGCAAGCCTGAGTTCATTCTGTGCTTTAGCTTTTCTCACCTTCTCCCTACATCTCCTGGCTATTTGCTTGAATTCCTCTGTGGTGGTTTCACCATTCTTCCATTTCCTGTACATGTTTCTTTTAGCACTTAGCTCAACTGAGAGTTCTTTCATCAACCATTCTGGATTCTTTAGATACCTGCCATTTTTCTTCCTTATTGGTACAGGTTTAAGTAGTGCCTTCAGTAACTCACTTTTAAGAAACTCCCATCCGTCATGCACTCCTTTCTCTTTTAGTATTCCTGACCATGGGATTTCAGGAAGTAACTCCCTAAGTTTAGAGAAATCAGCTTTCTTAAAGTTTAGGATGCATGTCTGGCTACACTTGGCTTCTCCTTCCCATGGCATGACAAACTCCAAAAGAGTATGGTCACTCCCTCCTAAGGATTTCACCACCTCTACCCCATCAACTAGGTCATCCCTGTTGGTCAGAATCAGATCTAAAATAGCCGATCCCCTTGTCACCTCTCCCACCTTCTGGACCATGAAATGGTCTGCAAGGCAAGTGAGGAACCTGTTGGACCTTGCAGTCTTTGCAGAATTTGACTGCCAACAAATATCAGGATAATTGAAATCTCCCATTAACATGGTATCTCTCCTTTTTGAATGTGTGGTCATCTGCTCCAGGAAGGCCTCATCCAAGACCTCAGGCTGGCCCAGAGGCCTGTAGAAAACCCCCACAATCACATCCCTGTTGTTTCTCACTCCCTTAATTCTCACCCAGATGCTCTTGACTTGGCTTCCCAGATTTAAGGCCTGGATCTCTTCACAGGTGAAAACATCCTTGACATATAAGGCTACTCCATCTCCTTTCCTGTTTGGTCTATTTCTGCGAAATAGGTTATACCCCCTTATTCCTACATTCCAATCATGAGATTGATCCCACCAAGTTTTAGTAATGCCTATTAAATCAGATTTATTTTGTTGTATTAAGAATTGGAGTTCATCTTGCTTATTCCCCATGCTGTGTGCATTAGTGTAGAGACACTTGAGACGATGTGCCCTTTGTGGAAGTCCTGTACTAAAGTTACTTTCCCTCTCCCTGTTGGTCTCTAGTTCTACTTGGCCTGCCCTTTCTATATCATTTGGACTAGTTTTTGCAGCACTCACTGAATCCTTGTCCAGAATAATACTGTCCCCCTCCCCAGTCAAACTCAGTTTAAAGACCTCCTGATCCATTTTGAGAGACTGTTAGCAAAAATGTTCCAGCCGACGATTGTAAGATGTAGGCCATCCCTTTCCAAGAGACCATCTTCATGGAAATGGAGGCCATGATCCAAAAATCTGAATCACTCCTGGCGGCACCGTCTTCGGAGCCAGTTGTTGATCTCCACTGTTCTTCTTTCCCTCGTGGGCCATGTCCTTCCACCGGGAGAAGAGATGAAATGACAACCTGTGCACAAAGGTCCTTCAGCTTCCTACCCATAAGCTTGTAATCCTTCGTGATGCAGTGAAAGCTGCGCCTTGCCGTGTCATTGGTTCCAACATATGAAACATATACTATGAGAAGTCTTTCACTAGTTGAGTCTGTTTCCATGCTATTGCTAGTTTAAATGTTGCAAATCATGATGAAACTAGAAATCAGGTTTTCTGAATTCCAGGCTAATCATTTTATGGTTTTTGAAGTACTGAGATATTGTAATACTTGGCTCCATCCAGAATGATACTAGTGGACTTCTGCTTGTGCAGTGGGGCTTGCCCTTGTTCATCTCTTCCTACACACTGATCTGGAAGGTCCCCAACCCACTTGAGTACATCATGTGAGCTCCAGAAAAAGGAGCTAATTATTTCCATTTTCAGCTAATTATTTCCATTTTCTTTGCAGACAAACTGTTTATATCTGCACTGCATAACTTTCCGTGTGTTATGTAGTTGGATGTGTAGCTGGAATGTATATTGTCAGCCTTTCTTCCAGGTAGTTATTTGCAACTACTTATAGATAAAGATGGATTGAGTTGAAAGTCTTGCTGCATAGTCTGGTGGGAATTGAAACTGTCCAAAACAATGGGAAATGGGGGAGGGTGTTCTTGTTCACTTTTCCCCCCTCACCTCAAGCAATAGCAGACTGAGATACAATGGTTGCAAATAGCTAGATGCCAACATAAATGGCCACTTTCTTAGTGAAAATCAGCCTTTTCAGATTCGGTGTAGCTGTGCTTTAGAGAGAGTATGGGTGAATTCTTGAACCTTCGTTATAGCTTTTTTCTGCATTGTTGAGTTTCCAGTGTTGTAAAATGGAGAATGATGGTTACAGTGTTTTCAAGTGGAAAATTATATTTGTACAGAAGAAATGATTGAACGAAATAGTGTTACTCAAAGTTGGCTGATTCTGTGTTCAATTTTACTTCCTGCATGAAATCTTTGACAAAGAGCTTGTCAGTTTAAAGTTAGGTGTTTGTATGTAGACTTTAAACTTGTTCATTTGCTTGTTTCCTTCAAGATGAGCCAGTAGACTTTGCTGGATAAAGAAAACCACAGTATTTTTTTGAAAAAATGTTTGAAATAAATTTCCACATCAGGAATTAACTATACCACCTCATTTAATGTAACCAACTGTTCATTTTGAACTTGCTAGTGACTTATTTTATGGAAAAAATAGCAATGTTCATTCCTTATTGGAAAGAAACTGACTTTAAAAGCAAAAGGGAATAGGAAATGAAATTTTTAAAGTCTACCTCAACATTGTGTAGCTTGGAACTTTGCTGGCAATAACAGTGCAAATTGCTTACCCAATGAAGATATTTTCATGGCTCCTTACCAGAAAGATTTCCCCCTCTTTTTGTCTGATGAAGAGTTCTGTAGAATTCAAAAGCCTACAAGCTACTTTAGAAATGTTTATTATTCCTGATAAAAGTACTGTTTTAATGTGCATGAGTGTCTGACTAGTTTTGTTTGCCTGTGTGGCTGTTGGTTATAGTATATAGTAATAAATGGGCTATGTTTTTCAATAATTACATTTCATTTTGTTTTTATATTTACATAAAATCATAATGCTTTCCATAAGTTTCCCAGTGTGGTTTACATAAGTTCAAAAATTAAATTCAAAATTGCACATTAGACATGTGGACACATGCATTCTGTTAGTTGCTGACTGAATAGATTGTGGGTGGCTCTCAGAATAAAATTTTGACCTTTTGCCTATATACACCAAAAGATCTTGTTTACTTTTTTTTTATATTGGATACCTTGATGATTACACTGTGCCCTCCATATATGCAGGGATTCTGTTCCAGGAACCCCTGTGTAAAATAAAAAATGTGAGTGTCCTGTCCATTAGTGTGAACATACGCACCGGATCCATTTACTATAATAGGATGTGACACTTCATGTGACTTCACGTTTGTACCTGCAAAGGTCATGGTAAGAAAGGAGCCACTGTAGATTAAAAGTACACTGAATTTTAATGTAGGTGGTAAACTAGATATTCATATTTTCATTTGAATGTTAAAGAAACACCTCTAACCTTAGCATAAGGTTGCTGTCCTGAAGGTTCTAACCATAATTTCCTTTGAATTAATCAGTTGAGCTATGATTTACTGCAGTATATTACTCCAAAGACTTCTCAGGTGGATTTCTGTTGGATACCTGGCTAAACATAGTGAATTGACTTTGGGCCACTTCTGCAGTTGCTCCTAGCCATCCTTTTCCCTAAGGTGTACCTGCTTTATGAGGATGGGTTTAACACGACTCACTAGAACTTTATTGACACTGACTTAATGCAGTGTGATGGTGGACATGGCAGCTATGAGCACTGCGTATGTGAATTACTGTATAAAAGACTAATTCCCTGAGTTTGTTGTTTTGACTTTGTAAGAAAAATCTGTAAGGTGAGAGTCCCTGGACTTTCCTTTCAGAATCAAAACGTCATCTTTTCACTCATGAAGCTTAGCTAGCCAAATGTCTGAAACTGAGTGGGGTGGAGGGCATTTTGGTTTTGTTTTGTTTTGGACCAGAGCTGGAATTGTATTTGCAAAAGTTACTTAGGATCTTCATTGTCTTATGAGACTTGAAGGTACTACCCAAGAGCACTATGTACCTACAACACTTCCTTCTCCTCTGTATGTCACTGAAGCGTCACAGCATGTATGCTTTTGACCCATACAGTGCTTGTGCCAAGTTCATAGGGCAGAATTGGAAAGAAATTCTTGATGTCTGCCCCCAAACAGTGAGATTCTTTCCCTTTAGAGACTTTTCCAAAGCAAACTCTGTGCATCTTCCAAAAGCAATATAGGATTTCTGGTCAAAAAACAACAACTCATTTGAGTTTTCTTTAAAACAATTTAAAACCTTGTGGCTTCTTGTGTTGGCACATGTGCATTCAGCATTCACTGGTTATTTGAAAGCCAAAGAAGGTGTAATTTGATCTTTCAGCCACGTTTGGTAAATACTAGTTTGTGGGTACATTATGTTCTGCTGTTAAGAGAAAAACATGCTGCCAAATATGCAGGTTTTTTTCTATCCACTCTTTCTTCCTCCTCACTTCAAATTGTTAGGCGGAATTAACAACATTTCTGTGATATAGCTTCTTGACTTAGTGGCTGTGCCTGTTGAAATGTTTCAGGAAAGTTTCTCACAAAACCTGTTGTGCTAGTCTTTGGATGGACTAAAATAAGTTCTTCCGCTTGCTACTACTTACCTGCCTATTAATATGCACGCTCTTTACTGCCTAATAAAAGAAAAGAACATTTCGTTTGACTATATACTGTAATCTCAGTTACCGTTCAGAAAGTTAGGTGACAAGTGGCTACATCAACTGTATGCACTTGATAAATCTTGGAAAATCTAATAATTTTTCACTCAAAGTTATAACTATATAGCATAGAACTTTATACTGTCTTCTCTTAAAAAGATAAGGATTACAAGAGACTGCTTCAGTAGAAGACCAAAACCTTTAGAAGAATATACCGTACATAATTTCAACATTGCAATCCAGATTTTCATTTTTTTCCATAGTAGTTCAGCTCAACTGTGAAGCCAGTTCCAGTGCTGGTAACTGTGGTAAAAAACCTATAGGTCACGTAGAGTAAGACAGACCATTAGAATCTCTTACGCTCACCAACTATGACCGAGTCAGACATGACATTAAATGTGAATGCATTCTAGATTTATAAAGAAATAATGTAATAATAATTCCTTCTGCAGTCTAGACAAATTAGGGAAGTTTTTTCAGGCTGAAAGAAATTCCAGCTCATTTCACTGGACATAGGATATTTATGTGATATGAGCTTGGTTCATGTTGTGGCCACATGTGGATACAGCTAGAAGCCAGGATTCCAAAGAATGCTTACTGTTTATGAGAGGAATACTAGTATAACTCTGCCCAGTCATTCCCACTGATTTCTTCTGCAAGGAGGAGCAGTTAAAACATACTATAGATTCTCCATGGCTTATGCTTCTGTCTTGTTTGGGATCCAAAAAGCCAAAGTACACAATTCAGACATCGTAATAAAACCATCCACTAACAAAAGTTCTCTGAACTGCTTGGCCTCTGCAAGTGTGTGTGTGTGTGTGCACACGCACCTTCAAATCATCTTTTGAATTATAGCAATCCCATGACTTTCATAGGATTTTCTTAGACCAGAAATACTCAAGAGATGGTTTGGCCAGTTAATTCCTCTGAAATATAGCCTACAGAGCCTGGTCTTCATTGACAGTCTCCCATCCAAATACTGAACAGGACAGACCTTGTTTATCTTTCAAGATCAGGTAGGGTCCCATTGACAGTTTGTATGTTGCATCGCTATCAAGGGTGTTTCATGGTATATAAGCTTGGTAGATACCACACTGTAGTAGATGAAATTATAGATTTTGGATTGTGTGCATCGAGCTGATTGTTCCTGAGGCCTTTGTTTCTCAGGTGACTAACTTAATTTCCATTTATTTCAGTGGGCCCATTCAAAGTATGGCTAAGTCTTGACCCTGTCCATGTTTAGAGTGCTCCTCCTAACTTGCTGTTATTAGAGTTAGCCCTGAATATCTATATAGTGTATAAATTATTTCATAGTCCCCTTTCAACAATGTAAAAGAGTTTCCCTACTTTCAAAGCTCTTCTTTAAACTATATACCTTTGAAAGATTGCTACATGTTTAAAATATTGTACTCTCTCTTGAAAAGATCATAGATACTGAAAGTATACTTATCCACTGCATCTTTTGGATGCTTGAATAAGATACAAAATTGAAAGAACTGTTGCTGTTATTAGTAATCTTAAACAGAAAAAGTCCTTAAGATTGTTGTGAGGCTAGTCTAGCTATAATGGTATGTACTAAAGGAAACAAAAGTGTCTGTTACAGATACAGAAGTAGGCAGTGTGGAAATAACTTATTTGCTTTAAATTGTATATTGAATAGTCTAAAACAGCATTTGAAGTTTAAAAAAGATCCAGATTGCAAAAAGATTGGGCATGCAGTATTTTGAAAGGGGCACTGAAAAGCTGAGAGTGTGGAAGATACAGTAAGTAGAAACTGATACATGATTTGTTCTCCAATTTTATACCAGCTTGCAGGATTGCATCACATAGCTTATATATGAAGACTGTATAGATAGTTGATCACTTGAGACCTAATCTGTATTAAGTGTCTGATACTATTTTTATTTCTAGTTGTGAAGAACAGCAATAAATCTGATATTTAAACAATACAGACTTCAATCTTCTAACTTTTTTCCACACATGTTTTTAAAAAAAATGTTGGGAGACAGTTGACTAACAGAATAACATAAACATGAACTTTTGTAGGTTACAGGCCAGTTCAGCAGATGCATGAAATACTATCCAGAGTTTCAAGTATACATACAATACACAGAGCTTCAGTGTGGGATTGAAAATAGTTCAAAGTACAAAACAAGTACTGTCAATGACAGTTACATTCACAAAAGCATTGCTTTTAACACAAACATCCTGTCAGTAGGTAAGCCAATTAGCATATTAATATCTTCCCAATGCAAGTGTCTGGTCATAGTTGAACTTTAAGCTGTCTGCAATATGTGAAGCCCCTCCCACCGCTTGACTCTCATCAAACATCAGTGTTTATTTCTTAAATTTAGAACTTAATGGGGCAAAAACAGGCACATGAGTCTGCTCATCAGGAGGGGTTTAGCACTTCTAAAGCACAACATAAATTTAGAAATGGGTATATTTTCTTCCTCTTCTGATTGGCTTACTTCCTCACCTTTTGTCAGTGAAAAATTGTGCAAACTGATGTGTTTTTCTCCCTATTATATACATTGATGTAGTCTGCTTGATTGATGGGGCTCACTTAACGTTAAAAAAATACCTAGATTTATGAGCTGTGAGCATATGGAAGATGTACATTTTCGCTTATTTCATTCTCACATGTGAGAATTAAAATTTCAGAAAAATTTGTCTCTGCTAAGTGATGAAAGTTTTTGTGCACTGTGCAAAAACATTTAAAAATCAAAACTTCTGCACGGAAACCATTTTTCCCATAACATGCAGTATTTCCTAAGCAGAAACGTTTGGGGAATAAAAACCAGCAGCAAGTCCACATCACATATAAAGCTTCCAAAAGTTGAAGCTCTTTGGAGGCCCTTTTATATCTCCTGCCATCAGGAAAGACTTGGTTGATGGAAATTAGTGACAGGGCCTTCTTGTGGCAGCTCATCTATGGAATCCTCTCCTTATAGATCAACCTAGTTTTTGGTCAGTTTTAGAATTTTGTTCAGTGCTGTTCTTATAGTATTTTATATGATCTGAAGAGAAACCAGAGTATTTCTTACGGTATTTTAAAGGTATTGGGCCTATGTTTTATTTTAAATTTACTTTTTTGCTCTTAATTTTGCTATTTGCGTGTGATATTTTGAAGTTTTTAAATTGTTCCAGGATTTAATTATGAATTGCTTTGGTGTCTTATTTGAGATGAAAGGCAACTCATAAATTTATAAATAAATATATAAATAATAATTATAAGCATAACAAAGCCGATGCTTCTTAGGTTGAGTGTTCAGTTTTTGTGACAGGCCTTTCTTCTGAAAATTCATTTTAAATAGAAAAAAATTCCTCTAGGGAAATTTGGGGAAAAAAATCTACCTTGTCATTTAGAACTCAAAAGTGGGGTGCTGTGACAGACTTAAAAGTGCTTAGCACATCTGTGTATATATCTGAATTTTGTGGGAAATGTATATACTTGTATCATACAGATGTTTAGATATCAAAGCTAAAAAGATCCGGAAAAGGTGTGTGCGTGCGCGCGTACATGTGTATATACACAAGACAAAAATTGCACATGCAGCCAAGTCTTACCTTGCTATAGCACCTCTTGGTGTTGAAAACATAAGTTGGTTTTTCAGCTGATAAGTGAAGTGTGATTGGTAGTGACTAGTTCTGCACAGAAGGAGAAAACAAACATCTGGCAACACATACTGTTTTTTTTTCTTTAGATGATATCCTTTTTCACAGTAGAAATGCATAAATGGATTATATTTGTGTTAAAATATTTCTGTCTTTCATGTAGTAGGATCATCTATAGTGCTTTCAGTAAAGATTAATTGAAACAACAGTTTTAACACTGTTAAAACACAAAGATAACACAAAAACTTTTAAAAAGCAAAATATATATCAGATATATCAGGTGGGATTATTAAATATATGTTCAAGCCAAGAAATGTTTACATACTGTCTGAACATGCACAGTGAATGGATTTCCTAGAGCACTGAATTCCAGAATCTAGATGTTGCTGTCAAGGTTTCATTTCAGAATTGCATCTTTCACATCTCTTCAGTCAGAGCAGTGTTTAGAAAGCCTTTTTGTGACAACTGTACAAAAACAATGTATTTCAATGTGTTAGCCATGTGTTCTTCAGTATAGAGTGGTATGGAGTAATTTGGAGTGTCCAGATATACTACTTTGTTTTTTCTGTCCTGAAATATCAACAGGTATAATTCTTAATTCATAATAGATGTTCCCTGGTGGCCAGGAGAATTGCTATTTACACACCTGATTTGTTTTTAATAACCATTATATGTGGAAGGATACATTAGTAGTTAGAAACACTTAGAAACACTGTGAGGAAACTAATACCACTTAATCTGACTGAGTAATGGTTTAGGCACTTTGCAAACATCAGACAGCAAACACTGAAAAACCTTTGGGGTTT
Source organism: Ctenosaura bakeri (assembly GCA_948474755.1). Classification (NCBI taxonomy): domain Eukaryota; kingdom Metazoa; phylum Chordata; class Lepidosauria; order Squamata; family Iguanidae; genus Ctenosaura; species Ctenosaura bakeri. Next base: position 287,858 of record CAOLHI010001350.1, on the reverse strand, counting down.
ACTCATTCTCTGCCAAAAACAACCCAGCAGTTGCTTATCACTTGATGTCATATATCCTTCCCACTCACTACAACTGTTTGTTTCTGAACAATGATAACTAAGCTGACCATCTTGTTAGTTGTTATTTCACATAATGGTTTATCGAACATGTTGACTTGTTTTCAAAGAGAGAAAAATCTACAGGACACAATAGGGAAAAGAGAAGGTATTACAATCCTGTAAAGAGCTGTCATACTAAAACAGGAGTAGTAATATTCTCCTGGTCCCTCATCCCAAAAATGTTTAACTAAAAGAGTGCTTTTTTTAAAAATTGAAAACACTTCCATGCCAGTTTTACCATGATTGATCCTTCCTTGAACTATTTTAGCCCCAGCAGAGGGTTTTTTTCAAGCAGAAAGTGAAATGAAACTTCTGATTTACTTCCTAATTTAAAAAAAGGTTTCTTGTAGGTCTAATACAGCCTGTGAAGGTCCAAAACATGGCAGAATTGTTCCCATTGAAGGAAATGAGAGGAATTTTAATGTCCTTAATCAAAGAGTTAAAAATTGGGAGCAATGCAGCAGTGACCTTTCACTGTTGCATTGGGGTCCTGTGCTGTCTCACAGCCCATGACAGTTGCTGACTTCAAAATATTTTTCTGACCCTTAGGAAAATAACTTATTAATATAAAGCTGTAAAAACACATTATGCTGTCCTACTTACGGATAGATATATATGGTTACCAGTTGAAGCCTCAAGTTCCATCTGATTTTAGACTTAGAGATTGACACCCTTCTAAGTTTATCTGTTGTTCCTCTATCATAACTTTAATGAAGCTTAGCCTTGCCCATTTAGTGGTATTATATTGTGTAGATGACAGCACCAAGTCATATAATGAAGCTGCATGCACATAAAGGGTAACTTTGTACTGTTCTCAAACATGAATAGGGATTTATCCAGATCTTTCCAGTGCCTCTCTAATTAAATTTGCCCTTATGCATCCACCCTGTTGTGGGCTGCTTTTCATCACACAATGAAGGGAAGCATCATTAGAGGCAATGACTAAGGGAGCAACAAGTTCTATGCTCTGAAGTACTGTATCTTCCTGTATGAACCTGCCTAAGTTTTAATATTTTCAGAGGTTGTCTTTCTCTTGGTTCCATCACTTTCACACAATGTGGGGGGAGGTGGCTGACCCAGACTTTGAAACTCCCTCCATAGTGAGGCTGGGATGGTTTCTTCCTTGCTGTCCTTCTGTCAGCAGGTGAAATTAATGTATTTAATTCTATCATTTACAATCATTTTTGCATGTATTTTTATGTGTATTTAATTTAGGCCACCTTCAACCCCAGTTTTTGGGAAGGGACAGAATGCAAGGGAATTGATACTAATCATAGAGAAAGTCACAGTGTTTATTGTGAGAATACTATGTTCTGATGTGTGTAATGGCTTTATTTTATTAATCATGTTTTCATTTTGTCTTAACAGAAAATGCTGGGACAGAAGAGATGATTGTTAACTTACACTGAGGCCTGGAACTGCCTATTGAACAAAAATCCTGACGAGGCAACATACGAATGGCCCAAGGAAGCCAGCAAATTGATTTTCAGGTTTTACATGACCTGCGCCAAAAGTTTCCTGAGGTACCTGAAGTTGTTGTGTCCAGATGCATGTTACAGGTCAGTGCTGTGTTGTTACTGTTCTGTAAGCAAGCTACTGTAGTGTGGAGATTTAAAATTACTTACAAAAGCTTTTTCTACTAACTCATTAAGTTTAGAAAGACTTTCTAGAGTAGGTGTTATCCCATTCCAATATTTAATATTTCTTTTTGTATTCTTTTACTTTGCTTATAGAGGTCCTTGTTTTGTCTGTCATGTTACACAGTCTTTTAAATATTTTTGTTTCTGTTACCTCAGATGTTAAGAAACATACACAGTCTCTTTCATGAGACTGTATGAGAGAAGTATTTATCACTTCCATCACCAGATTGTGCTGTGTTTGTGGTCTGGCCCCCTGCCAGAGCATTTAATCTGTGAGGAAGTAGAGCATTCAGTGTTTCTGCAGATGCCTCTCCAGTGGCAGCCTTAGAGGCCATTCTCTTTATCTAGATAGTGGGTCACCTGAAAATCAAGAGGCATAAAGAATGCCTTGATGGGATGGGAGTATCAGACTCCTTGTTCATTAGCAGTGCCTAGCTTTCCTCTGTCTTCTGTCAGTTCATTTCCACTCCTGCTCATAACAGCAACATTGGGAATGGGGAGGTGCAGCTACCTGTGTCCACATATACTAATTCCCAGTATGCTTGTAACTAGAAACATCTCTTTAGAAAAAACTTTTAGTCTCATTAGTATGAATGCTTGTCTTCTGATTTTAAAGTGCTGCTTATGGTTTCCATCATGTATATTTAAAAGTGCTATAATTTTTAAATTTAGTTTTTTGTAGTAGTGTGTTGCTGGAAGTTCATTAAGTCTCTTTGAAATGCCAGTCAAATTGGTTTTTCTTCAAGTGAATGACATCTGAACATATATCTAGCTACAAATGGTTTGTGTATACACATGCAAGAACTCTCCTGCAAATCCAAGAGTGCGGATTTCCTACCATCTTGTTGAGTTAAGAGATTGTTATATACACCAAAAATCATTTCATATTCTGTTGTCTCATTCCCTGCCATGTCTGTCTCTGTCTCTTCTCTGGTATTATCCATCTTTCATACTCTCCAGCTACCTGTCCCTATTATTGTATTGTACTTCTCAGATATGAATGTTACTGCCTCGTGTTTCTCAGTTCAGTAACAATAGTCTTAGTCAGTAAAGCAGAGGTTTTAATAATCAGATCATTGTTGGGTGTATGTTATATCCTAACTTCAGTCTTCTGTCTTGTTATGTCTAAAGTCCTCCTTTAACCCCAACCAGCAAAATGAAAGCCATTCTTAGTTTTTTATTGTATGTTTTTCTTCCTCTTGTTTTTCCCCATTTTTTAAAAACCTGTCTTCATACAAATTTCTGAAACTCTGGGTTTCGTTAAACTTTAGAATTAAATGCATTGAAATCATAAGATTTTTGTTGACACTTGTTTTTGTAATTTCTTATAGAATAATAATAACTTGGATGCCTGCTGTGCAGTTCTCTCTAAGGAGAGCACAAAATATCTCTACGGCGAAGGAGACATTGGTTTTTCAGATGAATCTGGGATTCCCAGTCTGCGAAATCACATGACATCCCTTAATTTGGATCTGCAGTCACAGAATGTGATTCTCCATGGAAGAGAAGGAAGTAGAATGAATGGAAGTAGGACTTTAGCTCATAGCATTAGTGATGGACACCTTCAGACCACCCAGTCCAACAGTGAACTGTTTCATCAAGAACCACAGACTGCTCCTGTACAAGTTCCACAGGGATTCTTTGGCATATCTAATACTGTTAGTACTTCTAATCCAGGGCAGCATTTTGGATTTCACTTGGGCAGCAAAGGACCATCTGGTTTGGCTCAACAAACACCTAGATTCAATCCCATTATGGTAACCTTAGCTCCAAATATTCAGCCTGGTCGGAATACGCCTACGTCTTTGCACATACATGGTGTACCTCCATTAAACAATCCACAAGGCAATTCTATCTATATTAGACCTTATATCACAAATTCAAGTGGTACAGCTCGTCAGAGCCAGCAGAATCCTGGCTGGACGTCTCAGTTTAATCCTGTGCATTCTCAACAAAATTACCAGCCTTCACATCCAAATCCCTGGACAGCTGTTCCTACAACCAGTTCCTCATCACATACCTCATCACAACAAACAGCACAGCCAAACCAGCAAGGTCATCAGACCTCCCATGTCTATATGCCTATAAGTTCTCCTACAACTCCACAAGCACCTACAGTTCATTCATCTGGTAGTTCACAATCTTCCTCTGCTCAGAGCCAATACAATATTCAAAATATCTCAACAGGACCTCGAAAAAATCAAATTGAAATCAAACTTGAACCACCACAGAGAAACAGTTCCTCAAAACTGCGTTCAACTGGCTCTCGCTCATCCTCAAATTCCTCTTCCAACAACAGCCAGACTTTAAGTAGAAGTCAGCCTACTGTTTACATAGCTGCCAGTCCACCAAATACTGATGAGATTATAACACGAAATCAGCCTAAGGTCTACATTTCAGCTAACGCCTCAACAGGAGATGAGCAGCTTGTACGGAATCAGCCCACCCTTTTCATATCAACCAATCCAGGAGTTACTGCAACATCTAGGAATATGTCTGGTCAAGTAAGCATGGGACCTGCATTTATTCACCACCACCCTCCCAAGAGCAGAGCAGTGGGCAGCAATGCCACTGCCACATCTCCCCGAGTTGTGGTTACACAACCTAATACAAAATACACTTTTAAAATTACTGTTTCTCCAAATAAACCCCCTGCAGTTTCACCAGGTGTGGTGTCCCCAACCTTTGAACCTACAAATCTTCTAAACCTTCCTGATCACTTTGCAGAAACGGAAGGTATCCAACACCTTACTGACCCTGTTTTAGCACATGTCGATAGGATTAGTGAGGCACGAAAACTGAGTATGGGATCTGATGATGCTGCCTATACACAAGGTAATAACTTTATGTAAGTTGTAGAAATGTATGCCTTGTTGTTTCAGTCAGTAAATTGGTTATGTTTCTTTATTGGACTGCCTTTTCTCAGATGACATGTTGTTATGTGCCTTCAAGTCATTTCCAACTTAATGACAACTCTGAAATGAACTATCACAGGATTTTCTTGGCAAGATTTGTTCAGAAGGGGTTTGGGTTAAGACCTGATTAATCTAACTTGAAAGTCTACACACACTTCGCTCCACATCATCTCAAGTCAATACGCAGATTGTGTGACTTATTGCATGTTTTTAACCATCTTCACTGAATAAAGAAACCATTGGTTTCTAAAGTTAGCACAGAGAATGCTGTGCCTTTTCAGCTGCCCTAATAAATGTAGTTGTTCTTGTGTACCATTTCAAGTCATTTCTGACCTTTGTTGACCCTAAAGTGAACCTGTGATAGAGTTTCCTTGGCAAGATTTGTTCAGGAGGCGTATCCCCTTGCTTTCCTCTGAGGCTGAGAGAATGTGACTTGTCCAGGGTCATCTATTGGGTTTCCATGACCCAGTGGAGTTTTGAACTGTGCTCTCCTGTGTATGTCGGGCTTTGGGAAGTCTCCCATTCTCTCTTATCCCACATACCTGATCCTACTCTATTGAGCTGTGAGCCTCTGTATTTCTGTGTAGTGTTTTCAGGTGGAGGGGTAGCTGTGGGGATGCTGGGGCAGAGAAGTTTACTTCTTACAGCTCAGTTGCATGCACTTCTCTGGATCACTAAGTTTGTGCTGCAGACCTGAAAATGCTAGTTCAGTCAACTGTTTCAGAGAAATTATTTGTCCCATTCTGATCTGTTCTTTTTTTCCCCAAGAGAAGGTTTTAGGTGATTGTTTTAAGGAGAGGGTATGTCATATTGGAGGATAAAAAAATTATTCACAGGTATGTCTTCAGTAATAGTTTATTCACACCAGAGGATTAACAGTGATGTATTAGAATGGCCTCAATATTATTTGGCATCTAATATTAGTAACTGATGTTTCATATACAGTTGGCCCTCCACATTGGATAGGGGCACAGGAGCCACACAAAAGTGGAAAAATCACAAATATCAAAATGCATGCGTGTGTCTGTGGGAAGGGGGCTGAGGCATGGTGGGGAGAATGGGCACCCAGTGTTCAAAGTGGGTCAAGGGAAGGGAAGGGTCAGAATGGCAGTCCCATACTTTCTCTGTCTCACCCATCTCTTTCCTTGGGTGTCTGGGGGCATCAGGAGAGGGTTTGTTGTGCTGAGAAATCAGGCTGTAAGCCATCCTTAGCTGGCCCAGTGGCAGCTGGTGGTGGTGGTGGTGGAGGAGGAGGAGGAGGAGGAGGAGCAGCAGCAGCAGCAGCAGCAGCAGCAGCAGCAGCAGCAGCAGCAGCAGCAGCAGCGGCTGGCATTTAAAGGGCTGCACAGCCTGATAAGAACCACCAAGAAGGAAGGTTCCCTTGGAAAAGAAGCACCAGATGTGGTGGGGGCAGGGCTTGAAGAAACTCACAAACTCACAGATCAAATCTGTGAAAGTCAAATCCACAAATGTGGAGAGCCAACTGTATTACCATCATCTTTATCTTTATATTTTATACTTTATCTCTATACTCTTTCCTCAAAACTGGGATTCAGTCCTGCAACCATATTTTCTTGGTCTGATTTTGCTTGTGTAAGAGAATCCTATTTCACAACTTTTAACTTCAAAAAAAATCCTTATAAAATTAAGCAAATTCTGGTCTCTGATAGTCCATTAGGCCTCTGCTGAAAACAGTTGAAACTTCTAAGTGAGAGGTACTGATTATTCTTTTCTGCCAAAGGGAAGCTTTATTCTGTTCAGATAAAACACCTAGTGGAAAGGAGGACGCATTCTTTTTGATTCACCCCTCCTTCTCCAGCATCACTTCCCCCACTACTCTGGAACCACCTCAAAACCTTTGGAACAGATTTAGGCTTGGAGGTTGAAGATTGACGTGAAGGGTTGCAGATGACACAGATCTCTGCCACCAAAATTCTTCCATTTGATCTGAAGATTATACATGTGTGCCCATTTAAGATACCAATTCCCATTTTTAAACTTGAGCTAGATTAAATCTTAATTCTTGAATATCTTTTTGGTTTTTCATTTCTTTTCAACTATGTCAGGTAATACATTTTGTTGACACACATCCTAGCCATATTATGGTCTTGTAATAACTCAGGTCTGGGATATGTATTTCTGCTGGTAAGAACATAAGGAGGACTTTGCTACGTCCACCCAACCAGTTTCTAGTATTCACATAGTGCCCAACCAGTTCTTTGTGGAAAGCACACAAGGAGGATACAAGTTCCTCAGCAACACCCCCCAGCATTTCCCAACAGCTGGTACACTGCCTCTGGGACCTGTCAGGGGGAATAAATATAATTATTAACCAAGAGTCACCAATTGCTGCGTCTTTTGTAAGTTGCCTGGTAGCTTTTTAAACTGTCACATTAGTGGTCATCACTACAACCATTGGTGGTGATTCCATAATTCTACTGTGCACTGAAGTACTTAGTTTTATCTGTCCTGAATTTTCCACTATTCAGCTTCAGTTGTTGACCCCAGGTTTTAGTATTATAAGCGAAGGAAGAAAGCTCTATCCTATCCATTTTCTCCACATCATGCATAATTTTATACTCCTGTTTGCCTTCTTCTTTTCTAAGCCAGATGACCTGTAGAATACATGTGTATTTGCCACTTTCCCCTACCATCTTAAAAAAGCACAGAGATGGGCATATTATTTTCTTGTATATTTGGAAGCATCTATTCTTTAGGATCAAGATATGATATTTCTTTCTTGCATTAAATCTTGTAAACTCTCCTGCTGCTGCTGCTTATTTCAGTAGATGATGGTGGTGGTGGTGGTGGTGATGATGATGACGATGACGATGCAGTTGAAAGACCTCTTTGTCCCAGGAGACCCAGCCAGTATCGCAGTCAAACTATGCTTTGAAGCCAAGTTCATCAAAAAATTTCCCTCTGTACAATCTTTATTTCATAAGGACTTCTGAGTATTCCTTGCCTAAGAAAACACTATGAAATTCATCAGGCCACCATAAGTCAACAAGCTACTTGAAAGGACATACACGCATGTATGTGTTTGAGCACGCGCGCACACGTGCACCACCATACCTTTTAACAAAACATCTGCTTAGTATCATATCTTAGAGGTTGCTTTCAGAATATTAATCAGTTTTGTTGACTAGCCTAATACCAGTGGAGATTATCAGGGCTGTATCTTCAGAATCTTAAAAAGACATGACAATGCCATTCTATAAGAATCTTGATGGCTACAGTGTTAAAAGTGGAGTTTCCTTAAGAAAATGTAGAACAAAAAGACAGCTCATCATAATTGTCTCTCATCAAATATAAGCATGTGCACTGACTGTACAAATGTGACCTTGGGACTCAAAATGGTTTAATATGCATTTTATCTATAATGCCTATTGCAGCTTTGGCATTCTGGGCCATATGTTGAATACAGGCAGGTGTGACAGCTGGCAAATATCCTCACATTTCTTGAGGCTCAATAAACATCTTCAGATTTACTGATGACAGTTGATATACTCTTGTCAGTTTCAGATTACTTGTTAATAAGAAACAGATGTTCAGTGTGGTGGAAAAGTACACTGTGAGGTATGAGTTTTCATCAAAAGCAACAACAAATGAGCTTATATTTGAAACACTGGGGTTTTGGTAAAACTTCAAGTGTATTCCCTACTCTGCAAAACAGTGAGTGGATTGTTTTGATTATATTAAAGAAGCTTAGCAAAGAAGCTTATCTTCTGCAGATAGCAGTAACTTCAGCAATTTGTTGTATGTTCCTCCTCCATTTTGATCAACATCAGAGTGGTTGGAGGTCACATTATCAACCAGGCAAACTGTGAATAAGTTACCAACACTTACCAACTGCTAGATTTTTTGCTGAACTGTCCTCCTTGTGTGTTAGCTCATAGAATACAACTATTAGTAAACCTATAGCTCAGTTAGGGGCACAGTTCCATAAATTTGTTGCCCTGCTTGCTTGCAGCAACTACACTCACAATTCATCCTGTTTTTCCTGTGAGTCAGGGAAAGATTAAAGCCTTTTTTGATGTTGTGCTGAGTATCCTTTATACTTGAGTGCTTCTAACCTTAGCATGGCCTCTCCTAAGCCAAGGGAGGTATCTGGAAGCACCCAAGTAGTAAGACTGCTTGTTGCTTCTAAGCGCTTCTGGTGTGCAGAGCAGCTGCACTAATAAGTCTTGGTGTATCTCACTGTGTTCACCAGATACATGGTTGACATTTGGTGATCAGCAGAGTACACTTATTTGTCTTATATTCTTGAAAGAGAGAAGCATTGGGTTGTATGATCTTTCTGAATGGCATGATAATCAATCACATTTTCTGAGTTTTCAACAGTGTTAATTATGGATGAGATGGAAGAGTCGAGATACAAAAGTTGCTTAGACTCACACAAGTTGTGCTCACTCTGGAATGCTTAACATGTTCTTCCTTTGGACAGTATGTATTAAAAAGGCAAAGATCTTATGAAAGATTATTGGGGAAGCGAGAGCTGTTTGTAAAAAGGAATCTGGTATTTTAAGAATATCTGATTTTATTTGACAAGGAACACAAGTTGCTAGCCCCGTACAGCATAGGGAGTGGTAAGGGTTATGAGACTTGTAGTCAAAAATATCTGGAAAGACAGCACTTTCCATCCCTAACCTAACACATCCTAGTTGTTTAAAATTTCTAATACAAGGGGTTAGGAAAGAAAAATGTGCTTGGTTCCCACATAATACAAGGTGAGGTAATGAAGTTAAGCTCCCAGAATTCATCTGCTGCTAAAGCAGGAAAAGCCATAGTAGTAGTAAGCTTACATTTTTTGAATTTGTTCCCAACTCAGCATGGTAAAGAATTTTCTGTTTGTTTGAGGCTTTCAGATTTATTGCAGTCTTGATTTTAGCACTTCCAACATAACCAGAAGAAGTAGAAGGTCTCTTTTTAAAAGAGATTAACACACAGGAGCAGCAATAAAAAACAGAAATAAGTTCAGTGAGGAGGAAGTGACCTCAGCTGTTTGTCATTCTTACTATTCCAGCAGGATTTCTAGTACCTGTAAAGGTACTCATTGGGTTTACAGCTTTCTCATCTTTGTTGTTGTTAACTGCTGTCAATTTGACTTGCAACTTAAAGAAACCCTATGTTTGAGATCCTTCTAGGTCACTCTTTTATCTGTCATCAACCCTACTCAAGCCATGAGTTTATCTGCCTGTATTTCTACCTAGTACCACTCATTGCCCCTATATATATACATTGTATGATCATAAAATGCTGAACTTGCGTTGTAGAACAGCAACTGTTGATGCCTTTCACTGTGACTTTATTTTGTAGTAACATCTTTTAGAATACAGAACTGAGAGACTGTCTTCACCTAAGATAAATTCACAGCAGTCAGACAGAAGGATAAAGAATATGGAATAAAAACAGTGCAAGCACATTTAATAATCAGACAGTATAAGTATGGAACATGTAATCAGAAATGGCTAATACTTTGTGAAATGTTGTCAAACAACAAAGAAAACAATGCATTTTTTCAAGAATAAAATAGATTAAATTTGAATACATTTTGAAGTTGTATGACATCTTCAGCAGTATCAAACCCTCCCATAGGCAAGTAGGACATAATTGCTAGAGTAGACCCATTGAATCAGTGTGGTTTTCATAAAATTTGGTTTATCATTCAGCAGTTGATTAATCAAGTCTACTCTAGTTAAATTTAGACCAATAGGATAAATTCAGTTTCAGATATAGCAACTGTAGCAGGAGTTTATGAAAAGGTTCATTTTATACCCACATTTTCTAGATGGAAAGCAGCTTTGAATGTTTTATGCCCCTGGATGAGGCTTCACAATAAGGTTGGTATAGTTAGGTGAAAGGAATCCCCTTTGCAGAACTTACATTTAGGTTTGCTACAGTTGATGATACTTGTCCAGGTTGATTGATTACTAAATGTGTCCCTATCATTTTTATTCCCTATTACTGAAACCCCTTTTGATATAACCTTAAGCTTTTTTGCATATGCAGTGCAATATTTTCTACTCTGTAAGGTCAGTAATACTGCTGGGAATTTTATGTATAATATACAAGGAAGTCTTTTAACAGAACCACCGCAGTGCTTAGCATCGGGAATGGTGTTTGGGTTTTTTCAATGACATGCATCTAAATTCTAAGGCATTGGTTTTTCTAGCCTTCCCAAACAGTTGTTATATTCATTTATATCTCACCGTTCTCTTGATAATGGGACTCAAGGCAGCTAACAACATATTTAAAAAACACAAATTAAACAATCCAAACATTCATAAAAGTAAAAATATAAGATTTAAAGAACAAACAATTTATGAAGTTTAAAACATTGCACATTAAAAACATTAAAATGCATTTTAAAAAAACTATACAGCCATTACAAACTGAAACAGTGTTAAAAACCCAGCCCTGGTCAGTTTTTAAATGCCTGACAGCACGAAAATGTATTTCCCTGCTGAGGGAAGGAGAGCGAGGATGGGGCCATCCTGGCCTCTCCTGAGAGGGAGTTCCAAAGTGTGGGAGGAGCCACTGAGAAAACTGTCTCCCTTGTTCCCACCAAAAAGCATGAGAGGGTGGTGGGACAGAGAGAAGGACCTCTCCAGACAATCTTAGAGCTCTGCTTGGCTTATAAAGGGAGATATGGTTCTTGAGAGAACCTGGTCCCAATCATATAGGATCTTATAGGTCAAGAACAACACTGAATTGTATCTGGAAACAGATCAGCAGCCAGTGTTGCAACGAAGGAGATTGTACTCTCTGTAGCCAACCCCAAATAACAATCTACCTGCAGCTCTTTGGGCCAACCAAAGTTTCTGAGCACTTACCAAAGGCAACCCCACATGAAGTACATTACAGTAATTCAAACAGGATGTAGCTAAAGCATGTACCGTCATGGCCAGATCCACCTTCTACAGGAATGGGCACAGTGCACAGTTGGCCCACTAGCTTTAACTGTGCTGAAACATTCCTGGTCACTGCTGAAACCTGGGTCTCCAAGCTCAGAGATGAATCCAAGAGTACCCCAAAAATATAAACCTGCGTTTTTCAAGGGGAGTGCAGCTGCATCTATTACAGGCTGAATTCCTATTCCTGGATATGGCTGGCCAGGAGCACCTCTGTCTTGCCTGGATTAAGCTTCACATAGTTTGCCCTCATCCAGTCCATTACAGCTACTACCAGGGAGCCCTGGTGGCGCAGTGGTTAAATACCAGTACTGCAAGCCACAAAGTTGTGAGTTCGATCCTGCCCAGCTCCAAGGTTGACTCAGCCTTCCATCCTTTCCAGGTCGGTAAAATGAGTACCCAATTTGTTGGGGGCATGTATAGAAATGTTTCGAAATACATGCTATTTGTAAGTTGTTTGCCGCTACTGAGCACTAATGTAACACAGGAATAGCTGCCTTGGAATTAGGTAAAAAGGAATAATAAAGCTGCGTATCATCAGCATACTGGTGACACCTGACCCTAAAACTCTGGACAGTCTCTCCTGCGGTTTCACATAGATGTTAAATAACATAGGGGACAAGACTGAGCCCTGAGGGACCAATGGCCAAGGAGTTGAGCAGGAATCTCCCAGCACCACACTCTGAGAGTGCCCCTCCAAGAAAGAATGGAGCCACTGTAAAATAGTGCCTCCAAGCCTCATCTCAGCAAGGCAACTCAGAAGGATACCATGGTTCATGTTACCAAAAGCAACTTAGCGGTCCAGCAGAACTGATAAGGACATAATCCCCCTGTCTAGTTCCCTGAATAGGTCATCCACCAAGGTGACCAAAGCTGTTCTCTATCCCATAATCAGGTCTGAAATCAGACTGTAGTGGATCTAGATAATCCACCTCATCCAGGAAACCTTGTAGTTGAGAAGCCATCCAAATAATGGGTCAGTTAGGATGGATATTTTTCAGCACAGAGGGCTTACCAAGAAATGTGACAGGCCAGGTGGGAGAAAGTAGTTATTGACTTTTCTTTCTTTTCTTGCCTAAATGTATGACTGACCAGCTGTTTTAACTGAAGGATGATGCATGAATAAATACAACTGCTCATACAGACATAATCATTAATCTATTTAGTTATTTTTTACTTGGATACAGTAGATAATTCTCAAAAGTGGCTTTCAAAATTCTGTTTTCAAGATGCATTTTCCACATTAGCTTGATTGCCAGGAAAATCCAGCACTGAGCGTAGAGTTCAGTGACATGTCCATGCAAGGCAGGGCTGGCCAGAATGGTTGAATCTCAGTGGCATCTGACAGTGTGCCCTTAGGGATACTAAACTCTGCTTTGCAGTGCCACATTGCAAGGGAAGATTAGCAGTGTTGGATAGATTCTCAGTCAAAGATGCTTGCTTGCCTTGACTAATTTTTTTAAAATCATGAAACCTTTGGTAAGTTTACAAGAAATCTAAGACCGTTTGTTGAAAACTGCTTAAATATAACTTTCTGCAGTTTGTGAAGAAAGGAACAGGGTGTTTCTAAAGTGGTCACAGGTTGAATGGGATCACAGATTTTGCTGATGAAATGTACATTTGCTCACTAATGTTCACAAAGTTACAGTTTTTGAAGTATCAGAGTGTAGACCAGCCATGTACCAATAGTTAGCCAGACAGTACTGAACAAAAGGCCCTCCCAAGCAAATTTGCAGATTTGTGACACCACATTGGTGGATGAGGGATCAGTTTTGGGAAGTGTTTTCTGCAGGTGGTTTACTGATGAGTAGTAGTGGCCACCGTTTATTCCTCAGAATAATAAGGAATTTTAAGGGTGCAGTTTTATTCCTGGACATTCTGGTGGGGAAATGGCAGTTCTGATTGACGGCTGACATTTTGTCCTCCAGAGTAACACTGCATCTTGAGCATTCATGTAGGAACATGGTACCTGCTCAAAGGAGCGACATCATCATAACTTTTGAAAAGGACATACTGGTGCTGCTCCGTAGTTTCTCTAACTGAAACATTGCTCTGAATGTCAGAAGCTAAATCCACACCTCATTAATTCAGATGCACATTCTGGGCATATGGAGATCCGAGCCCTAAGCCCAAATTTTGAAAATTATATACCAGCCTCTCAAAAAAGCATGCAATAGATTTTGGATGAATGAATGAAAAAGAACCTTTGTTTAGTCAAAAGTTGAGAAAGGCAGAGATTTAATGAGGGCTTATTGCTTATTTATTGTATTTACTTACATTACTTGGTACTACTTGATGTAATAAAAAATGTCTAGATGGTTTTCACTAACATGCACATCTAGTAGCATGGTAAGACATATAAAACAAATTTAAAACAATTTAAAACTTGTGAATAATAGAATTCAAAAGCAACCATCTATTAGTTGTACTACAAGTGTCTGCGTGCCTAATACAGAACACGAACTGTGTACTTCCAGTTTAACAAACTATTTGGATTAATTTTATTATTTATTAGATATAATGTGGAACTAAAACCAGCAAAGTATATTCCTTTAAAAAGAATGTTGTTTTTATTTCTTGTGCCTCTTAGAAGGTGTACTGATCAAATATGATTGCTGTTCTTATGTTCTATGTAGAAATCTGTCCTATCAGTTGTTTTAACACTGTCCAAATTGATTAGCAATCAGTTTTCTTCAATACAGGCTTAGTTTCGTTATTTGTTTCCTGTGCCACAGTTTATCATGATTTGTAAGCACATGATTCAAAAGGCTGGATGTGCTGCATATAGGGCAGATAGTGTTATCTACTGATAACACTGTCTGCTGTATAAGGAGCACATCATGCTTTCTGTGTCATGGTTCTGAATCAGTAGAGAATAGAAGTGCTGAGCTAAATTATCTGCAGCTGCAGTTTTATTGATTGGTTGATTTGATTTCTACAGGAGTCACAGCAGTTAACAATAAAATTAATAAAATAAGTAAAGCCATAAACAGATCAATTAAAGACATAAAACAGCTTTTAAAATAAATCACTAGAAGGGGAAGGGAGAGAAAGCCTGCCTGGATTAAAAAAAAACCCTTTAGCACCGAGCTTCACTGCTGATGGCCAACTTAAATAGAAAAAAGTCTTTGCCTGCTCATGGAAGGGCAACAGGAAGGCCAGCCTAACCTCTACTGATAGGGAAGTCCAGAGAGAGTCAGGGTGGCCACTGACTTCTTATTCCTGAGAGTGAACTGGTTCATCACTAAGCTGTAAATGAGGTGTGCAATATGAATATGATAACCAAAACACTGAATATGATAACCAAATTATATATTTGTGGTTTACTGTTCATTATGATTATATAGCCAAAATAAAATAAATTGGTACCTGTGGTTATTTTTCCAGTGTGTTTATTTTTGAAATAATTAACATCTGAATATCAGCCAGACTGGAAAGAAAAAGTTTAAACTTTAGAAAACAAAATATGATCACTCATAATCCCTCCCACCCCAATAATTAAATTGATTTTAAAACTTACTTGTCCTAATGCTTTTCCATTTCACACAGCTGTGCCTTAAATAGTTTAAATCATTGGTGAGTTTAAACTTTTTACTGATATGTGTCAGAGTTCCCAGTTCTCTATTGAGCCTCTGTAGGCTGGCATACCTTAAACAGGACCCTTCAAAATTACATATTGCTTGCTGTTGGTATTGAAAAAAAAGCATTTCTTTGAAAATAATTGAAGATAATTTGAAGAAATACTTTTGTTTTTATTAAACATCAGGACTTCCTGAATATCTTACAGGAGCCTCACACAATGAAATGTTTTCTATATACGTAAGGCTAAAAATGGCCTATTGCCTCCACTATTGCCTCAGTATTCTCATTGCTGATAGGAAGGAGTCTTCAAAATGATGCTGAAAACCAGTATGTGTGTCTATGGGAGGAGGGGTTCATAGTTCACTTTGACTAATAGGGCTTTGCATCAAGCTTAGGGCAAGAATAACTTTGTCTTGTTTTTAGGAACTGGGGTAGGGTAGAGGGATAGGAAGGGGAGCTATAGACTTAGAATAATGTATCCATGAAAGAATGGATGGAAAAATGTTGAAGCCTGAGAAGAAAGAGGAAGAAGTAAGAAAGGGAGGAGCCCTGAATCAGACAATAGGGACAAGATGTCAGTCAGTAGTCTGGAGAAGCAAGAAACTATGGTGAGTCTGGGCCAGGAAGTTAATTAAGGACACAGTAATGGGAGGGTCTAAATTGCACATTAATTTTAAGTAAATTTATATGATGTCCTAGAATGCTAGAATGAAACAGTTTCAAACAAAAACTTGAAATTACAGGCTGTCATCTTGATTATTACTCACATTTTGAGCAACCACATGTTACTTAATCTTGATATGGGCTCAAGTTTCATACTGGGCAAAGTGGGAAATTCTCATGCAATTATTTTGTCTTAGGGCTGGACTATGTTAAATCAAATGATGCTGTGAAGACAACAGTACGTTAGTTAAAGTGGTGTCTTAATATTCTTCAGCTTTACTAGTACACCAGAAGGCTAGGATGGAACGACTTCAGCGAGAACTTGAGATTCAAAAGAAAAAGCTGGATAAACTAAAAACAGAAGTCAATGAAATGGAGAATAATCTAACACGAAGGCGGCTGAAAAGATCAAATTCTGCTTCCCAAATTCCTTCAGTAAGTCAGAATTTCTGGAGGCTTTAAAAAGGGCATAAACTTAACTCTGATCTTCAATTCAGAAATGACCTGTTGTGTTGAAAAGTTGAATATGCTTTGCTTGTCAAATACCTTGCCAAAGGGGGAGGAAAATGGGGTGTCCTTAAAATGTAGTACAGAAGAATTAAAAATTCAATCACAATATGTTTTCTATAACCTGTTCTGAAAGTAACATTGGCAAGTCTCACCTCTGACCTTATCAGGTCTGCTCTTTGTTTGACCCAGGATTACTTCATTACCTAAAGGAATGATAGAATTTCATCTCCAAAGATTTATACATTCTGGGATAATCAACTAGGAAAAGTTAAAACAAATTTCCATTTCCATCTGGTGGCTTTGTGGTCAGTTTAGTCATTAGTGTGAGTTGGATTGTTTGATTGGTTTTGAACAGCTACCTTACATGAATGATAGTGCTGTCATCTGAATGGATTAATAATAATACTGTAACATTAGTGGAACCATGCAGCCTTCAAACTATAACTTGTTTTCTTGCCTACATATAAAATTAATAATCTAACACACAGTATTTTTCCATGTTTTTCAGCTTGAAGAAATGCAGCAGTTAAGAAGCTGTAACAGACAGCTTCAGATAGACATAGATTGCCTAACCAAAGAGATTGATCTTTTTCAAGCAAGAGGTACTGTAGTATCAGTATGAATGGTTTCCATCTGTCCAACTGAACAACTTAGAGTTTGAAGATTATGAATGTAGTATGTGATGACTGATTTGTTAACACCTTATTGACAGTGTTTGTAACAAAAAATGCCCAATCGCTTCCTTCCCCTATGGAGGAGAACTTTCTTGTCCCTGTTGATTTGACTCTTTCCTTGTAAGAAACCAGGTGTACATATATGTGTGTAAATGGGAGAATAAATTAAGGACCTTAAGAATAAAAATGTGTTTCAGTTGACATGGTCACACATAGAAGTGACCCACAGAACAGCAGCCAAGGCAGGACAGTGCACATTAAGATAGCTTGATAAAGTAGCTTCACTTAGAAACTGCTGTGACTGCTCACTGCCTGACAGTAGGTAGTCTAGTGACCACCAAAAGAGGCATTGTGTGGAGACAAATAATTTTTTTGGAGCAGGCATGATTCCTTGCCCAATTCTGATCAGTTTGTGCCTAGTCAGATTTCCAAAAATGAGTAACTGTGGATAAATGAATATTTATTTCTCTTTAATATGCTCAACATGTTCAATATGTTCAACATGTTTAGGTACACTCTCCGTAGTTTACAAACATACAGACACGTTTCATATGTCTATTTCATAATACTGCAATGCATGCAAGAGTTTCAGCTTCTTCCTGTTACATGAACATACTATAAAGTTATACCCAATGTCTTGGAGTATATATCTAATTCTGTTTATATACCAGCTTGTGTTGGGGGGATCAGTTAATCAAAACATCAAGAAATTAATACTACTTGCCACTCCAGGAGAAAAGAGTTTTCAGTTTTTATCTCATACAGCAGAGAAGAGATTGGACCAGCTTGCTGAAGAGCAAACCTGGCCAGTTTCTGTTTTGTTTGTATTTTTTCTCTCTCCTACTTGGTTTTCTTATTGTCGATATTTACAGTTACGTCAGGTACCATGCCCAGACAGAAGTATCCAGTATTCCTTTTAACCATATTACTGCACTAGTTTATCAGCCCAGTTTCCACTTACGGGGCCCCTCCACATTCGTGAGGGCTTGGGATACCGAACCCTTGCAAAACTTGAAAAATAGTGAATAGCTCTCCCACCTCCTTCTCTGGACCAGAGGCAAGGGAGTGGAGGTTGCTCCAGAAGGGAGAAGGAAGGAGCGTGTGTGCCCCCCATCACGTTACCTGTTGCCTTGGTGTGAGTTCTCGGCACAAGGGCAGAGGAAAATCAATAGGAAGAGGGAGCTCTGGAGGACACAAGGAAGTCATGTGCATGCTCCCACCCCCCAATTGCCTTACCTGTTGCCTTGGTGCAAGTTCTCAGCACCAGGGCAGAGACAAAGCAATGTGAGGGAGAGCTCCAGAGGGCATGAGGAAAGTATGTGCACGTGTATCTTCCCCCACTGCCTCAGCGCTGAGGGAGAGACAAAGCAATGGGAAGAGGAGCTCCAGAGGACAGAAGGAAAGTGCATGTTCCTGCTTGGAGGGGAATTGCAGAGGGGGAGTTTTTCACTTTTGCAAGGGTTCTGTGCCCCAAACCCTTGCAAATGTGGAGGGCCTACTGTACTACTTTTAACAGAAAATACGGTAGCAGAGGTAGAAATAACATGGAAGAATAGTAGTGGGTTCCTATTCCATCCATCCAGAAAGAAAATTAAACATGTTTCAACAAACTTTGCATTCCAAACCTATATGCAGATGAGAAATGAAACAACCAGATCAGGGAAGCCTTGCATAAATAAAACAAAAACATTCTGAACCCTGTAGAGACCATTTGAAAGCTTCTTCCAAAATGCATCCAGGAATGATGTTTTTTTTTCTTTCACCACTCCCTACTTTTCTTATGATTTTAATTTTGGTGGCAAAATGTATACAGCTATGCTTTTTAAAATACGCTGGAGGTAGCAGGTGGAGGTAGCAGGTGCTGGTAATCTGCTGTCCCCTTTTCTCTCTGTTTTACTGTTCACACATGCTGTGTGAAGGATTCTTGAGACAGTTGTTACGTTACTACAGACACATTACTGCAACTTGACACTAAAAAAATCTGTCCTTCTCTAGTCCTTCTCCACCATCTTCCCAATGTTGGTACACCTAAAAAAACCTCCCTTCTAGACAGATGACAAGGAGAGTGCAGGGTGTGTGTGTGTAAAAAGCTTTTGTAAAGAGATGCTTCTTTGTCAGAGGCTTTGTTAACTGAGGTGTGCCTGTTGCGTACTTTCTACTTAATCATCTGTCACTAAATAGGAAATTTTAGTCCTGCAGATTCATGTCTTGTTCCAGAATTCATATAGAGCAAGTTGTAAATTTTATCCCCAGATTTCAGGTGTTTGGTACTTACAGTTTTTCTCTATTTAAAAAAAATGGTGGGAAGAAAAAATTATTCCAAATACCTTATAGCTGCTTGCCATTTGGGCAGTTTTATTTCGATGATGATGATGATGATGATGATGATGATGATGATGATGATGATGATGTCTCCAACAATGTAATATTTGCTGTGAGAAATGTTCCATGCCATCAAACCAAGAAAGATACATCAAAGAAGAACTGAAGTACTCTGATTTATTAATAGATTGGTTCCATTTAGGGTCTATTGAATATTCTTTGAATATTCTTTTGCTTGGGGTAACATTGATATTTATCCTGGCCAGGAAATACAAGTACTTCACAATACTATTTAGTATGTCTTTTCATGTAATTTTATCTTATTTTATTTTACTTTTATACCACCTTGTGTTTTTTGGCTCTGGTTATTTGAGCAGAGCACACTTAATTCTGCACACAAACACTTGATGTGGGGAATTTTGTACCCTGCAATACATGGAAATTCTCATTAGGGTTGGAAAATCCCCTACAATTCAAGCTGTGTCAGTGTTTATATACTAGTGCAAGAGCGTTAAAAATGTTAATTAAACAAGACTAGGCACTTACTGTAGACCTATTATTTGTCATGGGTCAGAGCTCTTTGTCCATACAAGTTGGCTGAAAGCTTGCTCTCTTCCTACAGATTCCGCAGCACTGTGAGAGAATCCACAGTATTCTGCATGACAATTGATAACTTGAACTTGGTAACTTGAGGTTTCCTGTAACGCCTAAAGATTGCTGCAATCTAAGTTGCTCTTCAGCTCTCTCTTCCTCAGATTTTCAGTTATGCAGTATGACATATGGGTACCAGGGTTGAGCCCATAAATGGATGTACAAAATTGTTAGCACTCATTTTGTAGCCTAAGAAATTTTTTCTTCAAATGACAAGGATTTAGAAATAGGTCCTCCCTGAACATTTAGGAGCACATGTACTCTGGGGCTTCAGCTTTAAGTACCTTTTTGGACTGACCTTTTCTTTCATTGAACTGTATGTTTCTTTTCTTCCAGGACCACATTTTAATCCCAGTGCCATTCATAATTTTTATGACAATATTGGATTTCTAGGTCCTGTGCCACCAAAGCCCAAAGGTAAAATGGGTAAAATCTTCTACTACAGTTAACTTACATATGGAATCAAAACTTGTATTTCACTGCATTTACTTGAACATATATGTACTGTCACTTTTTATAAAGTTGTTGATGCTCTGTTGCATACAAGTAACCAGGGCATAATTTCATAGAACCATAGAGTTGGAAAAGACCTCAATGATTGTCAAGTCCAACCCCCTGCCATGCAGGAACACACACACAAAGCACCCCCAGCAAATGGCCATCTTGCCTCTGTTTAAAAACCTCCAAAGAAGGTGACTCCACCACACTCCGAGGCAGCATATTCCACTGTTGAATAACTCTTACTATCAGGAATTTCTTCCTGATGTCTAGGTGAAATCTCTTTTCCTGTAGTTTGAATCCATTGCTCCTAGTCTCTGGAGCAACATAAAACAAGCTTGCTCCATCTTCAACATGACATCACTTCAAGTATTTAAACATGGCTATCATGTCACCTCTTAACATTCTTTTTATCAGGCTAAACACACCTAGCTCTCCAAGCCGTTCCTCATAGAACATGGTTTCCAAGCCCTTCACCATTTTGGTTGCCCTCCTCTGGATGTGTTCCAGCTTGTCAATATCCTTCTTAAATTGTGGTGCCCAGAACTGGACACAGTATTCCAGGTGAGGTCTAACCAAAGTGGAATAGAGTGATATTATTACTTCCCTTGATCTCAACACTGTACTCGTGTTGTTGCAGCCCAGAATCACATTGGCTTTTTTAGCTGCCACATCACACTGCTGACTCATGTTCAGTTTGTGTTTGACTAAAACTCCTAGATCCTTTTCACATGAACTGTTTTCAAGGCAGGTAGCACCCATCCTATATCTGTGCATTTCATTCTGTCTTTCCAAGTGTAGTATCCTACATTTCTCTCTATTAAAATTAATTTTGTTAGCTTTGGCCCAGCTTTCTAATCTGTCAAGGTAATTTTGAATTCCAATCCTGTCCTCTGGGATATTAGCTGTCCCTCCTAATTTGGTGTCATCTGCAAATTTGATGAACATGCCCTCTATTCCATCATCCAAGTCATTGATAAAGATGTTGAATAGCACTGGGCCCAGGACAGAACCATGTGGCACCCCACTAGTCACTTCTTTCCAGGTGAACACCCTTTGCGTTCAGCCAGTCAGCCAATTACAAACCCACCTAACAATAGCTTTGTCTGATCCACATCTTACTACCTTGTTTGCAAGAATATAATGAGGGACATTGTCAAAGGCCTTACTGAAATCAAGGTGCACTACATCCACAGCATTGCCTTCATTCACCAAGCTTGTAACTCTATCAAAAAAAATATCAGATTAGTCTGTCATGACTTGTTTTTGAGAAATCCATGTTAACTTTTAGTGATCGTGGCATTCCTTTCTCAGTGCTTACAGACTGTCTGTTTTAATGATCTGCTGTAGAGTCTTTCCTGGTATTGATGTCAGGTTGACCAGCCAATAATTAGTTGGGTCCTCTTTTTTCCCCTTTTTAAATATGGGGATGACATTTGCCCTCTTTCAGTCTGCTGGGACTTCTCCTGATCTCCAGGAACTCACAAGGATCATTGCCAGTGGTTTTGAAATTACTTCTGCCAGTTCTTTTAATACCCTTGGATGTTTTTCATCTGGTCCTGATGACTTGAATTCATTTAGAGTAGCCAGGCGTTCCTGTACTACCTCCTTAACTATTCTGTGCTTCATTTCCCTTATTACATCATCTGTTCCATTTTCTCTGGGTTGAACACTGCTTTTCTTTTTGGAGAAGACTGAGGCAAAGAAGACATAGGGTAGTTCTGCCTTTTCTCTGTTCTCTGTTATCATTTCTCCATCTTCTCCACGTCCCTACCATCTCCTTGTTTTTCCTTTTGCTACAGACATAACCGAAAAAGCCCTTTTATTGTTTTTAACCTCTCAGCAAGCCTGAGCTTGTTCTGTGCTTTAGCTTTTCTGACTTCTTCCGTACATATGTTGGCTATTGGTTTGAATTTCTCTTTGGTGATTTCCCTCTTTTTCCATTTCTTGTACATGGCCCTTATCAATCTTAGTTCATTCGGAAGTTCTTTAGACATCCATCCTTTTTTCTTTAGACATCTCCCATTTTTCCTCTTCAATGGAATTATTTGAAATTGTGTCTTCAATATCTTGCTTTTAAAAAACTCCCATCCATCATAAACTTCTTTCTCTTTTAGTATGCCTGACCATGAGATGGCAGCTAATATTTCCCCAAGTCTACTGAAGTCTGCTTTCTTAAGGACTAGAATGCAAGTCTGACTATGCTTGGCTTCCCTGTTCCACTGTATAACAAACTCCAGGAGAACATGGTCACTCCCACCTAAGGATTCCCACCACTGTTGGTTAGGATCAGGTCTGAAATAGCTGATGCACTTGTTGCCTCTTCCACCTTCTGGACAATGAAATTGTCTGCAAGGCAAGTGAGAAATTTGTTAGACCTGATATTCTTGGCAGAATTTGACTTCCAACAAATACCAGGATAATTGAAATCTCCCGTTACGATTATCACTCTTTTTTCTGAATGTATGGTCGTCTGTTTTAGGAAGGCCACATCTTAAGTCCTCAGTCTGGTTTGGGGATCTGTAATAGATCCCCAAAATGACATCCTCGCTTTTTTCTCTACCCGTCAATTTTTACTCAGATCCTATCAGCCTAGCTCCCAGGATTTAAGTCATGGGTGTCTTCACAGGTGTAAACATCCTTGACATATAATGCTACTCCTCCTCCCTTCATCTTTGATCTGTTTCTCTGAAATAGATCGTACCGCTCTATTACTACATTGCAGTCATGAGTTTCATCCCACCAGGTTTCAGTGATACCTATTATTTCATATTTGCTTTGTTGTTTAAGTTCAGCTTGTTTATTTCCCATGCTCTGTGCATTAGTGTAGAGACGTGACCATGGGGTCATTCCATCTGGCTGCTTATTTAAAATTTCTCTCCTCCTGTTGGCAGCCTTTGTACTATTTGCTCAGTTCCCTCAATAACATTCAGATTATTATCTCTAGCACTTGATGAACTCCTGCGCTCAAAAATACTGTCACTGTCACCTACATGTGCGTTTGTTTTCTCTCTCTCTGTCACTTAGGCAAACCTGCAGAAGGAACTTGTGTCCTTTGCACATACTGGATTACTTAATTTATGCTCATTTTTTAAGTTCAGAGACCAAGAGATTTTATCTAGGCCAAAACATAGGAAAAAGTGTGATGATTTTTTGTTGTTGTTGAATTATTTAATGTTTAAGTATACAACAGTAGAAAAAATAACTTATAACATGGTTACCCAATTTTGCTTTATAGATAGGAGGAGAAGAATGCACAAAATCGTTTCTTCTACTGTTGGTATTTAATAATTGTTCTTTTTCACTCCAGCAGATCAAAGAGCCATCGTCAAAACACCAAAGACTGTACAAGATACAGAGGAAGATGAGGGAGCTCAGTGGAATTGTACTGCTTGTACTTTTCTAAATCACCCAGCCTTAAACCGTTGTGAACAGTGTGAAATGCCTCGGCATTTCTGAGCCAGGGAGGCTCACTTATCTTCTGTAAATCCAACTTTTGACTATTGAGTCATTTCCTTGGGATAAATAATCATTTATGCATAGGATTTTGTAAAATTGAACATGTGACAAGGTTTATTACTAATATTAAATGTCATGCTACAGAGATAATACCTCAGTGTTGTGCTGCAGGCAGCTGAAATTCATTAGCTGGAAGGTAATCTCCTGAAAGACTTGGTTGCCAGCTGCCTGAATCATGTACAGTATTACCGGAACCCCAGTAAGAGTAACTCTCATCATGTTCAGTGCTTGGGTGTTCCCCAGCCACCTTTCTCCACAGAAGTCACTACTGAATTTTGACAGGGGAAGGAATTAGATTGATAGCTTTTGTTGTGTATAAAGCTTTCAGTGAAACACTACATTCACCGAGGAAATGGAAAAGAACAAGTTGAAAGTGTGTTAAAACTCTTTGCTGCCGCACAGGTCCCGTGGATTGTAGAAGAACTTCCCAGATTAGTGGTACTCTTTGCCTTGTCTTCCCAGGAAACAGCTCTGCTGACACAAATCAGTACATTTGTCTGACGATGAGAAAAAAAGAAAAGTGCATGCTTTGTCTGTACAATACTCACAGTGAAATACCCCCCAAAGCTTTTCCTACTGTACATAGCTCTAGAGCCTGCTTTAAGTGACTTACTTTTCTTCACCTTTTATTATTTCTTATATTTCTTAATGTATAGTGTAATAGTCTTCGTTAACTTTCTTTCTCTTTTTAAGTGGTAATGCACGATCATGACCTTTTTTTAAAAAAAACTTTTGTTCTAAGAGAAGCAGTGCCTTAAAATAAGAGCAATAATGATAAAAACAGTGCACCAAATAGCTCTCTCACTGCCTTTTCTGTACATTGCTCCTGTAAATGCTGATGATCTGTGAAGACTTGCAGATGCAGCATAGTGAAAATGCAGGAAAAGTTGGAGGTTATACATATAGTTCACTCTGTACACTGATTTTTACGGTGGGTGACACAATATAATATTTTGTCTGGTGCAAGAAAATAGTTAAAACACATTCAACCTACCAACACATCTGCATCTGGATATGCTTGCTTCATTTGCTGGATATCGTGCACAGCTCTTCAAAAGTGAATTACTGGGGAAGTACATACAGTACAAAGAACAGCAGCAGTAGCATAGAACAACAATGCTGTTGGTAACTTGGCAGCTGGTTTCTAAACCTGATTTGATGGAGAATAGCAATAAATAAGGTAGACTAAAAAGGCTGGAAAAGAGAAACCAAGCAAACTTGAACACTGAACCAATACCAAACATCTCTTTATTTTCATAGGGCTCTTTGTTTTAAAGGAAAACATTCAGGCAAACAGGAATACCTATAAACCAAGAATGTGGTTTTATTTTTTATATGCTCTCTTGCATACTGTATAAATAATGTGTCTGTTGAGATCAGGCAGGGGTGTGTGGTTAGCAGCCCAATCCTATATTTGTCTACTCAGAAGTAAGATCCATTGATGACAGAGGGGCTTACTTTTATCTAAGCAGGTGTAGGATTGCAGCCTAAATGTAGCAAGAGACAAAGTAGACTGTCACCCACTGTAAATATTTGCCAGTGGACATTTTAAACAGGAATTTTACAAGTGATCTATGTGAATACCCAAAGCCTTTGTTTTAAAGGTTTTGCATTTTTTTTTTAAAAAAGTATGGGAATTAAAGTAATCCCATGTAATTAGTCAGTAGACCCAAAGTAATTGCATTGAATGCATTGTGTTTATTAAAAAAAAAAAAAGAAGCTTTGTTTTTCAGCTTCATCTGCAGTTCTCTGTGAAGATTGACAAATCAATTTTTACCTGTTTTATTAATAAAACCTAATTTGGATATCTTGAGTTGATGGTTTTGTGATTTTAGCTGGGTAAACTGTCTTTGTAACAGATAAGTTATTTATAAAAATTAAAAAAAATATTGTAACATTTGCTTCTGTGTCTTCTTAACTTTGTACCCAGCTGTACATTGAGCCAAGCTTTAATTGAATAATGTGAACTAACTGATCTTGTTGATGCACCTACATGCTTGGAATATATTGAGCTTTGAGGCTGACTTTCAGTCTTTTTCTGGGGAGGGAACTGTATAGCCAACTACATTTTCCTGTTTTGTTTTTATTTTTTCAGAAATCCACTGAGGCAATACTAAGCTTTCCTGTAGATATTAGTTAAAATTGCCCTTTAACACTGAAGTGCAGAGTAGTACTGATTTAACATTGTTTCAGATCAGTACTTGCAGAGGGTTGGTACTTCTTAGAGGAGCAGCTCGCTACATTAACATCTGAACACAATAGGTAATTTCATGCTTGCTTTAATCAGATTAATGCTGAATCACTGGTGCTTTTAAAGCTGGTTGAAGTCAGATAATAAATTATAGTGACTACACATGCTTGCTTCTGGTCCCAGTTCAGGCTACCCAAAGGAGCGACACTTTTTTTTCCATTAGTGAAAACTAATGTGAGAATAACAAATAGGTCACTTCTTTTGAATGTTCTTATCCTCACGAAAACGTGCTCTGTCAGAGATAAAGATCTAAATTTTGTATTATGGAGCAAATACTCTTGAGGATTATTAGAGGTCAAGGTCAATGCTAACCCATCATACATACCTTCCATTTATGCATTGATTGGGAGCTAGCGTCCCTGCTTTTCTTAAGTTCTTTTTAATTTAAATGGAAGATGACCTACTGCTCCCACAATTTTTGAAATAATAGATTTCTGAATCAAATCTATTCATCGAAATTTACTGGCATGTCCTATACCTTTTTGGACAAATGGATTGCCACGAGCACAGTTCCCATTCCTCATTTCCATTAATTACATATGACTTTGGCAAGCATTTCATACCTCTGGGGATTCTTTCTGTCATCAGGTCTTCATAATCTCATAACTTCAGATGTTACGAATCATCTATAAAAGAAAGAGTTCATTAGTGTTACTCCTGCATCTTAAACTTCAAGTGCAATTATTTTAGCACTGGATATGGGATAGATGTCTGTGGAAATGTCTTGTGGCGGCAGAGCCTTCAATAAGTCATTGGCATTGCTTACACTAAATACAGTCCATATTGGCTAACTTTGGTATTACATAATGAAATCTAAGTTGCCAGAAACCTTGTGGTTGTCCGGTGTGTCTGTTTTCAGTTGGGCTCTGACTTAACAGCCAAACTTGAAAGTGGGTCATATCAGTCCTACCACTACTTTGTGGACCCTAAACAAAAGAAAAAAAAGTACTTAAAAAGTAGGTTCCTTGTTACAAATAGGGGTTAATGGTAGGTCTCATATCTAACAACTGTTGAAGACAAGTGGTTCAACATAGTGCCTCACCACAGAATATCAATCTGACCATCTTGGAAAGTGAAGGTGGATGTTCCACAATCTCCTTATGGAATGAATTCCACTGGAACTATCTCTTCAAGTACATTTTTTTTATAAATCTGGGGGGTGGTGGTTCTGTAGTTGTAAAATGATTTGCTGCATGTTTTCCTCCATTAAGTAGTGCTTTTGAAGATGTCCATATCCTTCCCCCACTGTTTAAATATATCTGCTCCTTCAAGCTGCTCTTGTTTGTTTTTACCTAGTACAATGTGGGCCAAACCTTTAAATTACTAACTAAATCTTGTTGATATAAGAGGACCTCACTTTATGATGACACTTACAAGAGGCTCTGGCTAGTCAGGTATTTTCTACTTCTTTGCACTGATGAATTTTAAACCTACGTGTAATGTTTCCTGTTGTGGATTTTCTTTTTGTAATTATCTTTTTCAGTACTTAGTGTATCCTCTGTAGTGTCTGAAGTCACTTTAATACAGTTTTGACACAGATCTGGAAGCAGAACTGTCTTGAGTGGTCAGGAGCCTTTTACATTCTGGCCCACGGAAAAGAAAGACTACAGCCTGCTGTGAGGAATTTGCGAGACTCTTTGCAGACAAAATCACTCAGATTTGATCTGACTTGGATGCTGTTGTTGAGACAGGTCCAGTTGACGTAATCTTTGAATCTCCTTGTCCTGTGTTACTAGATTCATTTCAATTTCTGCAGCCTGAGAATATGGACAGGATCCTTGGAGTAATGAGGGCCACTACATGTGTACTGGACCTTTCCCCTTCTGGCTTCTGAAAGCAACTAGAAGGGAACTGGCTGACTGGTTAAGGGAAGTGGTAAATGCTTCCGTGCAGCAAGGAACGAAAAGGAGATGCCTGAAAGAAGCTGTGGCGAGGCTGTTACTAAAAAAAGTCCTACCTGGACCCTAACATTTTGAATAATTATCAGCCAGTTTCCAATATTCTCTTTTTGAGTAAGGTTCTGGAGTGTTTGGTGGCATCCCAGCTCCAAGGGTTTCTGGATGAAATGGATTATCTATTATCTGATTATCTGGCTTCAGACCTGGTTATGGGATGGAGACAGCTTTGGTCACCTTGGTGGATAACCTACTCGGGGAACTAGATGGGGAGTGTGTCTCTGATGGTTCTGCTGGATCTTTCAGTGGTTTCCAATACCATCTATCATTGTATGCTCCTGGGCTGACTCTAGGATGGGACTTGGGACTCAAGTTCCTGGAGGGATGAAGGTGGCCCTGGGGGACTCTTGTTCAACTCCCTGGCCATTGACTTGTGGGATCCCTCAGGGTTCCATTTTCCCCATGCTGTTCAACATCCAAATGAAACTGCTGGGAGAAGTCATTGGGCATTTTGGGGTTCAGTGTCACCCATATGCTGATGATACCAACTGTACCTCTTCTTTCCACCTGATACCAAGGAATCAGTGCTGAACCAATGTCTGTTGTCAGTAATGGACTGAATGAGGGCAAAGTTTAATCCAAACAAGACAGAGGTGCTCCCGGTCAGTCGAAAGGCAAATCAAGAAATAGGGACTTTGCCAGTGCTGGATGGGGTTATACTTTCTCTGACATCTCAAGCTCACAGCTTTGGTGTTCTGCTTGAGTTGACTCTGAGCCTGGATGCCCAGATATGAGCAGTAGCCAGGAGAGCATTTGCATGGTTAAAACCTGTGCACCAGCTGTGCCTGTTCCTTGAGAACTCAGATCTGGCTACAGTGACACATGCCCTGATTACATCTCAGTTGTACTACTGTAAGACGCTCTACGTGGAAACTGTTTAGAACTTGCCAATATCTGTTGTCAGTAATGGCAGGCAGCTAGACTGCTGACCAGAACCAGTTACGGGGAACACATAATTCCCTTGTTAAAACAGCTTCACTGGCTACCTGTTCATTTCCTGGCACAATTAAAAATGCTGGCCATGACCTATGAAGCCCTATACTGCTTAGGTCTGGACTATTTGGAAGACGGTATCTCCCTGTATGAACCTGCTGGAAGCCTAAGATCTTCAGGGGAAGGCTTTCTTTTGGTTCTGCTACCATCCCAGGCTCACCTGGTGAGGATGCAGGAGAGAGCTTTCTCAGAGGCTGCTCCCACCCTGTGGAACAGTCTTCTGTGGGAGGCTAGGCTGGTCCCCTCCCTGCTTTCCTTTTGCTGGCAGACAAAAACATTTCTTTTCAAGCAGGCTTTTCACAAGTTAACTCGGACGTTTTTGGAGGAAAAAAATGTAAGATTTTATTATTTTAAATGTTTCTAATGTTCTTAATTTTTTAAAATGTTTTAATTGTTTGTAACTTTTTTGGAAGCCACTTTGGGTCCCACTTTGGAAGAAAAGGTAACAAATAAATACAATAAATAAACTAAGTAATTAAGTACATCTATTTGATACCAATAATTAAGAATATAAACAGCAATGTGCTAATATGGACTGCTGTAAAACACCCCAAGTGTAATATATAATGTATATATCTCTGTAGATATTTGCCTGGGTAAAAAAGGAGGTTTTTGTTGTTTATAATGTTGAACCTTCAAGGGAGCGGTTTTCCTTGTGTGATGTTGGCTGGCACCTGTCAAAACTGGTTAGGTCTTGTCGTTATTGCTAGCAGGGAGCTAATTTCATATCATTTCCGAGCACTGAGGATAGAAGCTCCACAAAATAACATACTTGTGTTCCATAGCTGTGCCCTGTACCAGTGGTTCTCAAACTGGTCCTCCAGATGTTTTGGACTTCAGCTGCAAGAAGTACCCGCCTACTAGTATGGCCAATGCTTAGGGATTTGGGGAGCTGAAGGCCAAATACCTAGAGAAGAACCATTGTCTTGTAAGAAATGTGTTTTCGTTGATTCTGTGCTGGGACAAAAATATTGATGACACTATTAATGCGTTTGACACATATAAGAATTCTATGAATTAAACTTGTATTTATGTTGATTGTTAATGCTAAAGTTTTTGACAAGGCAGTATTTATTTCTAGAATTAGTTTGAATTCCTTTACATTTTAAAGCATTAAAATTTCTGGAATTTGGTGAACACAATTAAATTTGGTTTAGGCCGCTTATCTTCAAGTCATATGAGTATTAACTATAAGGAGTAAGCCTACTGTGAAAATCTGTGAAGTCTGTTTTGATGTGATTGGGTATAAAGCTGCAAAAATGAGCCTCCACTTCCTGTGGTCACTCATATTGAAACCAAGTTCTGAGGTGAAGCCACTAGGAGGAACCTGAAGTTCTTCTTCGTGGTCTCTGTGCCTCACAAACGCTTGCTACCAATACAAGGTCCTGCCATTCAGTCTGTCCACCGCCCCCAGGGTCTTTACCAAGTGCCTAGCTCCTGTGGTGTCTTACCTCTGCATGAAGCTATGGTATACCCCTATCTGGACTATTGGTTATTGGTGGTGTCCTGGAAACAGAAACTATACGAGGACATCTGCACGACCCTCTCCCTTCTTTCCGATCTTGGACTCAAGGTGAATCTCAAGAAATCCCAGTTGGAACCCTCTTGCACCCTGGACTTCATCGGGGCCACTCTGGACTCCACTTGCTCCAGGCGTGCTCGGACCCTGTGCCAGGCTGCGGCTGCCATCCTGTGCAGTCCGTCTGTTTCTGCCCGCAGGATCCAACAGCTCCTTGGCTACATGGCTGCCATGACAGCAGTCACCTACGCCTCTCGCCTTCGGACTCACCCCCTCCAACACTGGTTTCTCCGCTGCTTTGGTCCTCTGCTCGACGATCAATGCCAGATTCTGTGGGTCCCCCATCCAATACAGGACTCCCCTCATTGATTGCTGTCTCCATGTCATCTCTTGACAGGAATGCCGTTTGTTGAGCCCCGTCTGACACTGACCATCACGACAGTTGCGTCTCTCCTTGGTTGGGGAGCTCACTGTCATGGTCTTGCCATCCAGAGCCACTGAGTCAGCCTGGAGCTGCATCTCCATATCAATGTGTTGGAACTCTTGGCAATCTTCAAAGCTCTTTGGGCCTTTCAGAACCTCGTTGTCAGAGGGACCATCCAGATTCTGTCGGACAACATGACAACTGTCTGCTATGTGAACCGACAAGGAGGCACTCACTCCTCCACCTTGCTTCACCTGGCTCTACGCATCTGGGATTGGTGCATCCTGCTGCAAGTACATCCTGTCGTGGTTCACCTAGCAGGATGGGAGAACGTGACAACAGATACACTGAGCGGGGTCACAGCATGCCACCATGAGTGGTCCCTCTCCAATGCCACTTTCCAATGGATAGTGTCATGGTGGGGCACTCCAACTGTCAATCTCTTTGCAACCAAATGGAACAGGAAATGTCCCCATTATTGCTCGAGAGCCGACCTGGGCCCCGGCTTTCTCGGGGACGTGTTCCAATTCCCTTGAAGTGGGGAATTCCTTTACATCTTTCCACTGTTTTCTCTCTTGGGCCGAGTGGTGGCCAAGATCACAGTGGACAAAGCAGACACTGTTCTCGTGGCCCCCCATTGGCCAAGGCAGCATTTGTTCGGTCCCCTTCTTACTATTACACAGGGCCACAACATGAGGCTTCAGAGCACACCGGACCTCCTATCTCAGACAGCTGCATGTTGCATCCAGACCTCCCACTCCTCTGCTTGCATGTGTGGAGGATAACGTTCTAGACTCTCCCTCTATCCAAGCTGTCCTCATGGCCGTGACAAAGGACTCTACTTGTAGATCCTATGAATACAAGTGGAGGAAGTTTGTGGCATTTGCGGACTCCCGTAACGAGGACTCTTCCCTGACCTCTCTATCAATGGTGCTTCACTTCCTCTTGACACTGCGGGACCAGAGCTTCACTTTTTCCTCCCTTAAAGTTGATCTCTCTGCAATAGTGGCTTATCAGCCACGTGGTTTTCCTTCCTCAGCCTTTTTCTGGAACACTACAGTCAAGCAATTCCTTAAAGGTCTGCAACACCTCTACCCTCCTGTCTCCCCACCGCTTCCTCCATGGTCGCTGTCACTGGTCCTTTCCCAGCTTATGCACCATCCCTTTGAACTGATGGCCATGTCTGATGACCATCTCCTTACCATGAAAACGGAGTTTTTGATCACTATCACTTCAGCCAGATGAGCAGGAAAACTGACTGCTTTGCGTTCTGATGAACCTTTTCATTGTGACAAGGTAATCCTGCATCTGGACTTGTCTTTCCTTCACAAAGTCGTCTCCGACTTCCATCTGAACCAAGATTTGATTCTACCCACTTTCTATCCTGATCCTGCCTCGCCTCTCGAGCACTCCCTGCATTCACTCGACATATGCCATGCCCTTGCCTTTTATCTGCAACAGACCTCGACTTTCCGTCAGACCCCCCACCTTTTTGTCTGCTACGGTGGGCGCCAGAAGAGTCACAGGGTATCCTCTCAACATTTTTCTAAATGGGTTGCCCAGACAATTCACCTTGCCTAAGAACTTGACAGGCAACCTCCCCTGGCCCTGCTTCGTGCCCATTCTACCAGGGCAATGGCATCTTCAGCAGCCTTTCTCAGGGGAGTTGACCTACAGGAGCTTTGTCGTGTGGCTACATGGTCCAGGCCTTCGACTTTCATCTGCCACTACCGCCTTGACTGCAGGGTCTGCGGGATGCTCGCTTCGGTCGTGCGATGCTGTCTTCTGTCTTCTAGGACCTGACCCGCTGCCCATCGGTAAGCTACTCAGTCTCCCATTGTGTGAGGCACAGAGACCATGAAGAAGAAGAACAGGTTGCTTACCTGTAACTGTGGTTCTTCGAGTGGTCATCTGTGCCCTCACACACACCCGCCCAGCCTCCCCTCTTCAGGTCCTTGCTTTGGCAGACTTCGAAACTGAGGGGAGACTGTTAGCTTGGCAGGACTGATCATGCTCAGTACTGGATGGGTGAGGGGTTCCCATTAAGCTGCTCAGCTCTGGAACTTTCCAAAAGCTACTGCGCATGCACAAAGATTCCTATTGTGTGAGGGCACAGATGACCACTTGGAGAACCACAGTTATAGGTAAGCAACCTGTTCTTTTGTGCTGCTGAGTTAGGCAGTTGAGAGAGGCTTGGGAAGAAGATGCTCTCCATCTCAGTGTAAGATGAAAAGCAATGTCCTGGCTCACAGGAACTAGATAAAGTAGGTTTTGGGGGGGAAATAGCTCTGCCCACTCAAGAATACTGTGATTCTGATCTGCAGCCCATAGCTCAGAGGCAGACACAAACGCAGATCACAACTACCTGTTCTGCAGAAAAGTGAGATACCTGGCAAGACTGCCGTGAAGTGATGAGAGCCTTTTCTGCACATACCTCTGCTTAATAGTTAACAGTCTACTGTTAGCTGAGATCAGCTTGTGTTGGTGGTTTTAGTCCTACTTAAAGCAGAACAAGCATGAGTGCTGAGGTTAGATAGACTTCGAAGTTGTACATCAGCTACAGCATCAGAGAACTATTTTACGTCAGACTTCACAGTGCATCTGGCTTTGCCACAGGACTCCCAAGATATGGGGTGGGCAAAGTCTGGTCTGTGGGCTGCACGAGGTGTCCCAGCATCATTTGTGTTGCCTCCATGGCTTCCCAGAGAGTCAAAATATTAAAAACTTTTTTAGCTTCAAAATGCACAAAAATGCCTTGTAGGAGTGTGGGGGTATTTTCAACAAGTTTGGAGGCCCC
Organism: Ctenosaura bakeri; assembly: GCA_948474755.1. Taxonomy (NCBI): domain Eukaryota; kingdom Metazoa; phylum Chordata; class Lepidosauria; order Squamata; family Iguanidae; genus Ctenosaura; species Ctenosaura bakeri. The sequence goes on along the minus strand of CAOLHI010001350.1, from coordinate 253,932 downwards.
TTTTGTTGTCCCAAAATGCCCACAAGGGTTGAGGGGCATTTCCATCATATTTTGGGCTCATCTTGGGCCAATTTAGGCCAAGAGATGTATTTTTTAAAAAAGGAGAAAAAGTAAAGAGGAAATGAGTTCTGCTCACTTTTTTTTTAAAAAGCCTATCCTGGATGTAAAATTATTATTATTATTATTATTATTATTATTATTATTATTATTATTCATTTGTATCCCGCCTCTCCATATGGATCGAGGCGGAGAACAACTTACAAATAGCATGTATTTCGAAACATTTCTGTACATGCCCCCAACAAGCTGGGTACTCATTTTACCGACCCGCGAAAGGATGGAAGGCTGAGTCAACCTTGGAGCTGGGCAGGATCGAACTCACAACCTTGTGGCTTGCAGTACTGGCATTTAACCACTGCACCACCAGGGCTCCCTGGTGACCAGGAAGGACCAAAAATAATATTGAAAATTGGTGAAAAAGCCCTCTACTAGACAGCAGTTGGGGCAAAAAATGACACACACCCCGTGTGTCTCCTGGGGGTTGCTAATGCAGCCCCACCCTTCTGCAGTTGCCCTCTCTTGCAGAAGAGAAGTCCACTTTGCAAAATTCTCCACTCTTTTGTGCAAGCAAAGGATGCAACATGGTGACCAGACAGCACAGTTGCTGTTGCTGTTGTTGCTGCCATGTGTATTGGCATTGCAAGGCAAACAAACAAACTTTTGGGCAAAACACACCAATTGTGTTATTGTCACTGCAAAAGTTGAGCCTTGCTTCTGAGAAACTATTGGAAAATTTATCCCCCTCTAGGAGAGATTTGTCCCCACGGGCTTTCTGCCCACAAACAGGATGGAGAACTTTCAGAAACCATTTTGTGCACAGCTATCATTTGTGAAGGTATAGAGATATGGCCAGAGTGGCCCCTCTGTTACCATAGCAATGCAACTTCTGTGCAACAAAAGGCAAAGAGGTAGGATATTGCTAGCACTGCCATCTTCAGGGAGGGGAAGCCAAGCAGAACAAGGTGACCAGTGGACCCATGTTGGTAAGGCCCTATAGTTAAGACAACTTGCAGACATTCTTCTCTAGCTGCACACACCAACAAAGCAGGAAGCTGAGAGAAGGGCTGCACTGGTTCCCTCACCTCCATTCTGTCCAGAAAGGTTTGATGGCACCTACTTTATTGTCCCTTCATCACCAAGCACATACTTTATCCAGAGCTTCCTAGATACTATTGTAATTTTGTTTCTAATTCTGTTTAAATTCTAATTCTGTTTCACTAACTAATATGAGTTAGTGGTTATTCAGTCCAGTGTATCTTTGTATTAAGATTTCAGATTTTGTTATTTTTTAAAATTGTCCTGGCAATAAGATTGAAGGTTGTTGTTGTTGTTGTTGTTGTGTGCCTTCAAGTCAACTCTGACTTACAGGGAACCTATCACAGCATTTTCATGTGATGAGATTTATTTGACATTGCCTTCTAGTAAGTCTGGGAGAGAATGACTTTTCCAAGGTCATCCAGGGGGGTTCTCATGCCTGAGAGGGCATCTGAACCCTGGTCTCCCAGAGTTTTAGGCCATGGCTATAGTGCTATTATTCCACTCTCAACATCCTATGGAATCCTGGGGTTTCCAGTTTAGGGAGGGGCCTTTAGAATTATCAGCCAGAGAGCTCTTTGGCCTCAGTAAACTACAACCCCCAGAATTCCACAGGAGGTTGAAAATGGAATAATAGCACTAACAGTGTAGGGCGGAAATGGCCTTCATCCAACATTTGTACCGCTGGCTCTTGTATACAAAAGCTTATAATATATGAATAAATGCAATGGCTTTTTAATCCTGCAACACTGCAAGTTGGAAGGAAGTGCAGTGCTGTGTCAGGCCCATCTCCATGAAGATAGCTTTGCTTGTACTATGGATGGAGTGGGGGAATTAGACAGTCCTGCTGGAATGAAGTCTGGAACCAGAGTTATATATTATCTGGAGAGGCTACCTGTTCTTGCTCACTATTTCTTCCTCTGGTTCTTCCCAGTCTTGCTCCAGAGACACATTCATACAGCAGATCAAGATGAGAGTGAACAACCTGAAACTTAATCCAGAAAAGACAAAGGTGTTCTTCCTCAGTTGTAAAGCAAATCAGGGAATCAGGGAATATCCTGTGCTGGACATGGTTACACTCCTCCTGAAATCTCAAGATCACAACTGGGGAGTACTCCTGGACCTGCAACTGAGCCTTGGATGCCCAGGCTTTGGCAGTGGCCAGGAGTACATTTGCACAATTACAACTAGCGCGCCAGCTGTGTCTGTTCCTTGAGAAATCAGATCCAGCTATGGTGACACATGCCTTAATTACATCCCATTTGGATTACTGTAATGTGTAATGTGCCTTTTGAAATTGTTCATAAACTTTAGTGAGTCTAAAATACTGTGTCTAAGTGTTTGACTGGGACTGGTCACATAGATCATGTTACTCCCCCCGCCCAACATTTGAAACAACTTCATTGGTTGCTAGTCTGTTTCTGGGCACAATTCATGGTGATGATTTTGACTTTTAATACCTGAAACAGCTTGGGTTCAGACTATCAGAAAGACCATACAAGCCAGCACAAGTTGTAAAATCTGCAGAGAGGGTTTTCTCTCACTACCACTGCCCTCACTGACATATCTGGTGAAGACATGGGAGAGGCCCCTCTTTATGAATGCTTCCAGACTGTGGAAGTCCCTGTCATGGGAGTTCTGGTTGCCCCCCCCTTTTCCACCAACAGTTGGAAGACACTTTTATTCAGGTGGACCTTTGAATTTTAATTTTGGAATGGTAGTGTGTGTGTGAAGTGATGTGCAGTATTTTATTTTATTTTATTTTGGTAATGTATGTCTTAAATATGGTTTAACTATTTTAATCATGGTTTTAATAACGTTGACATTAAATTATTTTTAACTTCTGTAGAACAGGATTTTTAAATGTAATCTTGTTTTATATTTCTGTAAGCCACCATGGATCCCATCACAGGAGAAAGGCAGGGTATAAATTCAATAAACAAACAAACAAACAAGCATTTTTAGGATTCTGTAACAGACTGAACTGTAAGAAGTTAGTTTCTTGGAACTACAATTCCCAGAATCCCTCAGCCAGCATAGTCCAACAAACTACCTTTTCCAAACTGTGGTCGTAGGTGATTCCCTTTCTCACAAAAACACACATAGAAACATATTTAAAATGCAGGGTTAGTTGAAAGAGTTGCTAACAAATGTATGAAATGCTAAATAATAAGCCTAGGCAGTTATGCAATTAAATATTATTTTATTGTATTTAGTATATGCGCAAGTAGATGGTCTAGTAGTTTGACCCTTTGCCTATGACTCTTGCAACCAGGGTTTGATTCCCTGCTTGGCCATATAAATTCGCTGGGTGACCTTGGGAGCATCACACACACACAGCCCCAGAAAACCTTGTGATAGGTTCATCTTAGGGTCTCCACAAGTCAGAAATAACTTGAAAGCACACAACAACAACAGCAGCAGCAATGACAGATGTTGCTTTTATTTGCATAAAGAGTTCTTGCTTTTCTGTTTTGACTTACGTGATTGGCAATCCAAAATCACTGTGTTCCTGTTTAAGTGTCATGGCATTTACTGTCTCTAATAATAGTTGTTTTTCTTCTATTAAGTTTGCTGTTTGCCCTTGCTCCCACAAAAACAAGTGTGGAAATGCTACATGCACACGTACAAACACACACAGATTACTAAATTGCGCTGTGGCTTTAGGCGGTATGTCAAGCCTGCAACACCAGACTTGCATAATTCAACTTCGCATTACTAGAGTGACACTGAGTGGCTTATTAGATGTACTGCACTTTATTACAAATAACACACGCTGACTTTTTTCCTTGTAGAAAGCAGGTTTGTAATTCCATTTCAATACCACATATACAGACAAATTGCAAATTAGTAATGTAAAATCCTGCAGTAATATAAAAGAAATGTGAATCTTGGAACAGAGTTCCCCCTCCCAAGTTGTGCTTTCAAAAATACTTATAATTTTGTTAAGTTATTTATTAAGTAGGCATTTGCTGTTCAGTGACATTTGAAAACAGAACACAAAGGAATATAGATTAATACCACCAGCAAAACATAAATCACTCCAGAGGATAACAAAGCTGTCCATCAGTTTTGTAAACCCATTTTCATACATTTTTATCTTATCCTTATTTAATAAGTCATTTCATAATTGCTGGAAATATCCTGAATCCTAAAGTACCAATGAGATACAAGAGAGATTATTTATTTCATGAAAGGAAGTGACTGGATTCTTTGTTCTTGCTCCAGTCAAATGTTTAATACTTATGAGCTCCAACCTCCTGCTGCTGCCACCACCTCCTCTTCCTCCTCCTTCTTCTTCACAACTTTACGTGTATCCCACCTTCTTCCCAAGACTGGGACTCAAGGTAGCTTACACACTGAAAAGATTACAATCAAAACATACAAAAACCCACATTGAAACTAAATTAAGCTAGGACCGTATTAAAAACAAACTTTCAAAAGATTTTAACAACAACAAACAATACATTTAAAACAATACAGTACTTACAGTTCTTTACCAGTTCTAAAATCCTGTTTGAATAAAACAAGTTTTGGCCTGCAACAGAAGGATAGCAAAGGCAAAGCCTCTCCAGGGAGGGCGCGCCAAAGTGCAGGGGCAGCCCCTGAAAAAGCCCTGTCTTGTGTTCCCATCAGTCGTACCCATAAAGGTGGTGCGACTGCGAGAAGGACCTCTCCCGTGCATCTGAGGGTCCAGGCATGCTTCTGTTGGGAGATACAGTCTGTCAGATAGCCCTGGACCTAAGTTGTGTAGGGCTTTATATTGTCATAACCAGCACTTTGAATTGTGCCTGGAAGTGAACAGACAGCCAGACGAACTGGCACACAATCTCTTGATTAAGCAAAATTCTAAGAGGAACCACTGTGAGCACATATCTTCCTATCCTCATGTAAATATTATATGTAATTTTAATCTTATTAATTAAAATCTTAATTAAAATCTTAATTAATTAAAATCTTATTAATTTTATTCCATTTTATAACTATATTATTAAAAAGAACCAAATCTCAGGAAGGTTTTGATTTTTCACTTTTGGCCAAAACATTTGAATATATTCAGCACCTTGAAAGGCAAACCTCCAACATGTTCCAAACTATAAATCTTCTTAAGTTTGTTTGGTCTTTGGCAGGTTGTCTCTCCTAATCATTTCAAATGTTTGCTCTCTTGTTTTCCAGTTCTCCACAAAAATTGCTGCTATGACCTCAACTTCCACACTCTGGCTGCCTGCATTATGTCATTGGATGTAGGAAGAAGAGCTGATGTGTGGTGGGAGTCTTTCTCACCTTTTTGTATCAATGAGTCCTAAAGGATGGTCACACCTGCCTAGTAACCAAAAGTTGGTGCAAGGTCCTGGGCTTTCTGTAGGTGAAGATTTTGATAATGGTCAGGATGAAGGACTGGGGAGGTTGGGAGAAACTGACCAAGTGAATGCACTTTATCTATAGCTGTACTGAATCCTATAGCATCCCTCTGCATTCAAGGACTGCAGCCACTTACACGTTAGACAGAACAAAAATATCAAACTACCTTTTCCCCAGTTCTCTGCTGTGTGTTCATCATCCCACCCTCCTTCATTCTAGTCCACTTTTTAAACTGTGCCGTGTTACTCTAATATGGAATTCACAAGGTGACATTATCCCATGCTGTCAGGAGAGGAGCTACAGAATCTTGCATGTCATCTAATGTACAGTTATAATATCCTTAGGGAGTAAGGGATTTTGTACTTCCACGGTCTTATCAAGAGTGTGTTTGCTTTACTGGAATAATATTCCTTTTTGTACTTCTCTATTTAAATAGTATTATCTCATCCTTACATGACCTTCTGTGGGAAGCCTTCGTTTCTCATCTAATGTCATTTTTGGTGCCAATAATTCTGTGTATCTTGGCAATGCTAAGCTGTATCTTCCAAGCTCTCCTCTCCACTGCAATTTCTGTACCGCTACTTGTGCGGTAGTAACTTTAGGGATCACAATCTTCCATTTGTACTGAGTTTCCATACAGTAGCAAGGCCTTCATCATTTTCTCCAAAGCAAAGGATAGCAAGAGTCCTCAGAAATAGGAGAAGAAGGAAAGTGCTTTCCATTCTTTCCTTAGTCATATCAGATTTTTTTTTATTTTTTATTTTTATTTTATTTTTTTGTATTCTAGTTTCCTTTCATATTCTAGAAAGAACAGCTGAACATTCTGAAATTAAAAGTTTAACTGTACAGGTAACCTGATCTAACAATAGTTACACTTTTTAAAAAATATATATATTAAGGAATTGTCACACAAGTTGAATGTGAGAGATAGACTCTAATATCATGTGCTAAAATGAGTTTTCTACACTTACCTCCCAGTGTCTCAGTTCTAAATTCTGTGGGATATTTAATTAAAGATGAGTAGACCAATCTTGATAGAGTTGAGGGTAGATGAGGAGGTAAGTGATAGACAGTTTAACACTTCCATAGTTTTGCTGGGATGCTCCAAACTGGGTGATGTGGGTGGGTAAGGAAATAGGGAGTGGCTAGCAGCCTCCTCTCAAGCTTATCACTGACACCAATGAGAGAAAATTTAAGGTCTGTCAATTATTTGAAACAGAAATGTGTGTTGTGTGTCACAAATGTATGTCAAAATAATGGTTCTCAATCTCCAGTGTGTATGTTATGATGCAGTAAGTTTTGTCTATTTTACTTTGTGGTTTTGACAAATGAAAGTTCTCCTAACATGAAAAAAGAGTGTACAATTGTAATTCTAATGATGTAAAGTTATATGACTTATGGTTAGTGATTATCACAATTCTCTTGCATTATTTCAACATTATTTCAACAAAATTATTTCTGTGATACAGGAAAAATGCACTAGAAATGCCACTTTAAGTGGGAAATGATCTGATTATGAGAAAAGACTCTTTGCAATGCAGACCTCTCATGGAAAATGGAGACAAATAGTTTTAAAGGTATGGCCTTATTGTGCATAATTATTATGTGCAATTGTGTACACTTGTTTTCTCTTCTTGATTAGTAATAAAAGACATTCTGTCCAGATTTTATAGGGCATTACCATAGAAATATGGGGGCTCTTCTATGTCTAAGTTTTGCAATGGTAGCCAAGGAGTGACAGCTGCTAAGAGCTGTGGATGTACACCAGTATGTTTTCACTAACGGGAGAGACTGGTTTTCTTTGGGTCAAACAGCATGAAGGGAACATTTTCCTTACTCCCAACTCCCCACTATATTGCAATCTCAATCTGGCTCACCCTACCCTTTCCATTCTCACAGTTATTGTGGAACTTTAAAAGAAATTGAAATACAATTGCACCCATATTGTCTTCAAAGTATCTGATTTGAAGAAAGAAATGTAGCAATGGTAGGAAAGCAGTTTTTAAATTTTATTTAAAATAGTTTTCTGCCAACTGTCAATCAATCCTCAGAGTAGTTTACATGCAAATTTTGAAAAACATGCAAAGATAAAATAAGTGCATGAACACACAAAAATATAGCAAAGAAGCAGCAGGTAAGCAATTGTAAACTATAGCCCAGTAAAAGCGTGGGATTGCAGGGAGGGTTGCATCTGGTGTCTAAAATCTGATAGGGCAAGACACCAAATATGAGGGGAGGGTATTTGATGTTGGGAGTGCCACCTCAGAAAAATCCCTCCCCCTGATTTATAGAATAGAATGGTTTATAGAATTTATCATTACATATTATTTAGGAAGAGAAGTGTGTGTGCATGTGTGTGCCTGTGTTCATACACACACCTGCATGCTTACATATATACCTACATGGACACATACACACACATTCAGTACTATGAATCATGCCTGGAAACAATGGAGAAACAGCAAAAATCTTTTCAGCACTGCTGAAATACAATAAATATGGACGGTCCTGTTAACAGTCCAGCCACCTTCATACTCTTAACCACTTGCAGTTTGTTTTTCAAGCTTTTTAGAAGCAGGCAGATGTATATACATTCCAGTAATCTAACACCTGCTTATTATCATGTAAAGGTTATCACTATCCAGGAAATGCCAGAACTAGTGCACCAGTCAAAGAGATTCATGCTGCAGAGATTGTTGGAGCATCTCAGTGCAGGATCTCAAGTGCTTAGTTGTATAAGTTGACTGTTGGGAGAGAAGAAAGTGTGAATGGGTAGTCGGCATTCCTAAATATGAAATGGGCAGGCATCCTGAAGTCCAGCTAGTCAGGAATGTCCCCAAGTGTTCAGAAATATTATTATTGCTTTTTACTATATTGTACTGAAAGGAGAACTGGGGGTCAGGCAGAGAAAAGGAAGATTTGGGAGGTTATAGAGGTTTATGGCAGTTGGCTGTTTGGGGATTGGGCTTATGGCAGTTGCAGTCACTAACAAAAAAATAAAATAAAATCCCAAGCTCTGAATTAAACATACAGGTAGATGAATCCTGGAGTTTTATACTGAGATATGACCAAAAAGATCTCTTTACTGTGGCTTTCTGATGGGGGTACTGCTCTGTGGGTTCCCGTGCTTTGGAACCAATGGCATTAAGTTCCTCACATCTATATCACTGGTAGTGGAAGAGAAGGAAGATGCAGCATGGTGTAACCCACTGTATGGAAAGCCAAAGCACAAAGTTTGCTGGACATTTGCTTGTTCTCCAGAAAAGGGATTTAAGGCTAAAATATGTTGGGGCTTATTCTCAGAAGGATTATTAGCATAGTGCTTGACTGTTCCAAACGAGCTGGAATCCAATGTCAGTAACTGGTCATAAGCCTTGGCCTGCAGACTTTCAGGGTATTGCATGTCTCCATGCTTGCAGTATGAAAAAAGCTCAGCTGAAGAAGCTGCGGGACTGAATTGTCCTTCAGGCTGGATTGTCAAGCCTCGCCTTACTGAACTGGAAGGCATTTGTGAGGTCTGTACAGCAGGTGGCTGCATCCTGCAACACCCTTGGAAGTTACATACTTGCAAGCATGGGCAGTCCCAACACAGGCTGTGACGAGGCAGCGGGGGACTCTGGCTGTAGGTCAGATAATGGTCCCAGTGTGGATCACCCACAAGGTCTTTGTATTTACCTGGTCCTGTAAGAATATTTCTAGAATGGGTCCTTGCACTGAGAGATAATGCAGTGAGTTGTTTAGAAATAGCCTCTGCCTCTCTTGTTTGATCTTGTTGTAAAATGGTTGAACCAGGCTGCCAATTGCTGTGATGTCTGTTTGATTTCTCATCTGCTGAAGTCCTGACATCTTGTCTTTCCCGTTGTGGAGAGTAAGTGTGAGGCGTTGCCAAGCTGGGTCCTAACATGCTTCTGTTGCCAACAGTGTCACCACCTCTAGGGCTACCTAGAGTTGATGTATTCCAACCTCTATTCTTCATGGAGTTTGATCTTCCCAACTCATCTTCTGTCCTCTGAATGGGTGAGTGTGTCTTTGTCTTAGCTCGAAGCTCATCAGCCACAGCAGTATGGTCCCAATTCAGTCGTTCTGGGTGGGAAAATTTGCACTTGATGCCATACGTGCATTTCTTGTCTGGGGGGAAGGAGCAGATAATTAGCTAAGGTTTGTCAAGTAATTTAACAGGGATTTAGCACATAGTCATGGGTCTCTTTCACACTTCATTATTATGGCAGTTTGATACCATTTCAGCAGTTATGGATCCATCTTTTGGGAAACTGGGATTTGTATATTCATCAGATATTGAGAATTCTCTTGTATGATATTTTACACATACACACGACAGCCAGTGTGGTGTGGTGGTTTGAGTTTTGGACTATGACTCCGAAGACCAGGGTTCAGTTCCCTTCGGACATGGAAACTCACTGAGTGACCTTCGCAAGGAACACTCTCTCAGCCTCAGAGGAAGGCAAAAGCAAACCCCCTCTGCACAATCTTGCCAAGAAAACCCTATGATGGATTCACCGTAAGTGGGAAACAACTTGAAAGCACACAATATATGCATATATATTTGTACAGAGAGAAAGAGAGAGAGAGATGTGGTTGTCAGCCTTTGGTCTCCCAGATGTTGGAAACTCAACTTCCAGAAACTCTTACCTGTGCTGGCCAGGATTCTGCAAGTCCAAAACTTCTGGAGTTCAAAGGGTGAGAATCACTGGTATAGAGTGAATGGAGAATGTGCCATTTTTCAGAATCACATCTTCAGCTGTATTGAAGCTGTTACTTTGTCACTGAACATGAGTCAGCAGTGTGATGTGGCAGCCAAGAAAGCCAACGCGATTCTTGGTTGCATCAATAGGAGTATGGTGTCTAGATCAAGGGAGGTGATGGTACCACTCTATTCTGCATTGGTTAGGCCTCATTTGGAATACTGTGTCCAGTTCTGGGCACCTCAATTCAAGAGGGATATTGACAAGCTGGAGCGTGTCCAGAGGAGGGCGACCAAAATGGTGAAGGGTCTGGAAGCCATGCCCTATGAAGAATAGCTAAGGGAGCTGGGTATGTTTGGTCTGCAGAAGAGAAGGTTAAGAGGGGACATGATAGCCATGTTTAAATATTTGAAGGGATGTCATGTTGAGGAGGAGGTGGGCTTGTTCTCTGCCACTCCAGAAACTAGGGCAAGGAGCAAAAGATTCAAGCTGCAGGAAAGGAGATTCCACTTGAACCTCAGGAAGAACTTCCTGACAGTCAGAGCTTTCCAGCAGTGGAATATGCTGCCTCAGAATGTGGTAGAGTCTGCTTCTTTGGAGGTTTTAAGCAGAGGCAGGATGGCCACCTGCTGGGAATGCTTTGATGCTTTCCTGCATAGCAGGAGTTGGACTCGATGGCCCCTGGGGTCTCTTCCAACTCTATGATTCTATGATTCTATGTATCATCGATGAAAAAGAGGAGCTATCCAGCCCCCTTGCGGTGGCTATCAGAACAGTAAGATTCTCCTAGATAAGTGCAAGTAGCTTTGCTTGTGCATTGAAAATGTAGCAACAACTGAAAATGGCATGTTAAACCCTCTTTGCATCATCCCCTTTGTGGAGAAGGATACATGTGCACCAAGCGCCAGGGAAGGCTGAGGGTCTCTAGGAAGGTGATCATGCATATGTTCCCCATTTGGGCTTCATACAAGAAACATGAAAAACAGCTACATGAATCACCACTTCTTGGCTCTTTCTGCATCATCTGAACTTGCTTGTGGACCCAAAAGCCAAGGCAATGAAAAACAACATAGGGCACTGAACAAAACCTACCATAAGGGCAGAGCTGCCATTTTGTCTCAGGGAAAACTGGCTTTTTTCTGAGAAAGTTCACAAGAGATGGTCCATGTCGACCTAAGGGATCATCAGGAGGCATAAATCTAAAAATAAAAATGGTCAGGGTTTACTTAAATAAGCTACATAAACTTGTTTTCTGAACTGCATTTAAGTTTATAGTAAGGACTCTTAGCATCACTTGACCATGATATTCAAGCCAAACCACTAATAAAAAGTAATATGTCAAACATCTTAGCAATCCTGCCACTGCTAACTGGAGAGGAGGACATGCAGCATTTTCTAAGCAATGGCATGAATCAGACAGAAAGCTTGTAGTTTATGGCTATACCTTCAACTGATTCCTTTGAAACAAACTTCAGAACCTTCCAGTAGGGGAAGGCAATTGGTGGCCCTCCAACTTTTGTTGGACTGCAAGTCCCATTATCCAATGGAGGCATAGCCAGTGGTGAAGGATAATGGGAGTTGTTGCCCAGTAACATCTGGGGCCACACTTTGATTGCCCCCCTTCAATAGAACAAGCATTTTAAAGCCAGAGGTATATAGACAATAAAGTACACTATCCAGATACTCTAGCTTTTCCCCTCTTATTCATGTAGTCTTCTTTGTCACCTCAGTAGCTGACAGATAACTGAATATTAAGCAACAATAATAAGAGGAGCTATCTACAAATGCATGTGTAAATACCTGGGGATGATACATCCGAAGTTAGACATCCATAAGTGTCACTGAAAGGGGACAAATTTAAGAACATGTTTTGCTTTCCCAGTTCTTGCTGGGAATGATGGAAACTTTAGTCTCCCACTCCTGAACGGGCATCAGCTTGAGATAGATGGTATTCTATGCATGCTTTCGGAAATAGACTTGCAGAAGGTCTTCAGCCAACACATCTATTTGGTTCCCTGAGGGAAGTCCCTTTGAAAACCATGGCAATATAATTTTCTCACTTGTTCTTTCTCATTTAGTTTCATGTCCATGAAGAGGAATAAGAATGGGAATAACATCTTTTAGCAAATACTTCTTCTAGTCCAGCAATACAGAAAACCGCTGCAATTATAATTTTTCTCACTTGTTCAGTTTTGCATTTGGGTTTATGTACATATAAATGAACAAGACTGAGAATGAAGGCCTTTCCACAGATACTTCCCCTAGCTCAGCAATGTGGAAAAGGCAACACATGTCCAATAACTATTTTCCAAATGCAACTCCTCTCCATTGCCTCTGCTAGCAGAATAACACCTCTGGCCATTACCCAGTGAAAACAAGAGTTTAACCATGCTGGGTAGAATTAGACCTATACAAATTACTCTAGGCAAGATGTTTGAAAATAAGCCAGTCTCTTACTTGTCATTGACAAAGGAATACATCAGTAATCGCTGCTCAATGAACCACTTCCATTCAGGATTTTCATTCTGCAGATCCCGAAAGTTGTCATTGGAGACAATGATCCCATCCAGCTCATAGGCCAGTTTAACTATGTAGCGATCATCATAGCACACCATCCTTTTGCCTTTCATTTTGCGGGATGGGGTGTACACCAGGATTGCTTCTTTTGCGAGTTTTTCAAGGATTTGCTGATCTAAAAGTAAACATCAGAGAAAGGAATCGACAATGTTAGCAAACAGGAAAAGTAGGTCCCAAGCAAAAGTGGAAGCTGGAATTTAACACACATCCATGAACATTAGAAAATCTTATGAAAATACACTTAAGAACTGAGATCTGTTGATTGATAATTAACAGCACAATCTATAGTTCACATTAAATTTGAAAGACCAAGTGTGTTGTAATCCCATTCATTCAGTTTAACTGAATGAGTAGATTATTTGATAATGTTGTGAAATCTCAAACACTACCAGTGTTAGTCATAGATTCCAGCCAAGATCCTACACCATAGTTAAAAATACCTAACTATGTATCATCTCCTGACCTGACTCCTCAAATCTATCTCAATAGTCAGAAGTCACAACAAGAGAGAGGGGTCTGTCCTGATGGTGATTGGGCTGCAGCAGGATATTTCTAGTCCTCAGCTTCCAGCAATCTCTGATGCAACAGTCAGAAGCAGGGATCCTGTTGCAATTCTTCGTTCCATCATAGATTGCCAGTGGAAGAGGGCTGGAAATGTCATCCTGAAGCACCCCAACTGCTAGCAGAACAAACTTCCATGGCTTGGTGATGCTGCTGGCTGGACATCTGAGACAGAGGCAATACTGCCACAACTGTACACATTCACACTGAATAATTATGAATGCACAAGTCTAGCTTACACATTCATAACTGCTCAACAGGATGGCAGGCTCCATCTGTTGTTGCTAGTACTATGTAAGCTTGATCAATTAGCTACCCAACCATGCGTTCAAGAGTGGAAAGGTGTGGATGGTGGTTGCAGGGGATTCACAGGTGAAGGCAACAGGGATACTTGCCCCTGGCTAGTGGCCTAATTGGGTGGTCCATTTTCTGGCTTTGGGCAGCCCCATGTTAACTTCATGGGGTATGAGTTATGTATAACTGAGAATTTATATTTTGTAGCACTTTATGTTAAATGTTGCTGAGTGCATGTCTACCTGTGATGGGAGTATCAAATCGACTTGGTTCTTTTCTCCAAGATGGGACAAAGACTTTGATGTATTCGTGGCCTCTGTGTTTAAACCAGTCCACCACCAGCTGAATTCCCAAGCATGAAAACACTTCCTTATTTCCATGGCTGGAAAAAAAGAAAACAAGAGAAATGGGAGATTATAATTATGACATTTTCATACCAGAAATTTCTACTGCTTCCTAGTAGCTCCTGCCTGTGATATCCCTATGAGTTCTGTGTCATTTAGCAGTGCTAGGCTGAAGGAGGAGTCAGGTTTATGCTCATACTTAAGTACACTGGAAAAAGGAAGATGCTCAAAAGATGGTTTCTTATGAGTAGAAAAGCTTGATGTATTTCTGCCTATGAGTGCCTTTAAGGCCTTCTTCAAAGGACTATATAAAATCATAAATAAATATGTTGCATAAAATCATTATTACATTTGTAAGTGGTATATGGGTGTAGTTCCTGTCCAAAATGATTTATTTATGACCTATCAAAAATGAATAATGCCTGTCAAGAATGATTGACCTCTGTCAATCTGTTTGCTGCTCCTCCTCCCTCACCCAGAAGTACTAGGGCAGGATATCGTGACTGGATCATGTCCTCCCTCCTGACCCACATGGTCCAAGCTGGCCTGAATAATTTTTCAATAATCTTGCAATAATCTTTCAGAACTCTTGGAGAACAGGAGAAGTCCCAGCAGACTGGAGGAGGGCAAATGTCGTCCACATCTTCAGGAAGGGGAAAAAAGAGGACCCTGATAATTATCATCTGGTAAGCCTGACATCAATTCCAGGAAAGATCCTAGAGCAAATCATTAAACAGTCAGTTTGTAATTGCTTAGAAAGCAATGCCGTAATCACTAAAAGCCAGCATGGATTTCTCAGAAATAAGTCATGCCAGAATAATCTTATCTCTTTTTGTGATAGGGTTACAAGCTTGACAGATGAAGGGAATGCTGTAGATGTAGCATATCTTGACCTCAGTAAGGCCTTTGACAAAGTTCCACATGACATTCTTGCAAAGAAGCTAGTAAAATGTGGGCTTGACAGGGCTATTGTTAGTTGGATTTGTAATTGGTTGACTGACGGCATCCAAAGGGTGATCACCAATGGCTGCTTTTCATCCTGGAGAGAAGTGACTAGTGGGGTGCCTCAGGGTTCTGTCCTGGGCCCAGTGCTGTTCAACATCTTCATCAATGACTTGGATGAAGGAGTGGAGGGCATGCTGATCAAATTTGCAGATGATACCAAACTGGGAGGGGTTGCTAACACACCAGAGGATAGGATCAAATTTCAATATGACCTTGACAGATTGGAGAGCTGGGCCAAAGTTAACAAAATGAATTTCAACAGAGATAAATATAGGGCAGAAAAAATGAAAGTCACAAGTATAGGATGGGGAATGTGTGGCTGGATAGCAGTAAGTGTGAAAAGAATCTAGGAGTCTTGGTAGATCACAAGCTGAACATGAGTCAGCAGTGTGACGCAGCAGCCAAGAAAGCCAACACGATTCTTGGTTGCATCAATGGGAGTATGGTGTCTAGATCGAGGGAGGTGATGGTACCACTCTATTCTGCATTGGTTAGGCCTCATTTGGAATACTGTGTCCAGTTCTGGGCACCTCGATTCAAGAAGGATGTCGACAAGCTGGAATGTGTCCAGAGGAGGGCGACCAAAATAGTGAAGGGTCTGGAAGCCATGCTCTATGAAGAACAGCTTAGGGAGCTGGATATGTTTAGTCTGCAGATGAGAAGGTTAAGAGGGGACATGGTAGCCATGTTTAAATATTTGAAGGGATGTCATGTTGAGGAAGGAGTGGGCTTGTTCTCTACTGCTTCAGAGACTAGGACAAGGAGCAATGGATTCAAGCTGCAGGAAAGGAGATTCCATTTGAACCTCAGGAAGAACTTCCTGATGGTCAAAGCTGTCCGGCAATGGAATGTGCTGCCTGGGAGTGTGGTTGAGTCTCCTTCTTTGGAGGTTTTTAAGCAGAGGCTGGATGGCCATCTGTTGGGAATGCTTTGATGGGTGTTCCTGCAAAGCAGATGGTTGGAATCGATGGCCCTTGGGGTCTCTTCCAGCTTTATGATTCTATGATTCTATGATTCTATGAAAATCAAAATAAGATTTAGCCTGTGTACTATTTAAGATAATTTTATCCAGGTGTGGGAACAAATAAATTTCATGAGGCAGCTCACAGTACATGCACACGCAAATGGAAAATGACAATGAACCATTAAGTTCAATCCTCCCAAAGTGAAGGAATAAAGTCAAATGCAAATTAGATAAGCATGAGCCTTAAATGTTATTCAAAACAGATATGACGAATGAAGTCTGATGGAGAGTTAGAAGGAAGATATTCCATAAACTGGGTACTACCACCAAACAGTCCTTTCCTTCCTTATTACTACTTTGGAGTTTAAAGGCCAGGCAGGTTAGCACAGAAGCAGGAGGCATCTCAGATATTAGTTTGTGGGCTGATTAAGGATTTTTCAGGTTAAAATCAACATTTTGAATTTTTCCGCTTTCCCCGTCCCTGCCAAAAAAATTGTCAACCAGTACTATTCTTCTAAATATTTGAAGGGATGCCACATAGAGGAGGGAGAAGGCTTGTTTTCTGCTGCTCCAGAGACCAGGACAAGGAGCAATGGATTCAAGCTGCAGGAAGGGAGATTCCACCTGAACCTCAAGAAGAACTTCCTGACAGTTAGGGCTGTCCGGCAGTGGAATCTGTTGCCTCGGAGTGTAGTGGAGTCTCCTTCCTTGGAGGTTTTTAAGCAGAGGCTTGATGGCCATCTGTCGGGATTGATTTGAGGGTGTTCCTGCATGGCAGGGGGTTGGACTGGATGGCCTGTGTGGTCTCTTACAACTCTGAATTTCTATGATTCTATGATTCTATGATTCTAAGAGTTGACAAGATATTCCCTATTCATCATAGTAGTGAACAGTCTAGCTGCTGTAGTCTGCATCAATGGTAGTTTCTGGAGAGTTTTACTTAAGGTAATTCAATCTCTTTGTTCTCAACACAGTCCGTGTAACTGTGACCAAATCTCATTCATATCAATAAAAGAGGACTTGACACAGGTAGCTACCTCAATAAAATTTACCCTTTAAACCAGCCAGGGCTTGAAGAAGTAAGCATTTGGGAAATCCACAGTAGTGTCTAAAAAAACCAAAACCTGTCAAGCATTTGCATCCCAACATTCTGCTTGGCTATCATGATTTAGGCATGTATGTCTGCTTTGTTGTTCACACAGAATTGGACTGAACTGAACATAATAATTTCAGCTATCTCAGTAAAAGGCCATACATCCACCCTGTGTTTACACAGTAACAATATGCTCAGATACACCTGTTCAAAGGTCCTAGGATAATGAAACAGGGCCATTGTCTTTGCTGGTTCATATTTACAGCTTGAAATCATTGGGAACATAGAATGGAAGCAATAATTATTTTGCAGGTGATTCCATTTGTGCAACTAATTCCTAATTTTAATATGTCTAGACACCTGCGTATCTACATCTCTATGTTAAATTGTGTTCAGTTCTGCAAACTAGCTGGAACATGAATCCCTACCCCTACTACTGTATGAAGCTTAGTCTTAACTCTGTTTATCCAAAAGGAAGCCCTGGTGATTTCTGTAGGCTCAATAAAGATGCTTCTATCTGTACCCTTAAATTAGAAAGTACTTCTATCACATTCATCCTGTGACTCACCAAAACTATACCAGAGGGCAACAATGGCATTTTAGCTCATGGTTACTTAGCCAAGTCCCGCACTGGTTTCTAATATATCTTAGAAAGACGGTTTCTTGCATGATGTAACTTCATTTATTTATACGTGATTTATATCCCTCCACTCTCCTCAAACTGAAGAGTAAGGTGACCCACAAAAAGATTTAAAAAACAGATATAAATAAAAATTCAAAAAGCTATAATACTAAAACTCAATTAAATAAAGTATCTTAAAACACAATTGAGTCACAAGCAATTTAAAAGCACTTGAAAATACAGTCCCCACCAAATGAAAGCTGCTTTGTAGCTGATCAATTGATTAAATGCCTGCAGGAGTACAAAGGTCTTGGCCTGCCAGCGGAAAAACAACAGGAAGGAGTTTTTGTTTCTACTCCCAATGAAGATCTGCTAATGGAGTTCAAGTGTTACTGTCTTTTGTATCAACTCCCACATGACCAAAAGGAGAGTGGGCTCTGCTGGCACTGAGATCCCTCCAGACCAAATGAACTATAACAGAAACAGCATCTGATAACAAAATGGAGGGCTGTCACTTTAAGACTGTTATTCTTTTTTTCTTGTATGGGTTTTTCTTTTTAAATCCAGCATGGTATAGCAGTTTGAGTACTGGACTACAGTCCTGGAGACTAGGCTTCGATTCCTTGGCCATGGAAATCCACTGGATGACCTTGGGCAAGTCATACACGCTCAGACCCCTGAAAACCCCATGATAAGTTCGCTTTAGGATCACCATAAGTCAGAAAGTCCTCTAAGACACATGACAACAGTATTTTTTTAAAAAAACATCTTTTGCCTGATGAAGAAGCCAGCAGAGCTTTGAAAGCTTGCAGGATATATTTTGTCCATTTTGAATGGCCAAAAAAAGTATCTTTCTTTTGTGGATTTTGGATTTTATTTTATTTTTCATACATGGTGTAAAACTAGTCCACTAGTTGCATGTGACTAGAGCTGCGCTGAGCAATTAGCAATAAGCAAAGTGTAGTGAGCTTGAGGAGAAGCCTGATGGTGTCTCTCTGAGGTGTTAGGTGATTACAGGGCATTTCTGGGTTTATTGATGTAAAGTTAAAGTGATTGCAAACTTTGGTTTGGAGGTAACTGATTGCCTCTTTAAGAAGGCAGACAAATCATCCTAAGCAACTTCCCATATTAGTTCCCTTTCTTCACCACCAATACTTTGTATCTTTGCTAGTAAATCCATGGAACTTGGGGCCAACTCAAATGTTCCACAACAGCAACTTCGGAGGGCTTCTCAGCCCTCCAGCACCAGTTTGGGAGGGAGAGGGTTTGTCTCCTTCCTGGGTCCCTTGGATGACCACCTTACGATTCTACACTCTGTGATCACCAAACTTAAAGTTAATTTAGGGCTTCTTTCCTATCCTAAAATGATTGCTCATGTAGTAGCAGTCACAAAAAGGAATTCAGGTCTCACTGCAGGGAAAGAGAGGAAAAGAGCAAGACTTGAAAAATAAATGCATGGAGGAACTCTTTAATCAATGTGACATTTTTTAAGAATTCAAGAGCATGTACAAGAGAGAGAATGAAATCACATCCACGTATAAGATGTAGGAAAGACAAAAACAAGTAGAAAGTGTCACATGTACAATAGCAGTTGTGGTCAATAAACAGTGGACTTTGTGTATGTACCAGCTATATGACAGTTGCAGATTGTTGGTAGCTCAAAGAAAAGGTCATGGTGCCAGGATAGTTGAAAGAGTAGGTGCCATGGATACAAAGAGGTCTGAATACTTTGCCTTACAAAAGATGGAGACACCAAGCCGACTAGATGGATACTGAATGGCTGCTAAACTATTTAACTAAAGCATACAATGGTATAGCCTACTGGGATAAACCTACATTAGAAGCTTTGATCCATTTTTCACCAGTTACACTTTTGCTTTTGCAAAAGAATTGTGGAAATTGTGATCTGAGACAGTGGCCCTTTCTGCACCTTACCTTTTTTTTGGCGCTGGGGTGTGGGGATCGCATGAGCAGCCTCCAGTGAGAGGCTCTCATGTCCCTGCTGCTTCAGTTCCACATGAGCTGCCTGCTCCCCAGCAGGTAGTGTGAGAGCCCTGCCTTTTCTGCAGCACAGCGCAGTCTGGGAGTTTCCCAGGCTGCACTGGGGCAGGAAGCACGACCACCGCAGCTCCGGAGGCTCCAAACGCACAGCAAGTGTGCAGGGGACCCTGGAGCAATGCACAATTGCACACCATTTTCGGCTGAAAGCTGAAAATGAAAAAGTGTGCAAGTAGCACCTGCCCTACCCTGGAGTGTTGCGCGATTGTGAGTGCATCATGCGGATCACTCCTCACAATCACGTGACGCTCCAGGCGCCCTTTCGCATGGCAAATGCCATGCGAAAAGGGCCAGTGTTCCTCTGTTAGGAATTCCCAGCCTTCTTCAGAAAACCATCTGTGATGAAGTTGTTTTGGGTGTTAGATATTTGGAAGGTGAGTGCAACTTGATGGCTGGTTGCTGGGCAACAGGAACAGTGCATCAGGAATGAAACCCAGCACAGTGGTGTGCATGGGAAGGGCTTATGAATGAGAGGCATTCTATACAAGGCAAAGTTTCTGTGTGTGTTTTGAACCTTCAGTGAGAAGAAGGTGTTTTGGTTTGTGATGATCAGCTGAGGAAAAGTCACAGAGAATTGGTGTCTGAGGTAGGAATTAAATGAATGAATTAAATGTCAGCAGTTTAAACTGCTAATGTATCAACACTCTCCTACAAATGAACTCTAACAAAATACATTCTTTCCAGTGTTACTAAAATAAATGTTAAAGTTTGTTTTATAACTGCAAAGTCAGTCTGAGTTACCTAAAGTCATGGTAACAAAGAGAACACACTATCTTAAATAAACAGTTTGGTTCTGATTAAATTAAAACTCTAGCCTGATTACACAAAGGTTATGATAAAAGGGTGGACCCAGGCACAGTGATATTGACAGGGCACCTTATTAGACTGGAATGGCCACACCAATCGGAAGGAGAACAAAGGGTCTGTCACACGTTCTCAGCTCTTCCTTAGAAAGGGGAATTGTGTCGAATTAGTTGAAGTTTGTGGCAGGTAGGTGTCTCCCAGGGAGTCCCCATTTCAGAACGCCTACCCTGGCGTGTGAAAGAATTCCTTTCCCCACACATGAGAGAAGCTGTCTAGCAGAGAAGCTCCACCTACCATGCCTGGTTATTTTATTTTCACATTTCTGTTAAATACAAGAATAAAGATCTGAGCTCCTTCTGTGTCACTTACACATCTCCTTATTGTCAGGAAGTCTGCAGGAGATATAGAAACCGGTTGCCACAATTAAGAATGCTTATCTCTTTTTAGAGTGTGTAACTATGCATCAAAGCAGGCAACAGCAAATTGGTTCCTAATGGTCTTCTACAAGGGGGCTGGAGGAGATGGGGTGGGTGCCATAGTAGGAAAATCAGACAGATGCTTTTTGAGAAGTGGAGGTGGTGATAATAGGCAGGGGGAAGACCTGGAATTCTCTCTTAAGGACCCAGCTGCTTTATCTCCTCTGCATCCTACTCATGCTTGCTATTAATTGGCCAGAATCTTGCTAGTGACATGCAGAAGCAAAAGTCTAATGTATGCCTGTATATGATTTTTTATTTTATTTTATTTTTTTGCCTCATTGAGGCAGTTGGTATTCACGTCCTCCCTCTGCAATGACCAAAGTCCCACTCCTACCTGAAACTCACTGTTTGGCTGCAATAGCTTCCCTTCCCATGGTCATTCAATGGCTGGCAGAGAGTACGAGGGATTGGATGAACATCTAGATATGTCCCTATAGCCAGAGGTAGAACAATTATGTCATCAGCTGACACCTCCAGAGGAACACAGCAGAGATATATTAGATGATATCATTGTTCTGCATCTGGCTATGGGGCTTAGATAGATGTTTCTCTGATTCCCCTATTCTTGCTCTCCACCAGCCACTAAATGGCTGTTGGAGGAGATACTACAGTGAAGTAGTCTTAAGAGCAGTGAGAGGGGAGCCATCATATAGTTCTTCCTGCAGAAGTTTGATGGTACACCCAGCAATGTAGGATCTCAGTCATCATTTACACAGTCCATTCAAACATATGTGTGATGAACTTCTACTCCTATTACAGAACTACATCAGTCCCATCAGAAGGGAACTTTTATATCACTTTGCTCACGTAATGTCAAGCATTATATAGCGTGCCATACATGAATGAGAGTGGTCATTCTACAAACCCCATAAACCATTTCCCACATCTCAGAGTTTCTGATATATATTTAAATAATTGAGGGTAAAATATATCTTGAGAGACAGGATAAAGAAGCAGTGGGAAGGGAAGTAATTGAGAAAAGAAAATGCAAAGCTGCTTGCCTCATTGCAACATTGCTGCCATCAATCACAATAGGTCTCAGGTTACTCGATGGATCCTTGTCTTCCTCAGAAGGTGGTTGGGAAGCTGTCAAGGCGTGGCACGATCCATGGCCAACAGGGTTAGGATGAAAATGCTGCATCCTGTTCTCATCATCCTGAGGCCTGTTCCCCATTTGAACCAGCTCTTGTAGCAAATCATTCTCTGAGGCCTCCTGACCCAGCTTCTCCAGCACGCTCCACACTTGGTCTTTGTCATAGCCCAGCTTGTGGAAAAAATCCAGCTTGTTCTGTTGAGTCTCCATTTCTGTACAAGGGACAGAAGAGTTAGTCAGGAATAGTATTTTATGAGGTAGAAAACAAGTAGTCACTTTCAATACTCACTTTGGAGAGAAATTAAAGAAAATATTAAATAAAGTTGATTCTGCATGTCCAAATACCACAGCCAGAAAAACCCTTCAAACTGATCAGGGTACAGTAGATGGCTTTTCAATGCAGAATGGAGCCATTGCCATGGAACCTGACGGCATTACCTGATTTGTAATTTTTATCAATTATACAATAGAACTATTGTTTACAAAATAAGTAGATAACACCAGTACATCAGCATAATACTAGAAGAAACCACTGAGAAAGTAGCAAAACCTACTCTGTGTGCTCTTTCAATGGCTGGCAAGTTGCTGAGCTAGTACCTGTTCTGACCAACAATTGCACCTTTTCAACTCTCAATGTTGAATAAAGATGTTGAGGGCAAAAAAACCAGACAAGGCCTATGTATTCATATTTGACTTTGGCATCCTAGTTACCAGAAAGGGGTAATTTGCTCCTTAAGAAGCATGAGCACTCACCTTATATCAAACTTTATTTACAATTTGTGAATCCCAAAGTTTTAGTGTTGCAGTGAGTGAAGAAAAGCTCATGAAAACATTTGTAACTTAGATTATATTAGCTACCTTTTGACTTACCAGAGGACTCCAGCCTTTCCTCAGAGGTTCTGAGTACAAATTAACCCCTTGCCTATTAAATATACCCTCTGGTCAACCAATGTTCGTCAGAACATCAGGTACGTGCCCAAAATAGGTGTGCAAGAATGACGTATGCACAGGCCTGACATATACATACGCACACAAGTATCTGAGGTTTATCTGTGATGAAAACATCCGAAAACAGCTTAACCAAGGGACTACGCTTCTGCAGTGTGGTTAGTGAAGTACAGATACAATCACTGAGCTGGCAGAGCTAACCCGAAAAGCTACAAGTGCTTAGCAATAAGTAAACACTGTCAGTGATATTGGAGAAATGTGTCATTGACAACATGTGAAAACAAACACATGACTTGTGCTTTTTTTGTTCTTTCGAAGGTTTTTTTTTTTTTTTTTAATCTTCTTAATCTGGTCAGCATGTGGGTGTCATTCACTTTCGCTGAACACTGCTGGTTTCTGTTGAATTTTTTTTTAACTTAGTACAATCACTGATCTTGCAACTGGAAGAGTACTGATCATAAGGCAGGACAGAGGCCATGACTTTTTTGGCAAATTTGGGGCACAGATTTCCTAACTGAACAAATGCCTCTACATATCATAAATTTATGAACCCCAGTATTCCTTAACTGTGTGGAGAAACAATTCCAAGATTACAGTGGCCCCTCTACTTTTGTTTTGGGTTGGGTGCAGAAGCCTCAAGAAAGTGGAAAAACCATGACTAACTCCCCCTGCCATTTGCTTATTTGCAAGGTGCACACATGCCTTCTGCCCCATACTGTTCCTCCCATTCCCTTGCCTTTTGCCCGGGTGTGCCTGTCTTTCTTCTCTGCACTTGAGCAAAAGGCACAGAAATGGAGGGGGGTCATGTGCCTTCCCCTTCATTGCTGTGCCTTTTGCCTGGACAAAAAGATGGAAAGTACGTGCTCCAGGACAAAAGACAAGGGAATGCAGGGAAGGCACAAATGTGCCTTTCTTCTCTGTGTACAGTACTCCCCTCTCCCATTCCCTTATCTTTTTTTTTTCCATAAGTAGAAGTATTTAATGGCTGGTTAATGATGATATCACTATATTTTATTGCAATAGAGTACTCATTTAAGTATTTTTAAAAATGCAGGGTGTACAAAGATTAAATTAAGATTGAAATTGACTAAATATTTGGTTTTTGTATAAATAGGCCGTAACCACACTGTGTTGACATGTAATACTGTTATAATACAACAGTTAAACAGGTGAGTCTACAACGTAAGTTGTCTGCAATTAAACAGGAAACAGAGTTGAAAAGACCATGTTAAAACAAAAACCACTAGGAAACAGGTTGAGATTTTAAGTAGCAACAAACATATTCACTCAGCTCCCTTATCTTTTGACCAGGTGTGGAAAAGGAAGGCATAGCACAGCCTATGCAAAAGGCAAGGGAATGGGAGGAAGAGAATGAGAGAGGGTTATGCACATGCCACGCAAATAATCAAATTCACAAAGGTCAAACCCATGAATATGGAGGGAGGATTGTATATCCACTATGACATGCAGCCTTCAAAAAATAATGGTCACTCTAGGAAGCTTACCAGTTATGTGTATGTCCCAGAATCCTCTTGGAGGTTTTTCTCATCGTGTGACCAGCAGGTGCCCTCAGACAGCAAAAAGGATCTGATTGTAATGGCCACTAGAAGACAGTCGGGGGGCGGGGGGGATTGGAAGCCTGCAAAAGGAGCTGACTCTGTCCCAGTTCGTCTTTTTACCATTTCTACAATAATTACGTACTCCTCTAAAGACAAATCAGAGGCACCTAACAGCAGGAGCAATAATAGCAGCAGCAGCAGCTGTAACTTGTTGAAAAATTGTATCAAATGGCAGCATGATGAAGTTATGGCCAAACTTTCTTACATTAAACATTTACTTCGTTCTTGCATGATTCATTTTTTCACTTTAAATAGCTTCAGAGAATCACTTTGCACAGGGATGACAGAGTAGGAGTAAAGGGTTACATAGACAATCTTGTGGGAAATAAAAGTTTCCCAGGGTGTTAGCCCTATTGGGAAATTCTATGGAAGCTAAAACTGTCAGGATTCAGCCTCCTTTAGCAGAGTAGCAGAAGAAGCATTTCTAAATTTGTGTGTGGCTTTTCTGATCTCAGACTGACTGAAGAAATAAAACAAATGCAGGCAGCTTCAGATTACAAACTTAGAAAAGTTTACTAATGACTTCTATATTTACATATGTATTGGAGAGCCTACAACCTAACTAGCTAATGCACAGTAGTAGCTTTGGTCTTAACTCACCATCTTCTGATGGAGATGCGAAGCATGGTCGGAGAGGAGGAAGAGGAAGCAAAAATGGAAGAGAAGAGAGAGAGCTGAGAGGGATCTCTTTCTTTTATAAGACCGATGACCCAAGCAACTGTCCTGGGTCACATGATCTGATCACCTGAACACCAAAGGTATTTATGATCATGCATTTAAATGACAGAAAGGCAAATGGTGGAGCTTTGGCATGCAAAAGAGAAAGGTAGCCCTATGCTAGCTATGCCCACTTGCTCTAAGAACAAGATGGGAGGGAGAGAGAATGCTGGAATTTTCCCAACAAATCTCCCTTTTGCTGCAGTCTTAGTCCTAATATGCTGCCTCCCCTAGCTGCTATTCGCTCAGATGAAAAGTTGTTGGTGGTGCCAATGAGTCATTGGAGCACCCTAGACCACCGGATTGGGGACTTCTGCAACTGACTGTTTTCTAGGGACTTTTGGGAGGGTTGATTCTCTGACCACCATTTCTCCCACATGCCTATGTATTTGCTGCAGCTGAGATGTTTTGTGTGTAATTCTTACAAAGAATGAGATCAGAGTTAAGAACAACAGTTTTTCAGCGGTACAAAGGCAACTGCACAAATGAGACAGAAAAGGTGGCCTCCATAGCCTTTATTTTGCAAAATGGTTTGAGCTGACTGCTGCGGTTTCCTTCTGGTCTGTATGTTTACATCATAAAACCTGAGCAGGAAGAACTCTCAGACTGCTCAGCACAGTATTGGCTTCTGCGTTACAGGCATGTTCATAACAATAGCTGTGTGCATCTTTGCAATGAGGAGGTGCTGAATATGTCGACTTTTGAATACGTCACTTGAAGACATGGGGGAAAAATGATCCAGAGGAGAATCATTTGATATGTTATCAGGCTTGGAAGTATCATTGGCATTGTATCCTCAAGGCATTGCACTCTATTCCCTTTGCCTAAACTATTCATTTATTTTATCTTTTACTTTGTGGATAGACTCTTTTGTAAGCAGGTAGCATATAACCAAATTATTAGACGTGGGATGATCTGCTGAAAGGAAGTAAACCTGACTAGCAGTTCCAAAATATAGTGCAATTGTGCTTTCTCAGGTATAGGAATAAGGTTTGCACATGCCTGAGTGATATTTTTTTTCATATCTAGGAAACAGGCATCCTGGATTTAGCAAAATATGAATGTTCCTTGTGCCACGTCCTCTCTGGCCAAGGGTAGTATAGGGAAAGGAGAAGGTATCAAGCAGGTGAGAGACAGGAAACCTGTGGCCTCCCAATGTTGCTGGACTGCTTTGGGAGCTGCAATGCAACGTCATCTGTAAGGTTCTCTACCCTTAATTGGGCTTGTCAGAGTAGGAGAATGCCTAGCTTCTGTCTGCCCAGTGTGGATGAGAAGACCAATTGAGAAGCCTTTGTTCAATCACTGGAAAAAATTGGGACTGGGCGAAAGGGGTGGAACTCTTACTCTTGTCCTTCTTTGTTTAAAGCAAGTTTCTAACCTTTGTGGCTACAAAGATAAGTACAAATATACATGATTTGAGTGCATACCTGGGTAGCACCTGGTGAAAGCTGGATGAGGGGACAGGCTCAGTAGGATTTTCACCCTGCGGGGAAAGTGTTCCAGGGTCAAGGCAAACTTCCTATATTTCTAC
Organism: Ctenosaura bakeri; assembly: GCA_948474755.1. Lineage (NCBI taxonomy): Eukaryota > Metazoa > Chordata > Lepidosauria > Squamata > Iguanidae > Ctenosaura > Ctenosaura bakeri. Next base: position 227,063 of record CAOLHI010001350.1, on the reverse strand, counting down.
CATAACTAGCCAAAGCAGAGGAAGTGATGCATAACCAAGCATAGATATGAATGGCCTTCCTTTGCATGATTGAGCCAGCTTGCAGAATTTTTGTTTTGTTTGAGATGTGATTAATTACAGTATTTAGTCAGTGAAACCCCCCCAAGATCATCAACAGAACCTCTTCTCACTTGCTGACCATCCTGTTGGCTAAATTGGTGAGTAGACAGGGCAGAAACTTTTCCATACTGGCTCCTGAATGCTGGGTTTATTGTCTATCAAGGGTTTGCCAGGCTAGTGCTTTGTAGATGTTTTGGAAATCTCTGAAGAGTCACATGTTTTCCCTGCATATTTCGTGGGATCCTGGCCATATTTTAATTCCTTCAAGTTGCATATATATTTGTTACAATTATTGTTTCTTGCATGCCACCATGGCATATCCTTAAAGGTGGATTAAAAATAATGCACAGAGGCATAACTTCAGTTTATTTGTTTATCTTTATACTGATATGAACACACATTAATCAGACTGCCTAACCAGTTTCCAGGACACAGAACACCCAGAGAAAGCCCTATGGAGGGGAAAAATAACAACCGCAGCAACTGGAACCCTGATAAGAAGCACTCTACAGTACAACATTTTGAAAGAGGGCTCTATTTTTTATTTCTAAATAGAAACATTGGCCAAAACCTTATAGGCTCTTCAAAACAATATGTGCAAGGGGCAGGATGTAACTATGAGTTACTTCCACCTTCTGTCTCATTCTCTTCTCCTTACTACCTTCAATCCCCCACTGCCTTATAAATTCTAACCTATGCAGCTACTGTTCCATAGAACTAAGAGTTAAACTGATTTAAGAGAGAGAGTGCCTGCCTGCTCATGGTTCTGTGCTGCTGCTTCCGTTTATTTGTGCAGCATCCTCTTAGAGAATAAATGTTATCACTGTATCTGTTGTCTGACCATACATGCATGCATACAGAAAGTTTATACACAAACCCAAGAACAGTGTCCTCCTGTACACCAAAGCTATCTTAGGAAATTGTGGCAAAGAGCCTACATTAGGAGATGGCATGTAACTTGACACTCACAGAGCCTTTCCATCCTATTATTATTCCACTTTCAACATCTTATGGAATTCTTGTAGTTTCCTGAGGCCAAATTGCTCTCTGGCTGAGAATTCTAAATGCCCCTCCCTAAACTGCAAACCCCAGGATTCTGTAGGATGTTGAAAGTGGAAGAATAGCACTATAACAGTGTAGTGCAGGAATGGTTACAGTATTACATGACAACTATTCCTTAGTAAATTGCAATGCCATAAAACTGAATGTGGAAATATAAAATGTACAATTTCAATATGCAATGCACATTTGCATGTGCAATGCACAGTTACACCACATGAACAATGGCACTTGTTTAGCTCTTCTTCCACAACCTTAATCTAAATACAGATCCATGATCAAAAAGGGACAGTCACATATGTAAGGCCATTTATACATATATCACTAACATAATGCAGCTTGCATTTGATTAAATGCTCCTGGGAAATGGAAGATAAACAGTGACCAAGACAGACCTTTTCTCTTTACAGACTCAATTCAGTTCTGAGCACCTTCTTTTAAGAAAGACAAAGAGAAATTGGAGTAGGTTCAGAGAAGGGCAATAAGGATGATAAGAGGTATGGAGAACAGAACATATGAGGAAAAGTAAAGGAGATGGGGATGTCCAGCTTGGTGAAGAGAAGATTGAGAGGTGACATGATTGCACTTTTCAAAAACCTCAAGGATTGTCACAGAGAGGAGAAGGCAGGCCCATTCTCTGCTGCCCCAGAGAGTAGGACCAGCTCTAATGGTTACAGGAGAGTGGATTTCAATTGCACAGTAGAAGGAACTTCTTGACCGTAAGAGCAGTTCAGCAATGGCATCAATTGCATAGACAGGTAGTGGGGTCACTTTTTCTGTATGTCTTCAAAAGAGGCTGGACAACTGCCTGCTGGGGATGCTCTAGCTGGAGATCGTACATTGACCAGGGAGTTGGACTCAGTGGTCCAGCTCTATGATTCTTTGGAAACATGTTCAAATACTTATAATTAATGGATTCCCCTCTCCTTTTCTACTTTTACAAGAGAAAAGAAAGGAATGAAAAGGGAAGGAGGTAGAAAGCATTAGATATATGGATTAGATATATACACAGATATAATCAGGTCAGTTCTTACCCATGGTATGGAATAAGCATACCCACATCCCATTCCATTCATCAGAGCATTATCTTACTTAGTTACAGAAGTCTGTATAAGCTGACTGTTCTTTCAAATAGGTATCTGCGTACTGCCACTGTGATGAGGCACTCTGTCAGACATAAAACTGTGAAGCTGCCACAGCATGCAAGCATTGATCATTGCAGAGCTGTAAGGTAAGCCTCTCAAATTGTTGAAAAAAAGTTGGAAGAACCAGCTTCAGTGCCAAGTTAATATCAGACAGTCCATGGTGTTTTAAAAACTGAGTCTAAATCCCATTAAACTCTTTGATTTCACAGGCCCTTTCTGTACCGGGTTAATAAAAAGGTGCAGAGCGACCTCTGACAGAGGTCATCTGCACCGTGGAGTGGATTGGAGCAGACTGCTTTAGCGTAGTTCCACACCTCAATCTGCTCCAAAGCGACCGGAAGTGGTGGCGCTCCATGTTTTTTAAAAACCTCTTTTCAGAGGTTTTTAAAAAGCACAGAGCACGCAGCCCCGTGCAGCTCCATCGCCATGCTCTGGTGCAGATTTGCAGGTGCACACTAGTGCATGCCTGCAGATCTGCCAGGGGTGGGCTTCTGGCTGGCGAGCTTCTCTGGTTGGTGAAGAGCCTCCGCCAGCCGGAAGCTGCCATTTTGGACACCGGAGCCACCATTTTGGATGCTGTAGGAGTGCGGAGCAGCGAACTCGCACTGCTCCGCATGGCGACGGACTTACCCGACTGCCGGTAAGCTCTGTTTCAGCGCATTTTCCCCCGTTTCTCCCTCCACATGTGGAAAGGGCCACAGTTGCTGTCTCTAAGCAGCCCTCTTGACTGCTACTGAAAGCATTTTAAAATAGCTTATCAGTGTAAATCAGGAAATGACTTGTCCAGTAGGTTGGTTGTGTCTAGTCTAACCCTTCTTTCTCTTCCTGTTTCTCTTCTGCCCTTCTCCAAGTCCTTGCAGTCTCTGCCACTGAAATCCTAATATCCTTTGAGTCATATCCTTCTGTCATTTTTTTCTTGAAGATTTATGGCCCTCCAAAACATGGTGTTACCCAAATATCTGATGACGCCACCCTGTTGTGCATGTGTGACATCATTGTTATGAGCATGGTAAAACATGGATTTGTATAACAGCTAAAAAATAGTGCATACAATGATGAATCTCTCGTGCCAGATCCAATTCCAGGTGTGAAGATATTTGGAGAGAGAGACAGTGTGGCTTAGTGGCTTGAGCACTAGACTATGACTCTGGACACCAGGATTTGAATCCCTGCTTGACCATGGTAACCCATAGAGTAGCCTGGGGCAACTCATACTGTCTCACCCTCAGAAGGAGGCAAAGGCAACCTCCCTCTGAACAATTCTTGCCAGGAAAATCCTCTGACAGGTTTGCCTTAGGGTTGTCGTAAGTCAGAAACATCTTGAAGGCATACAACAACAAGAAGAGGTTTGGCATGTTTACTCAATGGTAAGGGACAATCTCCTTAGAGTCAAAGATATTACACATAGAAGAAAGACAGAATACAAATATGGTTATAAGTGTAACAACAAGGTCTGAGCCCTGGTTTAAATATAGTGTTCCTTTTCTCACCCGCCTAACTGCCTTTGTTGAAATGGATTAAAAGAAATTGTACTCACAGAAAGCATTCCCTTAGTGGCCACAGACATGCCACGCTGGCTGGGAGATTGCTGTTATCCAGCAGCTCACACAGTAGGTTGTAGTGCACTGGCAATTTGTTTCACTCAAGGAAGTGGAACCCTTTTTTTTTTTTTTTTAAGGCACACTGTTATTGGTGTCAACTGAAAGAGCAATGTGCAAAGTTACAGTTCATTTCATGGGAATAGTTTTACTTCCTTAATTGAGCAGCTCATACAATTTAAATAATTACGTTTTGTTTTTTGCAAAAGGGGAAGGAGAAACACTGAGACAGCAGAAAGCACTAGGCGTGTAATAGTAAATATGGATAAGATTTACAAGTCTTTTTATCTTTTATTGGAACATGTATATGTAGGTATACGCAAACTTCAGTTTTAAATAGAAGTGTTTATAGTCTGTGCTCTAGCATTTGTTTAATTTAGACTGGTAAGTGTTCTATTTTCTCTCCCTTTACTGATTTGAGGGATATTACGATCCAGATTTAGCCAGGTGCAATCTTGCAGCAGGCGCCATTTTTTAAAAACTGGCTGCAAATCACATCCCGTGCTCTTTGACACAGAAAGTGTTGGGCTGCCTGAGAGGAAGTGGTAGAGGTTATGTGCTCACTGTTCAATTCTATCAGTAACAGCCACACAGTGGAAGCAGAAAAGTGGTCAGATAGGTCAACTGAAATTTCAGGATGCTGCAGCTCTTTCATTTGGAGATTATAAATAATATAAACATTTAAGTAGAAAAAAATTAAAATTCACTCATGCCCTACAATTCCAGGGTAATCAGAAGCTAAGCTGGTTGTAATGAGAATTGTATCAGCTATCTTTTGGAACCTCCTCCATAGCAAGCCATAACAGATTGCTAAGGTCACAGATAAATGGTTGGCCAGATTCCACTTCACACTGGTAGAGCAAAAAGGCCTGTTTTTTTGTACCAGGCAGAACTGGGGTACGGCAGCCAGATGCAAAGGAGGACGATGCAGTGCAATGGCTGGGAGTTTCCTAGCACTCCTTATGAACCATTCGCTAGCCATCTGGGCTTCTTGGGGAGTGTGGAGAAGGGAGAGCTGCTCACACAAGGAGGTATGTGATCCTTCTTAGTGCAAACACAAAAGTGAAAACTCCTCCCAGTACTTAGGGGCATACAAGCAGAGTGTCACAGCTGGATCCTGGCCAGTTTCACAATACAGGTGAGGATAACAAGCTTTTAGCTACTGAACAAACTACAGTCTGTTAGTTTAAAACCGGTTCAATTCTAAGAAGCTTACATTTATTTTAGTTGATTTATAATGTTGGCTGGAATTCACTAAGGCAATTACATACAGAGATACATACTCATGTTGCTGTGTGCTTTCACGTTGTTTCTGATTTATGGCTACCCTATCATGGGGTTTTCATAGGCTGAGTGTGTGATGTACCCAAGGCGACCCAATGGGTTTCCACTGCTGAGTAAGGAATCAAATCCTGGTCTCCAGGGTTGTAGTCCAAAGCTCAAACCACTACACGGTGCTGGCTCTCATATTCATAACTGGTTCATATTCATGATCCCTATGTGTTCACTAGTTCAGGGGATATATAAGGACCATGAAAATCCCCACTTACCAGGCAGCAGCTGCTATAAGCGAGAGGGGTCTGTAGATTGGGAAGCTGCCAAGTGTTGCCCCCCCCCCCGCATGCACAAGCAGTCTTTGGTGCCAGGGGAATTGCAACAGGGACCCGGCTTCTGGCTGTCACACCAGGGGTTGCTCATGGGACGGGGGTGAAATGTTAGTAAGCTGCTTCTTCATCAACAACAGGGAACAGACTCCCATCACTCACAGCAACTGCTTTCTGGCAAGTGGGAATTGGGAGAGGTCAGTTTGGGAAACACTACACAGCTATGTAACTAATATGCTTACACATTCATAACCGCTTTACTGAATTTTGGTCATAGCAAGTGGCTTATCCTCTCAAGCTAACATACATGAAGACTTGGAAATGCTGTAGAGGGCATGGAAATATTTCTGGCAGAGTTTCAGCAGATAACTTCTACATCAAAATAATTACAGACTACTTTTCTTTCACTCAGTTCTTTATTAAGAAAGAATAATCCACAAAATATGAGAAGAGCACATGGAAGAATGACTTTCAGATGAAAAATAAGAGAAGCATTTTTCACACGAAATGGCAACAAATCCTTCTTTAGTATTGTATAAAACACAGTATTTCAAACACGGACAGAAGTCACTTGCCAATTACTGGAATTTGGAAAGGATTTGCTTAACACAAAAAAGGATAGCTAAAATCATTTAACACAAAAATTGGGAGAACGTGTTGTACGTATTATTGCTTTGTAGTTTATACATGTTAAGTGGATCACATGGTGTCTAGTATAAACATCTGGAGATGAAGCAAACTGATATCAGCCCATCTCTGAAGTATTTTCAATGCAGAAAGAGGCCATTTCTGCACTAGACTGTTATAGCACTATTATTCCACTTGCAACATCCTATGGAATCCTGGGGTTTGCAGTTTCAGGAGGAGCCAACTGGCCCCTCCCAAAACTGCAAACCCCTGGATTCCATAGGATGTTGCAAGTGGAATAATAGGGCTATAACAGTCTAGTGCGGAAATGACTACAGTCTTGCTTTTTGGCTGTAGCTTTCTATCAATAGGTCAGTATAATTATAATTTTTAAAGTATTACCAGCAAGCTAAAAAGCCATATGCTAATTAATATTTATTCCTCTACTGGCCTGGTTCTTTTTTTCAAGCATTCATATTGCCTACAAAACATACTTATTTGTGAAATATTTTATCACATTGTTTTCTTCTTGGATTAGGGTGAACAGAAAGCAGATATGATTTGGTTGGTGTCACTGCTGCACAATCCCAACTGACATGAAACACAGCATGTCAACTGGGACTTTCTAGATGGTGTGCATAAGAAACTTCTGCTATGAGGTATTACTTGTCATACAATAAATATGAAGTGGGAAGATCTCTTTCCGTATAAAAAAATCTAGATGCATCACAGAGAAGAATACTCCAGTAAGAATTGAGAGGCATAATAAAAACATGGGCATGATTTTTGAGTTACAAATTTTATGTTACGAAGGACTGCGTTTACTAGGTCTCATAATAGCAAAATAATGTAGAGCCACTTCATACTTGGTTTCTATTTCTGTACAGGAAATCAAATCTACCCTCTGTGTCTATTCTCCGCCCTACAATGAATGGACACAACTGCTTCAAAATATATGCATGCAATTGAAAGATCCAGATTGCAGTAAGTTCCCATATCAAAATAAGCATACATAATTGGATACTCTTTGGTTATATGGAGTTTCCTCTGCAGATATCATAACAGAATAGGAAATTCATTATGCCTTAGAGTAAACAGGTTAACTCCATGCTTTCTATACTTAAAGGCTGGCATTAGGTAAGATATTTTTTTTGGTGGTAGTGATGGGTGATAGGTGTAACAACTGGAACACTGCAAATTTCTCATCATTGTTCATGTTGGGACTCGAATTCCTTGACTCTGTGGCTTACTATAATTCTCAAATGAAAAACAAGATGTTAAACTTCAAACTGTACTAGCCTCCACATTATGGGATGTCCTCCTGTGAACCTGAGGAGGCAAGGTCATCAGAAGACAGAAGTCTTTGGGGGGAACATTTGTAATTCTCTGTGGCACAGAAATACTAGGGAAGACTTCCTTAATTCTCTTTCATCTGTATTTGGATTTGTCTTTATCTCTGGACTTCTTAGGGCTTCTGGATTTCCTCCTCTCATGTTCCTTTTCCCAAGGCTCCTCATGATGTTTATCTTTGAACTTCTTATATCGGTTGTCCCTGTTCCGAGACTGGCTACGGCTACGACTCCGATGTCTTTCTCGCTTGTCACTTTTTCTTTTCTCTCTAGTGCTTTCTTCTCTGTGCCTCCTATCAGGGTCCTGTTATGAGAAATGGGAATCAAGATGTTAGTTGCACATTAGAAGAAGGTTTGCATGGACTAGAAAGGTGTAGGAACAACTTCAATGCTTCACGTCATGACCAGATCTTTCTATACTGATCCTGGAGAATGGATAGACACATCAGTTAATGGGAAGGGCATGCAATCTTACAATTTCACAGAAATTTACTTCGAAAAACAAGGAAACAGTTAATTTTACACTGATATTACAGTACTTTTTAAATTTTTTGTTATTTTATATCCTGTCTTTCTCCCAATATGAGAGCCAAAATGACTTAGCGTGTAAGGGAAAACAAATTTTACTAGCGATGTGAAATTCCTGAGTAGATCCAGAAACTTTCAAGAATATTTGTTTTTTTCAAAAGGTATAAGTCAGAAAGTTTTAGAAATGATCCATGGATACTGCTGTCCTTCTTACTGATTTTAGACACTGCAGCTAAATAGAAGCTACAAATCAGTTCAACTTTTTAAGGAAGTACAGTCCATCCACATTTGCAGGTTTGACCTTTGCAAATTTGATTAATCATGGATTATTTGCTGCCGCCTCTGCTCTTGTATACTGACTCACATGCATCAGTGGAGGAGTATAAGGAGGGAAAGCATATGTCTGGATTCCTTCCCTCCCTCCCTCACTTGTGGGGAGAGGGGATGAGATGGATGTGAAGAGGGAGGGTGTCGGTGCACATTCCCTTGCTCACTCACTCTTGTGAAGGGAGGATGAGGGACAGTGATAAGGGAGGGCATATGATTCCCTCACACTCACTCAGTCAGGATGAGGAAGATATTTACTTTTCCCCCATTTTTGCAGGGAGTTCCATGGCCCTAACTCCTGTGAAAGTGAAGGAACAACTGTAATCCTAATTCAGAGAGAAGGCTGTGGCAAGGCTCCTTTTCTGTGAGTGGAGAAGGCTTCTTGTGGGGGTGCCATTGCTTGGGTGGTTTGCTCTAGCAGCAGTGAGGATAGAAAGGGACTTAGTAAAGGGAGGTCCTGAATCAAAAGTCATTCACTTCTCCCACTATAACACTAAAACAGACAGCTCTAGCCCTAGAGCAGCTGTAGTTATTTTCTCTCCAATTGAGACAGATGAAAAGAAGAAAGGGTAATTAAATATGGGAGCGGGGAGAAAGCAGGGGTGCTCAGCACCCACAGATTCTGTCCTGGCCAAAAATTTCCAATAAATTTAAGAGAAATAATAGAGAAAGAAATAAAAAAACAAAAAATATATAGATTAAAAGATTGGATGAAAATAATGATAAATAAAGAAAGAATGAAAGAGAGATTGCAGGAAACTAAGATATCTTGGTTAAATTATATACAATTAGAGCAATGGACAAAGAGTATGAAAAGATATGTTAAGGATTTTAAAGAATATACTAAATTTGAACAAATTATTATTCAAAGAGAAAATATGCAAGAAAATGAAATATTAAAAGGTAGTATAAGTGAAATATATAAAATATTAGCAAAAGAACAAGAAGAGGATTATCTTAGAAAAATATGGGAGGAAGAGACAGTACAAACTATAGATTTACAAGAATGGAGAAAAATTTGGGAACAACGCCATTTAAAAAAATTATCAATAAGAATAAAAGAGAATTATTATAAAATAGTTTGGAAATGGTACTTGACTCCAGTGAAATTAAATCAAATAGATGAGAAATATTCAAGATTGTGTTGGAGAGGATGTCAAGAAATTGGTACATATATGCATATGTGGTGGAATTGCAACAAGATAAAGGAATTTTGGCAAAAGGTTTTTAAAGAGATAGAAGAGATTATAGGATTAGAAATACCAGTATGTCCAAATATAGCGTTGTTGTCCATATATAATAAGCTAGAGTGTACTCAGGCAAAGAAAGAATTAATAACAAATTTGTTAACTGCAGCGAGATTAATAATAGCAAAAAAATGGAAGACAAATGAAAAATTTCAAATAGAAGAATGGTATAAAGAAGTGTGGAAAATTGCAATCAATGATAAACTAACATGTAGAATTAGGTTTATGAAAGGTTTGGCAAAAACAAATGATTTTGAAGAAATTTGGAAAATATTTTTAGAAAAAGTTTTGAAAAGAGATGGTAATGCTACCCTGTTAAAAGAAGAATGGCAATTTTGGAAAGTGGATTAAATAAAAAGTTGGCTCTGGGGGGTGGGTTTTTTTTATTATTACTTTTATCTTTTATTTTGTATTTTTATATTGTTTATTATCTGTGTGTGTTAAACTTGTGATTTATAGATGTAATTTGATATGTGATGTTCAATGTTTAAAAGGGGGGGAAAAAGTTAAAAGGTAATTGGTTTTAGAGAGAGGTTATTTTTAGAGATATTAAGTAATAAGTTTATAATTAATAATAGTAAGAGATTAAATGGGAGTGAAAAATATTGAATTAAGAGTGAAAGTATAATAATAAAAATGAATATAATGAAAATAAGAATTGAAGATACGTAACAAAAATGTATAAGTTGTATGAATGGAACAAGCTGAACAAGTTTATGATTTTAGGGGAAGGGAAAAACAATAATATCAGTTTGCATTGTTTAAAAGAAGGAAAAAATTTTTTTGTTTTGTTTGGTTTGTTTGTTTGTTTTCTAACTCACCATTATGTATAACACATGGTGTTTTATTTTTCGTTTGTTTTTGTGTAAAATAAATAAATAAATAAATAAATAAATAAAAAAGATTCTGTCCTGGCCATCAGAGTTAAGGAACTAATAATTTTCTCCTTACAGAACCTCCTCCTAAACAACCTCCATGGGTTCTCTCTCTAAGTACAATGAAGTCCCAGAAACAAGAAACAGCTAAAATGGTTTCCTGAACAGAGGGGAAAAAAACATTCAATTTTCAGGAAGCAGGTAGAATAAAAACCTTGTCAATATGTTGGATAAATGTTTCATAATCTGTTGCTTTTATGTAATTTGTATTTCTTATTCAGATATTTTTACTTACTATAGTTGGTACTGTTTCATTGTTATTTGTGTTAAGCTCTTAAATGACCCGGAGGCATCAAGAATTTGTTCTGCAATCGATTAACACAGTAAAATAAATACAAGGGGAAGCCAAAACAGGGATAACTCAGAATCAAATGGAGGCACAGAGCCTACCATGTGCATGACCTTGGACAATATCAGCATGACATTAAATACTCCATTACAGAAGGTTCATCTAATTCTAACTTTTCTTTAAAAAAAAAATCTTAATAAAGGATTGCTGAAGACCGTAAAATGTTCACACAAGTGCAAGATGACTCATGCTCTCCAAAACTTCATGAGGAGCCTCTCTGTAACAGAGCCAACTGCATGATGTGCTCTAATCAGTCAAATTTGAGGAAATTCAATTTTTTGGTGCAGCACAGTCAGTTACGTTTGGACTTCTTATGGTGGTCCAGAAACAATCCCCTCAGGTGGATTTTTGGAGGAAGAGGGACAGCTTTCCACTTACACCACTTTTGAATACAACACATTATTGGAATTCATAACTGCACTAACTAAACAGTTCAGTTATTTATTTACTTAGTTTAGTTTAGTTTGTTTCATTTGCCTGCTGCCCTTCTCCCAGAGTGGAACCTAAGCTGCTTTGCAGGAAAAAAAATGAGCAATGAAATTTTTAAAACCGTTAAAATCACTATATAAAACAATATAAAATTATTTAGAATAGATGCAAAAATTTTAAAAAGGTAGATAAAATATCTCAACAAAAGTTTCCCTGCTGATACATTAAAATCCTGCTTAAACAAAAAGGTCTTTGCTGCCAGTAAGAGGATGTAGGAGAGGCAGGGAAAGGGCCAGCCCAACCTCCTATGGAAGGGAGTTCCAAAGGCTGTGAGCAGCCACTGAAAAGGCTCTCGCCTTCATCTTCACCAAGTGAGCCTGTGATGATAGCAGGACTGACAGAAAGACTTCCCTGCAGACCTGAAAACTCTGTCATGTTTGTATAGGGAGATATAATATTTCAGTTAGCCAACCAGTTGCGTCATTCATCTATTTTTGAACACCATGTACTTGGATGCCCAACAGAAGCACCATGCAGTTTAGCAGGAGGCAAAATCATAAAGCAGTGTAACAAGTTATTTCCAAAACGTAGCATCACTCTTCCTTACATAGTCATGTGGCTTCCCTATCATCAATTCTCTATCTCTTATCTTTTGCAGGATGCGTATGCATCAATATTCATGAAATTTTACTTCAAGCTTTCTGTGACATGTTTACCTTTTCCACAAGTTCAGACTGGCAATTTGAAACAAGCTATTTTTTTTTAAAAAATGATCAATCCAGTGGTAGATTGGGGTTTTAATTTTGCATAAAAAACTGTTTTGGAGCTGGCATTGTGACTAATACTTGCTATTTTGATTTGATCTTATCTTCCCCAGTTTTCTGTGCATGTCTGCTTCCTGCTTAAGAGCAGTAATTTTTGTTTAATTAATTTTCTTGGATACTTTTAAATGTGTCTACATGTGTGTTATAAGCTGTTCTAAAAATCCCATTCGCTCAAACCCATCTACAACAAAAGTGCTAATCTAAGTTACTTTAAAATAAATGTCATATAAAGCTAGAAATCTACTTCATGAATAATGCACAGAAATACCAAAAATTAGTTGGAGAAAATATGTGTGTGTTCATGTGTGTATGTGTGCCTTCAAGTTGCTGGTCAACTTATGGCAACCCCATGACTTTCACAAGGTTATCTTATGCTAGGCATACTCAGAGGTGGTTTTGCCATTTCCTTCTTCTGAAATACAGCCTACAGCACCTGGTACTCAATGGCGGTGTCACATCCAAGTACTAACCAGGGCCAACCCTGCTTAGCTTCCAAGATCAGATGGGATTTGGTACATTTAAAGTATTCTGGGATGGAGAATATAGGAGAATAAAAATAGGATAAATGGGATAAAATAAAATAAAAATAAAAATAGAAAAATAAGTTATAAATTTCTTTTATAATAACCAGCTTAATATTAAATAATCTGGATATAAGAACCTTAGCCCTGTGGTTAATGTCTGAACTGAATCAGTGCCTCTACTAGATAAATTGCAAAGTATTCTTTCCTAGATAAATGAAGGGCAGTTGATACTTAAGTATCAATTTTTTACTTTTCCTACCAACTGTGGATTTTAATATGATGCAGCAGGAAGCACTAACGCAGACTCTAGCCATCTTTCATATTTATTTCCCCACAGAACCTCTGAATTCCTTGGATCCACAGATTTCCATGATTTTCATATCCCCCATCCAATTAAAACTATTTACTGAGCAATAACATTTAATGAACAATAAAAATCACAAATACTGCACTGAAGTGCCAAGAAAGGGAAGCAAAAACTGGAAGGCAAAAGTAGGGGAAGGCAGCTGACCAGTTCCCGTTGCTACCTCTCCTTCACCAGGGGGACTTCTGAACCACAACTGTGCGTTGCCTCTTTACAAAATCAAGACCATGATGAAACTGTTCCCAGTATCATCCCCCACCCACCCCATTGTGTCATCTGCCTTGGCTGGGACAAGATAAACCGGACTATGGTGGGGATAAGCCTAACACAGGTGGGGGCACTACATGAAGACCCTACCTTTTGATGCACTGTTATCTGATGACTTGCTCTATTGACACTTTCAAATTAAGAACAAGTTCTATCAACTTCATAAGTTCTTTTTGCTTATGGAAGCTTGCTTATGGAGGTTTGCTTGGGAACACTTATGTGCTGCTTGCAAAACGAGCTGAGAAGGGAAAAAAGGCACCAAACCAACTGAGAGACTCTATTAGAAGCACATGCATAATCAGTCCCAAGTGAGCCTCATTAGTCCTTCATGCTCCCTACAGTATAATACATGCATTTCACTTTTCAACCAATTCCATTTTCTGACAGTGCTCCAGTCCCTAACCCACCAGGTAAGTGAGGGAAGCCTGTACTGAAGGGGGTGTATGGCTCCAAACAGTTTTGCCCCTTCAGGGGAAACTATTTTGTGGGAACACAAGGGCTACATTCCTCCCCACTACCCAACAGAGGGGAGGGAGGAGGAGTGGTTTCATTTAACATGGCTTGCAGGACTGTTTGCTTGTTACATCTGTGAAGGTACTGTCCATAGGAAGATGTGCTATCAAAAGATGGAAGCAGATAATGGGACACGAGGATCAGCTACTGCACTTGTAACAAACACAGGAAGACATGGGGGATAGTTACATATTCATGGAAGAAGGGACAGCAACAAGTGTTGGTTATCCCCCAACCAATCCTCTAGTTCAAATAGCTTGGATAATCTTGGCAACAGCCTCCCTGCACTGAAAATGCTGCTGCTGAATGCCAAGTCTATGAAGGTAAAGCAACTGCTATCAAACAACAGAACTAGGCATGGACTTTTACAAACTTCCAGCTTTGCTTTTTTTTTTTTTCCAAATAAGTATTATTAGGGCTAAGGCAGCCCACAATTGGTCCAGTGCAATGCTTACAGTGTGAAATTTGCCCAGAGTGGTGGGACACTGAATGTCAATAGCACACATGCAGTTGCACATCTAGAAAAGAATGGAAAGGGGATATGACCACTCAGTGAATATAAAGAGAACAGCAAAGGCCCAAGGACAGATCTTTGTGAACCACTACACCATGCTGGATTTATTGCTATGCAAATAGATAATTAGGTAAGAGAAATAAAGCAGTTACAAAAACTCAGATACGAAGGAAGTCAAATAAGCAGGACCAAGTGTCATTTTTTTAGCTTGAGACTACTTTCTTTCCACATGGAAAAAAGCTCATACTCAGCACAGGAGGCGTTCTTCAGTTGGCTGCTCGAATAAAAATGGCTATTCACAATATGTAGATGGGGAACAGCCACAAGGCCATAAACTGAACTTCTCACTGGGCTTCAACATGGAGACCTGGGAGTGATCTTAAACACCAGTGACTAATTGACATACAAACATACAGCTTTTAATTTATCCCAATAGAAGAGAAACAAGAGGACATTTGTTATTATCAAATAGGTGGCTTCCAGAAGTGTGGCCTATGAAGAAAACTTTAGGAACTATGCAATAAATAACCTTAACAGTATACCGACTGTGAAAAGTCGTAAGCACCAGATGCATTCTGACAATGGCTACACTCTCTTTGGCATATGTCTGCTCCCTCCAGCTTGAAATATAAAAGGAAAGCTTGCACGTACAGAGCTGAAGCTTTCAAAGGGGAAATGCAGAAGGCAGAGAGTAAAGGCAGCTCTACAGAATAACAGAAGTGCTGGGAAGAACCATAAGAATTCTGTAACCTATACTCAGGACAGGGAGCCCCTGTAAAGACATAATATTGAGAAACAAACTGGTTTCTAATTGGCAAGGGTCACTATAGTTAAAGTCAATTTGATGGAAAATCACAACATTTCCAGTAGCAAGTCCACATTAAGATAAGATGGTGAATCAAATATAAATGTTCAGTGAATGTAGGAAGTAAAGTACATGTGAAAACAATAAAGTGATAAGTCAACAGAGGCAAGGCCACAGTAATATTTGAGTGGATGTTGGGGAAAGGTTTGTTAGAACGTTCTTGACAGGCTTAGCAGGTATGGACAATGAGGTGCTTTCAAGTGGGCCAGGGAAAACACTCATCCCTCTCCGTTAAATGATATTTTTTTTGACCCAGTAAATCATTAAAACACACTCTTAGGCTGAAAGAGCAAGAATCCAGCACCTTAGATTTTTTGGTCCTCTTCTCGCCTTCATCGTCATCTGAATGGTGGTGTTTCTTCCTCTTCTTGTCAGAATGCCTATGACTTGTTTTGGCTTCTGTCTCTTCATCCTCCAATATAAGGTCATATTTTGAGCTGCAGTAATGGGTTAAGGATAGTATATGGAAGACGTCATCGGGTATGTCGGGGCCAGTGGCAGGGAAAACTTCACAAAGTGAAAGCTAGGTTTAAACAAGACAGCTAAATTCAAAAGAATAAATCATTTTGCAACACTAGCAGGTATACATGTGAATGAATAAGATTCTGAAGAATCAAATCAAGAACAGAACAATCTATTTCAATGCATCCCCAAACCAGCAAATGTTTTAAACATCCAGTTCATACATATCTGTGTAACTAGATGTTTCAAAGGCATGATTCAAATGGTATGAGCAGTGGTTGCTGGTTGCACAGAAATACTTTTGCACGCTGATGGTGATGGCACTCCATGGCACACTTTCCTTTGTGGTAAAGATAACCTGTTCAGAAAAACAATCCATGCAAGTTTTGTCAGGAGTTAGAGAGATGTAGGGGACACTTACCATTGGATCCACCTAATCCATATAGGTAGCAGAATACAAATATTAGCATTCAGGGTGGCGGACTCTCATTGTATGGAAATATTTTCTTACAGTGTCAATCAATTTGATTTCAAACACAGCAGGAGGAAGCCCAAAAGGTTTAATATGACCTAATGGAGACATTTAGCTGACCTTTTATGTTTAAGACAAGGAACAATGAGCACCTACAGAAAGCTTTTCTCTGTGTCTTCTAAATCAAACATGGCCTGTAGCTACATGTATGCTCTCAAAAACTGTACAACAAGGGAGTTAATGTGCCCAAACTATCAGCCTCAGGAGTAGTTACTGAAATCAGACAAAATATTATAGATGTTTGCAAAATATATTCTTCAACATGGAGACAAAATACTTTTTACAATCTGGTGCTCAGATTTATAGGTGTCTGATCTGATACTCCTGTTGTAAAAACATTTTTTACTTATGTTTGTGAATAGATTATTGCAATAAACTAGAAATGTATTCCAAAAGTTCTGAAAGACATAATACATACCTAGGTTGCAGCTTTTTTATTATAATAAAAAAACTAAGCTAGAAAAATAGTTCTAACACAACACACAATAATTTATTACTTAAGGATACTCTTGTTTAGGCCTTGCCTTCTCCTTGAGGCTCAGTTTAGAAGTTTTGTCGTGATCCTTCTCATATTCTTTGAAATCGTCTTTTGTGTACTTCCCACCTGTTTACAGGAAGATATAAATAGATATTGATCTTGAAAATGAATTCAAACAGGACACAAAGATAGAATCCATTCTAAAGAAAAACCTTAATGCAAGTTTTGTAACCATTACATGAGTCTCTCTCAGGCCATTTCCGCCCTAGACTGTTATAGTGCTATTATTCCACTTTCACCAGCCTATGGGATCCTGGGGTTTGCAGTTTAGCGAGGGGCCTTTCAGGCTGGTGAAAGTGGAATAATAGCACTATAACAGTCTAGGACAGAAATGGCCTTAATCTTTCATATTGTCAGTCTCAGACAAATAGCTTCTAACACAAATACAGTATAACTGGAGTTTTAAGAACAGTAATAGACAAGGATAACTCTATTCAAATCAGACAAAATGAGTCACTACATTACAGACTTTGATGAGATGGGTCCAGCAGGAATATTGCACAGTAATCAATGCTGGGCTTCCGCTATGGGAGCAAAAGGGGATCAGGAGGGTGGCAATCTCCCCTTCCCACTGCTGCTCCCTCAGCAGGTTCAGAAACTGCTCCAGGAGACTGGGAAACCTGCTTTTGAGCAGTTCCAGATGCTGGACCAGAGGAAGACGTTTTGTCTTACTGGTGATGTAGTGCAGTCATGAAACTGGACTTCGGCAACTATAGGAAAAAGCTCCCCTGTTCTCCTGCCATCCATTTCCAGGAGACCAGCAATACAGCTAGGCTAATCAAGGTCAGAATCCAGTTGTCTTCTTTTCTCCTACTGCTTTAAAATAAGAGCAGCCGCAGAAGGCTGAAAGTTGCAGGACTGCTGATAAACAAGAGCTTGTCATCCTCAAGAGTGGCCCTCCATCAAAATGGACTTTTAATCAGGACTACCAATGATTGGGGTGGATTTCATATGCATCCTATACAACCTAAGACAGAGCATGACCCACCTTCAGGCATATGACAACATCGTACTGCAGTGTAGAAAGGCTGCAAATTAACTGGGAGCTTCCATACTTTATCTACATTGTGCGTTTGATATCAGAATAATTTTAGTTTCTAATTTCTTGACAGTAAACTTTAACAGTTGTAATATTTCAACTATAGTAGCTCCATGTATTGTTTAAAAACAGGAGTCAGTGGCTGAAATGCTTTTGAAGATCCAATAGTGTAATGGGCTGTTATGCAGGAACATGGGACTTCTGCGAGACTGCACGGACATGAAGAGAGAAAGAAGGAAAAGCCATCATCATCACCACTGAGAGGGAAAGCTGCTGTCTTCTGAGCAGCCTACTTTGCAGTACTATCTTCCAGATGGGCCCTCAAAGCCAGGGTATTCTGGGATGGCTAGCTTGGAAAATCACCTCTGCCACAATAAGCAGCCAAAGTAGGCTGTTCAGAACCCAAGAGTTTTCCCTTTCATCAGTAATGAGGATAATTTCCTTTTCCCTTCTTTATTGCCCCTGTGCATGCAACTTCTTTTAGGTCCTGCTACATGGGCCAAAACACCCGAAAGGCACCAGATCCTGTCTGATCTTGAAAACTAAGCAGGATCAGTCCTAGCCAGTGCTTGCATGGGAGACTGCCAAGGACTACTACATGGTGTAGGCTATATTTCAGAAGGACATGGCGAAACCACCTGTAAGTACTTCTTGCCTTAAAAAAAACCATGAAAAATTCATGGGATTGCCATGGTGTGTGCAATCACAGCCAAATCTTCAAGTAAGTGCTGCCACACTATGGTTCAAATTGTCCTGTCAATATTGGTGACTATTCAGAACTGCTGAATTTCCAAACTAGTCAGTCATTCACATTTGCAGCAGTTCTCAACCTGTGAGTCGCGACCCCTTTGGGGGTCGAACGACCCTTTCACAGGGGTTGCCTAAGACCATCGGAAAATACGTATTTCCGATGGTCTTAGGCTCCATTCCCTCCTTGGTGGTGGTGCGCAAGCGCCTCCTGCCCCCTATTCAGAAGAGATTGAAATCGCTCCCCTTCTCCACTACCGGGAGAACCTCCCATCTGACGGGCCAGCTTGTGGGGTGGCGGCAGCACGGGGGGCAGGCCCCCTCCTCGCCACGGCCCCTGCCCCACTCGCCACGGAGAGGGGCGCTGTGGAAGGGCCAGGGGGCCGCAAGGCGGTGCTTTTCCGGGGGGCGAGCTGCGCCCGGCGCAAAAGACAAAGGCGCTGGGATTCCCCCCCTCCCCGGCTAGGGTCGACACTCTGGAAACTTTTCCCACACTGCCTCCCCAGCAGAAATGAGAGCGAAGCAGAAGCAGAGCCCGGGGAGGTTCTCGGAGTTTTTTCCTGGGGGAGATGCGCGGCTCCTCTTTCCCTCCCTTCCTGCCCCCCCCCGTTCCTGGCTGGCAAGGCGGCCTTTGCCGGGGGGAGGCATTGTAAATAATAAATAAAGAATTTTATGGTTGGGGGTCACCACAACATGAGGAACTGTATTAAAGGATTGCGGCATTAGGAAGGTTGAGAACCACTGTGCTAGGGTTAGGGGCACAAGACCCTTGCAAAAGTGGAAAAATGCAAATATCAAAATGTGTGTGCCTGTGGGAAGGGGGCCAAAGCACAGTGGAGAGAACAGGCACCCAGAGTCCCGGCCAGATCAGCAAAAGGGGTTGGCTTGGCATGGTAGCTCTATACTTCCTTGGGTATGCGGGGACATCAGGAGAGGGTTTGTGGTGCTGAGAAACTGGGCTGTGAGGCATCCTTAAATGCCAGGCAGCAGCTGCTAGAGAAGAAGAAACACCAGAGGCAGGTTTGTAAAGGTCTGTGTAGCCTGACTAAAGCCACTGAGATGGAAGGTTCCCCTGGAAAAGAAGCACTTGAGGTGGGCAGGTGTTGGAGAAATCTGGAAACAATCAAATCAGTGAAAGTGAAACCCACAAGGGCTGACTATAGCCAGAACATGTTATCTGTTCTGTAATGTCCAGAACAGCAAGTCAGGCTTTTCCAAGTGAGAAAGTATTGCCATAGAAAGAATCATGGAGATATATAAACAAGTTGCATTAACAGCAATGAGCAGCAGAAACTCTGGATATATGCTCTCAGATCTAAACAATACTTCAGCAAGAATGGTAACTAGTGCTTTACCAGGTCAACTGCATGCCTGTACAAAGTAATACCAATGCAATGGTTAGATATAATATAGGTTAACAAGCATTCCCTGCAGACATCAGTGAGTCAATAGGAGTCATGTAAACAACTTGGACTAATAACATATAGCAGCGGAGCTAGAGGATTAAGGGAAAAGACTATAGAAACTGGAGAGCTCCCATGCTACAAAACACCAAGAGTTCCTTCCTCCTGAGACTCATGTCCAGGAAGGGCTGCAGTTATTCCTCTCTGCGTGGCTCCTGCCAAGGGACCTATGGGGGCTCTGTTCCAAAGCATGTTGGAAATATTATTTGCCTATATCAGTGTGACTATCAAGTAAATATCTGGGAATTTCTCTTGGGGAACTATGTGGTCAACAACCTGAAACCAGGGTTGAAGAATACTGTTCGTAAAAAACCCAGTGATTTTCAAAAAATGACTTGAACATTTTAAAATCAAGTATCTGTGCAGAACCTTTTCAGCAATTTCAAGTTTTTTGAACCAATTTACCTTCTAGAGAAGTGGTTCCCAAACTCTGGTCCTCCAGGTGTTTTGGACTTCAACTCCCTGAATCTCCAGCCAACTTGGCCAAATGTCAGGAATTCTGGGAGCTGAAGTCTAAAACACTTGAGCACCAAAGTTTGGAAACTGTTCTAGAAGATGTTGGTATTCTATAGAAAACATGGAAGGACTATAACCTTGCCACTTAAAACTGCTATCTAGAAGGCCATAAATAACTAGAAAAGGCCATGGAAGTCTTTTTTTTTTTAATTTAGACAATGAATCTTTAGTTTATTTGCTTTTTTCCCCAAAACAAGCATCTGTTAAAAGAAAAGAAAAAACATACTCTGTATATTACAACTGCATTTTTAGTTTTATCATATTTGCTGCGAAGATGCAAGCAGAAAAGAAACAAACTCATAACCACAATTATGGCAGCAACTTCAACTAACTTGCCCAAACCATAAAGAACCAAGTTCTGATGAAGTACAAGCTTCAGAACCTCTTAGGCAAAAGACTTGAAAGTATAGTTAACAAACAGGATGACTGTATTATCTTCACAGATAAGTTGAGCATGACTTTTATTCACAGCTCTGGAACCATAATGCCAGGAATCAGCCATGCATTAGGGGAACTCTGAACACTCACAGTCATGAGGCAATTCGTATTTATTTATCCTAGAACTGAAGCTGTCTAGATGAACCACCAAGCTCTTCTGCCCTTGCCTCTGAAAACCCCCAGGCCTTTTAGGGTGTGTACAGAGAAAGAGAAGAAGGCTTCCTAAAAAGAACAAACTGCTCCTCCCATTTATACAACTGTTATTTATTACAAAAATAAATGTGCTAATCTTAAAGTTGCCACAAGAATCTTTTCTCCTGTTTTAATATTGTGCTGAAACTGATCAACTTTGCTACCTGAAAATGAAACCCTTCTTGTTCTAATAGCTATGTAGAAAATGGAAAGGAAAGTTCTCACTTTGGAGAAAATGCCTCCCTCTGCTTCTTCTGATTCTGAGAGAAAGGCAGTATAAAACATCATGGGAGCAACAGGGATGAGATTCTGGAATTATTTTTACCACCAGGCTGCTCAATCTTCTCTTCTGAAGGAGGGGGTTCAATGGTGTTTTCAGAAAGTAAGTTCTGAAATTCCTTGGCTTCCTTAGCAGACTTTATCATTGCTTGTATTTCTTAGGGGGAGAGGTCTGGTACAAATAATCACTGATCTGCTGAAGAACAAGCTTCTCAAAATATACCAGCCTAGAGACAGGAGAGATTTTCTGTATTTATACCTTGCAGACATGAATATGGCCCCCTTCATTCCACACTGCAAAGATGAGAACTAGCTAGCTATCAAGAAAATGGAGAGGAGATTCAAAACAGCTGCTTCACATTGCAAAACTGTTACAATGGGTCACTGGCAGCAAAGAAAGAGAAATCTTGTACCTTCTGTTGGGATTTGGTAGCCTCTCTCTAGTCAAAAACACAAAGCTCAAGATCGTACATGGTTGAGCACAGCATAATAGTTCAGTGTGCAGGCCACCACTACAGCTCTCTTTCCACCACCCCAGGACTCAGTGTATGCTGCGATAGCTCCTCCCAGCAATTCTTCCTGGTGGAGAGTTGGGTGGTGGGGAGAGAAATCAGAGAATGGATTCAACTGAGGATATCCTCCACTTAAATTCATTGGGGTCCTCTGGACATCTCAGCAGATGATGCAATCAGTTTGTGTCTGGGTATGGACACATTGCCAGACACTTCTCCCATACCCTCTGCTTTCCATTAGAAATGGAATGACCATCTGGGAGCTACTGTAATATAATGGTGAACCTGCAGGGGTAAGGTTGTTCATTGCGGAAGGTGGAATTGGACACCAACATCTGAGATGACCAGAAAAAGATACACACAGGTGTAAGATCAAACTGCTTGCATATATCACCAACAGGATGCCAGCCAGAGCCTTTTCTTACTATTTCACTCCCACATTTAAAATATCTGCAGCAGCAGGTTTCCCATCCCCAGCTTTCAAATATTCCATCATTCACTGCAGTTGTGTGAAGACACATCCTGTAACCTCAAGGTTGGACTTCAGCAATGCGCTGTACATTGGGATACTTTTGTACCAAGTTTGGAAACTCCAACTGGTCCAAAATATGGCAGCCATAATGATTATGGGTACAGCTAAGAGTGAACATATTACACCAATATTAAAATCACTCAATGGCTGCCAATTAGTTTCTGGGCAAAATACAAAGTGTTGGCTATTACCTTTAAAGCCCTACAATGGTTTGGGTCCAAGTTCCCTACAAGATCACCTCCTCCCATACAATCTGCCTCGTACCCTCAGATCCTCTGGGGGCCATTCACTTAAATTGCCTAAAACAAGGCTAGCAACGGTCACCAGAGGACCTTCTCGTTGACCTTCCCTTGACTGTGGAATGGCCTGCTGGAAGAGATCCAACAGCAAAATATGCAGTCTGAATTTAAAGAACTGCTAAAGACTTATCTCTTCCAGTAGGCCTACCCAGTCTATTTTTAATTGTATTTTAATTGTTTTTAATTGTATTTTTAATTGCATTTTTAAGTGTACTTTAATTGCACTTTTAATTATGATATATTTTAATCATAGTATGTTTGTATTAATCATTCTATGCTTTAGTGTATTTTAATTATGATTTTTTAATTCTATATTCTGTACTCCACCTCAAGCCTTGGGGTAATAAATAAAATATTATTATTTATATCATTTAGAGCAGGGATGGGAAACTGAGAGGGCTGCATCTGCCCTCCATGAGACCTTCTGGGCTCTGCCTAAAGACTCAGAGAAGTCACTTTTCTCCACAGGGGCCACAGCCATTCAACAGAGGAAGAATTTTGGAAACTGGAGGAAGATACAACAGAACAAGAAGAGAAGTAGATTTTTTTTAACAGAATACAAAAGAAATTAAGAAAGTTGAAAGAAAGAAGAAATGCAAATAACGCTAAGGAGGACTAGGATTGAAGGTAGTAAGTTTGAGGGGAAGTTCCAGGGCAAAAGCAAGAGAAAGAACTGGGGGAGGTGCCAGAATTCAGTACTTTTGAAGCACACAGTTTAGGTCATGCCTCTCTTTCTTAAACTTACACACATGCACACGCACACATAGCCTGGGCAGCAATAAGAGCTAACTCACTACCTGACAATTCTTTCCTTAAGTCTGAGACACTATCCACTATCCACTTTTAGAAGATACATGCCTTTATAGGCTCCTAACAAGCAAGAGACTGTATTTTAAGAAAATTCATAAAAAGTGAACTTAAATATGACCTAAAGACTGATGCTTGTGTACTTTTCTAATGCTTCTCATTCAAGGAGACTGTAATAAAGGAATTCAAGATGCAGCACATAAAATAAAAAAGTTACCTCTTCCTTTCCATTTAACCTTTGCTACCGATTGGCTAAAATCCACATGTATTCGTCTGTCATCTATTAATACATTATCCATCTTAAAGTAAGCTTTCTCACAGTCTTCCTCCTGGTGTGAATTTCAAGAAAAAGTAAAGTTCAAGTTAGAAAATAACTTAACAGTCACCTTCTGAAGTCCCCACGTGCATTACTATAACCACAGGAGTCCAGTAAAGTGCTAAAACAACATGCCCCGCCATTGTCTCAGAAAAGATACCAGCCTTTCTCCATGTAACCAAAGAAACCCTGGACATTTCAGCAACAACTCCACAGTGATTTTTAGAAGTCTATCTATTTCTGCATGGAATGGTAATCTATCTGTCAAACAGACCATCACCATTATTGTTCTACATAACCATTTATCAGGGGGAAAAGCAGTGAATGAAACCCCTCTGATTTGTTCTTTAAATTTTAATAGATTAAATATATTGAACAAATCTTCAACCACACTTGAAAAAGCTACAGAAAAGCAAAACAGCCATATCGCACTTTTTATATCCCTTCCTTGTCCTCCCCAACATCATTCTACATATTTTTTTTTCCTCATTAAATGTGAAGATGGATTTTAAGAACAAATTACATAAAAATAAAATAAAATGTAATATAAAAATTAAGACTAGAGAGCGTGCGGTCTGTCACTACAGACAGCATATGAACTTTTATTATGGAATGAGCATGATGAAAGTCAATTCACATAAATCTGAGGTAACTATCGGGGCTATATACTGAATGAAAAGGATACGAAAAAAAGAAATAAACAAAGGAAGTTTAATTTTATCAAATGCATCAAACAAGTTGTCACAACGTCATAGCTATTCTTTAACTACCCCTCCCTCCCCAATGCACCTTAAAAACCAGTCAGCCATCTGGAATGACAGAGGTATTTTTTGCTGGCAAGTGAGCAAAGCAAAGATGAAGGGTCTGGTGGCTGCAGATGGCCCCTGCAGAGATCCTTGCATTTGCTCCTCACAGCCTCACTCACTGGTGGAAGGAAGGTAGGTCAGGTCATTCTGCAGCATCCCATCCTC
The DNA here is from genome assembly GCA_948474755.1 of Ctenosaura bakeri. Classification (NCBI taxonomy): domain Eukaryota; kingdom Metazoa; phylum Chordata; class Lepidosauria; order Squamata; family Iguanidae; genus Ctenosaura; species Ctenosaura bakeri. The sequence continues at coordinate 202,253 of CAOLHI010001350.1, read as the reverse complement.
CAGCAGAACAGACCTCTGTCACTGCAGACAGCTGACTGGCTTTTAAGGTGGGTTTCGGGATCATCTGTCATTATGACAATAGTGCTATGATTGTAAATCAGAATATGAAGGTGTTATGATGTCTTAAGTCTAATGTAGGACATCGTGACAGGGTGTCAGCCAAAGTATTTTATTATTAATATTTTTGAGAATCTGTTCTTCTCACAGATTAAACTCTCAGACTGTTTCTAACTTCTGATTCACAACTTCAGTGTATTCTTCTAGGATAATGAACCATGTAACGAAACAATCAAAATGGATCTGTGTCTAAATGGGCTGCCTCATTACTAAGAATATAGTAGCATTTTCACTGGTCAAGCCCCTTGCAAGGTGATCATTTATCACCATACTTTCCAGAAGTTCCTTTCCCATATGTAAAGAGCAGACATTTTACATTCTGTCCAATGTAATAGACTAGTTTCAATTGGAAGACACTTTCTTAAAGATGAAAACAGAAAAAGTTTTATTATGGAGTACTAGGGGAGTTTTGGGAGCTTGTGTTGATATCTGGAATGTCTTTCAAGTAATGCAGTACACAAAATATATTCAAAAGAACTGGTGGCACACACTCTAACATTAGATTGAAATTCAGCTACTGTATAAACTAATGAACAGCAATATATTTTCACAATCACATACCTTTTCAAACTCAATGAAAGCATAGCAGAGAGATTCACCCGTTTTCCAATCTTGAATTACTTCACAACTGAAAAAATAGCAATATTTCCTTGTGAATACTGAAAAGCAACAACAGCTGTTTAGCAGACACTGTTAGGAAATAAAATGGCCAAGAAACCACCTTAACAGAATTCCAAGGAAAAAACCTGCATCCTTTCACAGGGACTGCTTTCATATTAATCATTTTAGTGTGCTTTAAAATGAGAAACAGGGATTCCTTTCTATACCACAAACTGAATATACAGCTCATAAGATGTATCCTCAATCTGGACATGGAATTCTCTCATAAAACATTTTAAAAGACATAAGAAAATGAACTATGGAAGCATACTCACAAAAGGTGTGATAAAATGGGTGGGTACTACGAAACTCCAGATGGTTTTCACCCTTCTCACAATGTTAGCTATATGTAGTCAATATAGTGGCCCCTCCACTTTTGTGAGTTTAGCAGTTTCAGATTTGATTATTCATGGGTTATTTTATTTATTTTAAAAAATCTTACTATATTTGCCCCTGCCACTGAAAAAATACGTACTCTCTAGAAATCTCAAGGTCTTCCAGCATGATTCTGTGGCCCATTTTTGCCAGAAGTGGACCACAGAGTTGCACTTGAGGACTCAGAGATTCTCACAGTGAACACATCTCTGGGCATTGCTAGGCCCTTCAGCATACCTCTAGGAATAACTTCCACCAAGGTCAACCACAGAATTGTGCTGGAGGACCTAGAGAGTCTTAGAGAAGTGTTCTCAGGTTAAAACAAAAAATAGCATTCGCAATTTTTCTTCTTTGCATTTTTCCACTTTTGCAGGGGTCTTACACCCCTAGCCCCCACAAAAGTGGAGGGCTCACTATACTCTCATTCTACTCTTTAAAAACATGTAAGTGACTTGTGGGTTGAAAAATTAAGACAAGAAATAGTTTTAAATTAAGCTGAACTATTTGAGTAGGCAAAGATCACACAGACTAGCCTGGAAACCCTAAAAAGAAAATATACTAAGCTTTAGAAACATTCCCAAATTAATTGTTGCACCAAAATATACCACTGCACTTCTGCTTACAGCCAGCATGGTGTACTGACTCGAGCATTAGACTATGATCCTAGAGACCGGGGTTCCACTTCCCACTTGGCCATGAAAACCCGCTGGCTGACCTTGGAAGTGTCCCACACTCTTAGCTCCAGTAAACCTCATGACAGGGTTGGCCTTAGAGTCACCATAAGTCCGAAATTACTTGAAGGCACACAGTGACTACAATTTTCTGCTTATGATCACAATTATTTGTGATGCAAAAGAAGGGTGTGTTACACTCTATACTCTTCCAATATATTAGAACAGGATTCAATGTTTTATTCTATTACAAGAAGAAAATTATCTCACTGAATGTCTCTCCAGTGCTCAATACTGGAAATGGAATTCTGCTCAGTGGTTCACTAGCAAGAGATGAATTTTGCACGGTAGTACTACACTACAATGAAACACATTTATTTGTCAGTAAGATTAAACAGCAAGCCAAGCAGGTGAGAGGGAAGAGAGGCACAGAAAAGAAAAAAAATGCAGCAAAAGGGACTCTGAAAAGATGGCACTACAAAATACTTTTTTGTGAACAAATGCTTCTTCTATAATGGTATTGCCACAGATGATAAACATAGGGGAATCAAGTGCTACTGCTCATCCATGACAATGTTTTTGACTCTCAAGTACCAGCACCAGCCACCTCTGTTCAATCTTGTTAATTCCTGAAAATCAGACATTGAAACAAAAAAATTATGACTGGAAAAAATGTAAGCAAGCCAATCCTGGGAAAAGAAGATTTTAAACAGATTTGCTAACTTGTTTCTTATGCAGTTTGTATAACTACCTCTTTATTGACCCAAACCGGGAAAATATAATTTCAAGATCTTCATCAGTAGTTACAGGATTAAGTTTACAGACAAAAAGCACATTTTCCGGTGGTTTGACATCAGCATCAGGCAAATCTCCAACCTGAAGTATAAAAAATGACACAATATGATACTGAGGTCTAGTTTATACAGAAACTCTGGCAATTCACATTTATAATATGAGAAATATGTGCATAATATATACATTTTAAAAAGATATTGATGTTCAGAAGTGTGCAGTGAAAATATGACAATGACTTATCATTATTTTGAAGCCCTAAAGATAAATGCAATAAGAAACCTTTGTTTTATGTTCTTTTAAACATTCACTGATCTCACATTCCAATGGATAAGGAACTAGAGGACAGTCAGCTACTCCAATGAACTCACAGCTCAAGAGCAAGGCAAGACTGTTCTCACTTCTTGATAATGTGACAATATAATAGCAACAACAATGATAACAGGGAACAACAGATTAAAATACAGCAACAAACAGACACACAGTAAACACAAACATCTGATTAAAAATACATAATCAGTTAAAAGAGCATAACATCAGTTTAAAAAGCATACATATTAAAAACAATCAATTCGTAATTCAAATCCCCAAATTAAAATTAAAATTTAAAAATTGTCCGGATAGGTCAGCTGGAAGATATTGGTGTTTGATGCTGTTTTAAATGCAGATAGTGTATCTAGCTATCACATCTCTTCCAGCAGGTCATCCCACAATTCGGAGGTGGCTGTTATAAATGGTTGGCAAAGTGGTATCCTCCAAACTTTTTGCACAATTCCCAGTGGTGAAAGATCACAAGGGATCGTGATAGCAAAAGTTTGTCTGTTCCTGGATTAAGAGCTGGTTTAGATACATTAGTCACATGCATCATGTGGCAACTTTACAATGTTACATAACACTGGCCTTTTTTAAAATCTTTTGTTACTTACATTGCCATCATTATATTTATATCCTGCCTTTTTCACTACCTGAACCAACACAGACCAAACATCAGAGGGAGACAGAATTGTTGTGTTCTATGTTGTCCTACATGTATTGCTACAAGTCATCAAGCAATCAAAAGCTAAGCAAGTGCCGTGTTTGCACATACACAAACAGATCCTAAATTCTTTATTCCAGTATTTGACAAGTAAATGTTTCTGCTCTCATGTTGTACCTTTTGTAAGGGTACTAGGAGTCAAGGGCCAAAATATCATATGGGAGATACATATGCCTAAGCAATATAGTTACAGTGCTACACAGTGAGTCCCAGCTGTTACTGCATTTGCTAGCCCGGATTTGGGGCTGCTAGATATCATTTTGATATCAATAATTTGGCTGTCTTCCACCAGCCCTCTCCACGTGTTTGTGAGGCCCCTGGACAAGCACAGAACTAGGCTCGGCCATTAATCGCTGGACATTCCATTCCCCACCTAGGCAGGCTAGAAATAGCCAGATCACCGCTTTAGGAGACCTCTCTGCAAACACCCTCATTATGTATGCACGCTGCTTACAAAGAACTCCCTGCCCCGAGCAGGCAACTTGGCAAGCTGAATACTCAACTGTCAAGCACCAAGCACTTGCATACTGTCTACCTCTTTGTCAATTCAGACTTAACTCAATCATGCTAAATTTTGACCTTTCCAAAGCTTTGTCTCGCGCCCGAACCTCATTGTTTTCCCCAAGTACGGAACAGCCTGCAGTTACATTTCTCTATAAGAACCCCCGATTTCGAGACCTTCCTCGGATTGCTCCGGACTTCCATCCAGCCTCACTGTCGCTTTGTTTGGTGAGCTGTCCCCTCAGTCCCACGTACTGAGACTCCATACCAACGAACTCAATCTTCCGACCTTTCCGGGCTTCAGGACAGGTGTCATATAACCCAATTCAACAATCCCTCTCAATAATCCCTCTATACCACTCCAACCTTTATTTTCTATAGTCATCTGAGTGCGTGTGTTGCATACACTGTTTGTCTGTATTTAATAAAAATCTCAATTATTCTTAAACTTTGGTGTGCTCCTTGGCTTGGTCTGACCCTGTAGACATTGGATAAAAGATTCCGCTGTGTTGCCCTGCCTCTCGCATTGCTAACTTGTGCTCTAGCTAATTTCCCCCAAACTTAGTTAATTGAGAACGCATATAGGTGTCCCTCCTGGGACCCCCAGTAAACAGGGTAACACAGCCCAACCCATCCAATCCTCATCTACTGGGAAGCAGGTGCTATGATTGACAGGGTATGTTCCTGTGTCACTTGGGAAGAAGTTAAGCACCATTTCTATCCACTCCTGTAAGAGGTCACTGGAATGACAGGCAGAAGCAGGACCCCTGTTGCAATTTCCCCTCGTGCCTGAGAGGAGGTAAGATCGTCATCCAGCTGCTTCCCGACTGACAAGGAAACAGACTCCTGTCGATTACAGTGGCTGCTTCCCACTAAGTGGGGAATGGGTGACTTTCATGTTCCCTACATAGCTCTAAATTAGGCACTACATATGTGCTGTGAATACATAACTGTTGAGAGTGTGTAACTCTATCCATAACTCCCATAGAGGATTCTGATCAAAGTCAGTAGCTTGATTTGCTTAGTACCTTAGGTGTTGCTAACATTCAACTGGAACTGGCTATAGGGAAGTGGTTAAACAGACAAGAGAAATACTATCATTATTAAATGGAAAAGGGTTCTTACACAGCAGCTTCTTGTCACTTTTTAACATCCTTTCACTGCTGCTTTTTAATTTATACTATGCTCTGAGCACCCTCTACTACAGATGCTCACTAATATTATGTTTTTGAAGTTAAACATATGACTCTGTCCAAGTTTTAAGTTCCTCAGGGGAGAACTTTCTCTCAGTCCCATCACCATCACAGACACATGAAAGAGAGTTTTCATTGTGGTTATCCCAGACTATGGAATTCCCTCCCACAGGAAGCTAGGCTGGCTTTCGTTCAACCTCTGCTGTCTCTACACCAAAAGCGAAGATCTTTCTGTTTACCCAGGCCTTTGAGTTTTAGCTGTCTGTTGGAGAAAGTCTTTTAATTAGGGTATGTTGCACTGTACTTTTATCATTATTATTGTATTTCAATTACCTTTTAAGAACCTGTTTAAATTGATCTTTCAATATGACTGTTTAATTGTTTTGCAACAATTTTTGTATTAGCCATTGTTTTAGCAGAGATGCTAAAGAATTACAAAGTTCTAATTTGTTTTACAAAATGTGCATTTATGAATAAAATCATCTGCTTTCTTGTGTTTCACCCAAGACATACAGGCTAAAAGAAATAGCCTCACAAAACTGCCATCCCAGAGGCAGGACGGGTATAAAGGAAGGGTGGCTATGGCCAGGAATCTACTTTGGGGAATAAGAGAAGGGTTTATCTTAACACTCGCCACCTCCCGCTGAGAAGGAGTCATGTAGTAAAATGAACTGTCAACCAGTGCCCTGATTCAACCATAAACATACTTGTGAAAAGTATTTTATGCACAACTGGATGTACTAATCAATAAATGAGGACATAGATTTGTCTGTGAAATTCTTGTTCAAGCAACTGATACCTGGTGAAACCTGCTTACAGTGGTGAATCTCCTTAATATGATCTGGGCCTGAAACTGTTAAGGGCATACACTGAATGTTTTTATATAAAGGTTCTCCTACTTACCTTTATCTCCCATTACAATATGAGTTAATTGTTGCTAAGAGACAAAAGATGTGCTAAAAATGATACAGTGAGTAAGAATTTCAACTTACATCTACTTAACATCAAATCTGGAGCACATGCAACAAAGCTTGTGCACATCTGGGAGTATTACTTTGGTTGAATAAGCCAAATATACTTACCATTTCCAAAAGAATAGCTTGTGTTTTTGCTTCTTTCTCTGCTAGAATTTCTTCTACTTCATCAACAGACCTTCCTTTGAAGTCATCAATTTCCTCATCAGCTCCTATTCTTCCACTCTGTCTTATATTAAAATAAGGACAAGAGCTATTTAACACTATTCATACATTTTGTCACTGTTTTCCCCAAATCCTTTAGTAAAGCAGTAAGACGTAACAGAATAAAACAGCAGAAATGTAAGAGAATGTACTAACATGCTTGAAAAGGCAGACATACTTCAGAATCACCATAAATGCTCTTAATTTTGTCCACAGTACAGTGGACAATACTGTTCTTAAGCCCCATAAGTGTTACACTGTTGGCAGTCCATATATTATTTTATTTCATTTATATCCTGCCTTTCTCCTTGCACAGGATCTAAGGCGATTAAAAATAAGGTAGAGCTAAAAGACCCTTTTAATAAAAAAATTAGTAGACAATTGAACAAACACAAAGTTAAAATAGTTTAAAACATAATAAAAAGATAAAAAAACACAGCTATTAAAAGTCCTTTTTGCCACATTAATTATGAGCCAATTTTTGCTCCCCACTACAACCAGCCTGTAAATTACCACTAGTACAGTCATGCTTCCCCTTTTTCCACAAAAAGTCTGTTAAAGAGGAAAAAACAGAAGAGACATAGAACACCTTTTGACTGATAACACTAAACCAGGGATGGACAAATGTAGGAGGCTAGGGGGATGCATTAGTACTCAGAAGACCTTGGAGGTCCACATGCTTTCCTCACAAAATAAAACGGAACATTTTTTGGCCACCAAATCATCATAGATTTAGTTTCTCTCATAGATAAAAGCATACTGGAAACAACAAGATAAGGACCTTCTAGAGGAAAGTAGTATCGGTTCTCTAAACAGCATGCATTACAGATAACTTTTGTTCCCCCATCTTCACAATGAAAACAAGTATTCTTCCCATTTTCTTTATATGTTCTGAAAAGCAGAGAGGTAGACTGACACTTATTTCTTCCTGCATCTTAGGTGCTACATTTCTCTCTCTCTCTCTCATGTGATAAGACATGGACATGCATTTAATCTTCCTCCTCTTCTCTTTCCCTCCCCCACCCTTTCCTCCCCCTGTTCTCCAAGATGTTAACAACAACACTCACATCCAACTGTTCTTTTGTAGGCTCTGGTGAATGATCTGGTATCGCCAAACCAGGAGGGTCATCAAATGGATCATCTAAGATCACTGTATGGTTTATTCTAAATAGGAAATGCAAGAAGTCTAGATTTAGTTTACCACCACATCACCTTTTATTTCTGAAGTAGACACATTTGTTACTACCCACCATCCAATAACTATAAGTGGACATAGTCAAATTAACTGCCAAGGGTACAAGTTAGTCACACTGCCAGAGTAGGTCATAAACAGTATGTTACTATGCATCCCATGGCAGTGAGTTCATGACAAACAAAAGAAAGCACTTAATACAGCAATACATCTGTGGATTTCACTGTCACAGAACACAGAGATGGCCACTGTTTCAAGGGCTTTGAAAGATAAGTTCCATCAAAAATTCTGGATGTGATAACCAGATGAAAGTCCCGGGTCAAGGGTATTATGCCAGCACATACAAGCTCCCAGAAGGTTAACAGGTAGAAAAGCCTATAGCCTTCCATGTCTTGCTATTGGACTTTCCAGAAGGATCTGGCAGACCACTAAGAGGAACAGCATGCTAGACTCAATGGACCTTTGATTTGATCAAGTGAGAATCTTCTGTCATCTTGCTACTTTGTCTGGCTTTCTATATTATACAATAAAGTCAAACCTGATGTCTTGATAGGGAACAAAATCCTTGTCAACGAAGGTCTCATTAATTTTCATCAAGACATCCATGCCTTCTGTTACTTCACCAAACACTGTATGCACACCATCCAGGTAATCTAAGTTTTCTCCTGTAGTAATAAGAAACTAGGAGACAGAAATACTTTTCAGAATTAAGAGAATGGTGAATATATCCATATAATTTATAATATTTCATTTGGAATCAGTTTGCTTATCTTCTTGTGACAAGGTACTAGAAATAACACAGTGTGATAGGATTTGAATCTGTTGGACCTTAATTGTATAGATTTTATGCATTGCTTTATCACTACATTTTGTTATGAGCTGTTGTACTCTGCCTGAAATCTAAGAAGAGCCCATAAAAAAAGGTGTTTAAATTTTGCAAAATTAGCTGTTGGCATATTCTGTGTATCCCTAGCAACTCTCGAAACAGCATCCCACTACAGCTGAGGCCTGTAAGAGATAAGAACTGAATAACAGAGAACAGCATTAGCTATTATTCATAATGAGTAGAATTTCAGACTTTTCACACATCCAGGTAAAATTTATCAAGGTACAGTAGACTTCATTTGAAGAAATGTATTTCCCCACAGCACAGGAAGGAGTATTACTGTAGGAAGGAGTATACTACAGCCCTAGATCAAGAACCTCATGTACCCTACCACAGGAGACACAGGAATGTGGCACACACACTCTTGAGAGTGATGTTTGCATTCTTTATGGTTATTTATGCTAATCAAGAGTATTATAATAAGACAACATTGCAAGTTATCACAGATGGTGGTCTTATTGCTAAGATCCTTGATCGCACAATGTAGTGCAAAAGTTCCATAGGATGCTATATCTCTCAGCCCAATCCCTATCCCGGCCAAACTCACTTTATAGTTGTTGTTACAGCATGCGTGTGCACACATATGCACGCATGCACACACAGCCTAGTCATTCAACAGCTGGTGGAAAGTGGAGGGGAGAAACTAAAGAAGAGTCTGGCTGTGTCCCCATCGCCAGCTGCAGAATGATGATGTCTGCTGCTGAAATCCAATGGATCCTCCAAAGATCTTGGCAGATGATGTAATCATTCTGCGTCTGGTTATGGGGACTTAGTCCGATGCTTCTCCATCAGCCCCTGAATAACAATTGGGTGAGCATCTATCACAGCTCTCCATCAGCCATTTAATGGCCCTAGCAGGGGAGGGCTATTGCAGGAAAAAATGAGGGGGAGGGTTGGTCACTTCAGAGAGAGGAAGAGAATAGCAACCTCTGAAATGGCAGAAAAAAAGATACACATAGATGCAAACTGGACTTCCACCTGGATTAATCATTAACAGGATGACAGCCAAAGAATGTTGAAAGGTAATGTAATCTTGCAGATTAAAACAATTATGTTGTTTGGTCTTGAGAACCACCATCCTATATTGCAAATCTACTGACTGCTACACATGACTACATATTTCCAGCTTCCACCCAGAACATACTGCTAACTCTGTTGTTTACAGCCAACCCCTGTAGTTGAACTGCATCCGCTCAGACTCACAAGATGGGGCTCAAAACTCATGGATTTATAAAAGGCATTTCTCAAATTACAATATCCGCCTAATGAGATGAAACCCCAAATCAATGAGGTGAGACTATTAGCCAGGAACAATCTATTACAGGACAAACAAATGGAAAATAACAGAAAACCACTTGCGTCACATGCAGCTTCCAGCTTAAGACCACTCAAACACATTATGGGCAAGCTACAAGCTATTCTGGAGAACAATACCACCTTTATAGGTTTGAGTGGCAGGCCTTATCCTCTTACAGCCTTGAGACCGCAAACAACAACAGAGCACATGACAGATGGTAATACAGGGACAATATTTTGCTACAAACCCAGACGATATATTTGACATGTACAAAATAATTCACCTAAGAAAAAAGAAGCTCCTAAGAAAAAATTTCCCAGCCTCAGAAACTTATTTAGCATTGCTTTGCGTCTTTCTTGGGCATTTTCTTAGGTATTGTTTAAGTAACTGCTTTAGTAATAAATGACCATTGTCTAAGCACTGCTTTACATATATACTGAAGCACTTTTTAAAGCACTTCTTTACCTAGGACTATAGGTCAGTCAGACTTCATCATCTTCACACTACTTTCTGAAGGTTTGCCGAGTTGCAATTTGCATCTTTCTAATCCTAGTACACTTTGACCCCTCTATCAGCCTTCCACTCCTTATACAACTGTGGCTGTTCTGTATTTCCAGCTCCCGCAATGCATCAGAAGAAGTCAACTGATATTCATGAAAGCTCAGACTAAAATAAATCAGTCAGTCTCAAAGGTGCTGCTTTCTTCCTTCACTCCCCTCCTTTTCCATTTTATTCAAAATCTAAGTGGAATCACTGTACAATGACATACCATCCAAGGACAGACCGCAAGCCAACAACGCTACCATTCTGAATGAGTCTACAGTACACCTGGTCACCAAACTGTCACTCTGCATTCATTCAGAACTACTTCATTTTGGGCAATAACAAGTAAAAACAATGCTTCCTCAGCTCTTGCAACTAGAAAACTTTCCTCTACTGGAGATACACTGACAACATCTTTATTATTTGGACTCATGGAAAAGGATCAGTTGTGAAGTTTCACCAGAATTTTAAAAACTTTCACCCTGCCATCACTCTAAATCTGCACTAATTCACACAAGTTCATTGTCTTCACACCATTATACAGCACACAACTGTATCAAAGATCACTGATTGCTACACAGTTACATGCCTCCAGCTTCTACCCAAAATGCACTACCAACCCTACTGCTTACAGCTGAGCCCTTTGGTACAACCACATCTGTGCAAATCCACAAGACAGGACTTTAAAAACTATGGATCCACAACCAGCATTTCTCAACCTATAACGCCCAGTTGCTAAGGCAAAAAAAAAAACAAACCAACAAGGCAATACTGGTACCCCAGAACAATCTACTACAAGACAGACCAAAATCAAAAAATGACAGAAAGACAACAAATTCTCATTTACAGCCCACAGCTGAGACCACTCAAATGCATAATCAAACAGCTACAACCAATTCTGGAAAACAGCATGGGCTCTGGTTGGCCTTTCTTTCAGACAGACTCCTAACTTACCTACAACAGGATGCTTAACATAGATGGAAATACAGGGATAAGAGCCTGGCACCAAAAGGAAACTTTCACCCTTCATTCATTACAATGTTTCATTTATCACAATAATGTAGACTGACCTGAGATCCATGCTGGTCATTGCCATTATTCACCATAGACACTGTCCCTTTTTTCTTGTGTTTGATTCTTGGCACTTTTTCTGCTTCAAAAAATCTAGCTTGGTCCCCATACAATTTGCTGAAACGTACATACAGAAATTATAAAACTGTCTCAACAGTATACTCTACCAATGAGAAATAAAATCAAGTTGCTTACTTTGGAACATCCTATAGCTATATGTCCTTGTGAACACCTACCTACATGATAATTTTCAGCTTATTTCTTATTGTCTGCAGTAAGCAAAGACATTTCTTCATAGCCACTCCCCAAATATTCCAGGGTCATGAACTTGTGGAGCTTGTGGGATACATCACCTTTGATTGTCTCTGCTCTTTTAAAATGAAATAACTGTACCAGAGAAGCTCCTAGGATGTGAGGTTCTCCCTTAGAGCAAGGTGACTTGAACACCTTTTCTCAGACAAAAAAAGGTAGGATTTTAAATCCGAATGTGATCACCATGACTACTCCTGTTTTGTCTAGGAGAGGCTGGGATGGTTTTGGTGAGTTGGTGGGAAATGGGCCCTGGACACTCTGAAGTTGTCCACGTCTGTTTTGATGGAACTGAAATAGCTGATCAGCTACAAAGTAGCTCCTGTTTTCAGGAAAACGCCAGGGACAGTCCAAATGAAATACAGTGGGCCCTTAGTATGCAGTGGGATGTGGTTCCAGGACCCCCTGTGGATACCAGAATCCGTGGATCCTCAAGTCCCGATATATACAATGGAGTAATAAAATGGTATCCATTGGATAAAATGACAAACACAAATGAACACTGGAGGGAGCCTAAGGATCTGTGAAATAGCAGGAGGCTACAGCAGGATATTCCTACATATCAGTACAGTGCTCAGAACACAGCAAAATCAAGGTTTGCTTTTTTGAAATTTTTTTCCAGAATGTTTTCAGGTTTTGGTTGGTTGAATCTGTGGATGCAGAATTCATGGATATGGATGCCCAACTGTGCTTCACATGAAACCTAGTTAACCAATGGATAGCCAAATCTAATGTACATTTAATTGGGTCCAAAACCAACTGCATTGAAAGGAACTTATTTTCATCTAGGCATGCACATGATCAAAGTTTAAATGCCACTCACCAAAAGATGGATTCGCCTCCACGGCCAGTCCCTTGTGGGTCTCCAGTTTGTACAATAAAGTCTCTCTGAAAGTGTAAGAAATAAAGGTGCCCTGATATCACTTACCAATATCATTTAGACAACTTTTCTTTGTATGAAAGGCTTTACAGTCTTCATTGTTTGCCCTGACAATAACTGTATTGTGCTGCTATTATTTTCATTTTACAAATGAAGCACCAAGCATGCACATCTCCTAGTACCATCCAATGTTCCTTTTTATTAGAAGTTTATTACACACATTTTAAAATTATTGCTCCTTAAATGTTTAGGGGGAAAAAGAGAAAATAAAAATTTAAAAGCCTTACCTGTATGTTATGTATAAGGCAGTAATTGTAGTACTTGATCTTGCAAAGCTTCAGAAAATTTAGACAGGCTGAAAAAAAAATTAAAACAATTCAAACAAAATGAGCTTCCACTAATTTCCTTCAAAACTGACCAAAAACAGCCTGCAAGATTGGCTGTATGGAACAAACTGTATACCATAAAACTTAACATAACAAATATGAAAAGTGAATATTCAGGTTAGATTGGCAAACTCTAAGGCCCTTTCCGCACCAGCCTATTAAAACGGTGCAGAGCGACCTCCAACGGAGGTCTTCTGCACCATGGAGTGGACTGGGGTGGACTACTTTTTGTAGTTCCGCACCTCAGTCCGCTCCAGAGCAACCGGAACTGGTCGTGCAGCATGCTTTTTAAAAACCTCTTTTAAGAGGTTTTTTTAAAAGTATGGAGAGCGCGACCTTGTATTGCTCTGTCACCGCACTCCAGTGCAGATTTGCAGGCGCGCACTAGTGCGTGCCTGCAGATCTGCCGGGGGCGGGCTTTAGGCTGGCGAGCTTCTCTGGTTGGTGGAGAGTCTCCATCAACCGGAAGCCGCCATTTTGGATGCTGGAGCAGTGCGGAGCGACGAGCTCGCTCTGTTCCTCGCCCCGACGGACCCAAACGGACCCATCAAAAAGCCGGTGAGTAGCGGCGGGGAGCGTTTCCCTTGCCGTGTGCGGAAAGGGCCTATGTCAAACTTCAGTAGAGTGTACCTGCCATGTATGCAGGGATTCCATACAAAAACGAAGCATTGCATCCCATTATAACCAGTGGATGCAATGTGCATGCACCCAATGGTTTGTATAACTTTGCATTCATGTCTATGGATCCCATGCAAGAGGAGGGCTCACTGTATATAGAAATCATCCTTAGTGAAATAACAGTGCAAATAATTTCTTAAGACTTAGGGCCTTTCCACCCTACACTGTTATAGTGCTGCTATTCCACTTTCAACATCCGATGGAATCCTGGGGTTTGCAGTTTAGGGAGGGCATTTAGAATTCTCAGCCAGAGAACTCTTTGGTCTCAGTAAACTGCAAACCACAAGAGTGCTTTTGCACAGTTAAAGTTAGTGCATCAATTGTAAAAGTTTCTGGAGAAGTCACATCTGGGCATGGTGGTACATGAGTTTTTTCCTACTAGGTTTGGTAGGTGTTGAGATAGCCTAAAATTATAATCCTTGGCCACTAGACATGATGTCTAGGGCTAACGGAATTTGAAAAAAAAGTGGCATGTTTGGCAGCTGGGTCTGTCAAGAGGGAATCCTGTCCTTTAAGACAGAATCAGGCTGTTGGGATATGTCAGTTGAAAAGGAGAAAGTAGTGGATACTATATCTATCCAGTCTACTGCTCTTTACATGATCCCAGAATTGGGATTAGGGTCTCTGCAGAATGCAACAAGCACGTTCCTTTTTCTCTATGGCCAAGATCTACATCACTTCAGTGAAGCATAAATATTTGCCAGAGGAATTATGTTCCACTTCTATACCAGACAGACATGTAGCACAACAGATATTCACTGGAGGCCAAGGCACATGGCTGCCATTACATTGTGCAGTGTACATGCCCAATGCACAATGCGTACACACAATGCACACTTCTATACCGTCCCCTAAATGTGAACGTGCTATGCTATGCACAACAGTTCTGCATGTATAACTCTGCTTCTGCTACCATGAGCTGGGCATGACTGCTACATATTCTCCAAACAACCTACTCCACAGGCACTAAGCACCTATGCCGGATTATGAGCTATATTGATTTCCTGTCTGTAAACAGTTTTCACCTGTTAACAAATTAGACTCATTTTACGATAAATCAAAAATCGCAACACACATATTTTTGAATACTCAGTGAATCCTGAAGTGCAAATGTAGGGATGCCTTCCTCAGACGCATAATACCTAATCCTCACTTCTGCTTCCTGTGACAGCTTTATAGGAATCAAGGATGTTCCTGGCCCAGCAAAAACAATATGGCAAACAGGGAATATTGTCAGTGAACCTTCCCAACCACGCTTGGAAAATAAGCAGTCCTTCATTCGGACAGCCTCTTGTGACACCAAGAAATGATACAGACTATAGGAATTACAACTGAAAACGTTGGAAGGTATCAAGCGACTGCTTAAAAGGCACAAGAGGAGCCATGGGCCATTTCCGCACTACAGTGTTATAGCGCTATGATTCCACTTTCAACATCCTATGGAATCCTGGGGTCGAAACTGCAAACCCCAGGGCCGTTTCCGCACTAGACTGTTGTCGCGCGATGATGCCACTTGCAACCTCCTATGGAATCCTGGGGTTTGCAGTTTCGGGAGGGGCCGGCTGGCCCCTCCCGAAACTGCAAACCCCAGGATTCCATAGGAGGTTGCAAGTGGCATCATCGCGCGACAACAGTCTAGTGCGGAAATGGCCCAGGATTCCATAGGATGTGGAAAGTGGCATCATCGCGCTATAACACTCCAGTGCGGAAATGGCCATAGGAAAATGGCAAAGGGGTGGAAGCCCTCCGCCATCAAGCCACGGAGGAGAAAAGTACCTATAAAGGCATTTGTAACCCCAAAGAACGCCTGCTAGATCCTAGCATTCACTACTTTGCCTAAGACGGTTTTCCGTAAAGAGTCTCAGACTGCGAAATCCGGCCACTTGGGAGAGCTGTTTAACCTCCAGGATCAGTCCTGATGGTCTGCACGTTCAGCAACTGCGGCTTAGGCAGAAATCCAACCGGTGCAGCCAGAAACGAGGCGGCGGGAAACGTCTCTGCTTCTGCTTGTCCTGCAGAAAAACTCGTAGCGAGGGAGCGCTGGAAGCCGACACCTCCGCGCCCTCCTCGCTCACCCACCCGGCCACCCACCTCCCTCACCTCGAGGCCTCTCCTCGGTATACAAGTCGACCACCAGGTCCCCCAGCGTGGTTTCCAAGAGCACAGCCATCACGCTCGCCGCCGCCGGTCCCCTTTAACTCCGGAAGGAAACCACTCTGACTCTCCCGACATTTCCGCTGGAGCAGACGCTCTTCCTCCCTAGCTTGACGGCCGCGGGCAAGACGTGCGCTCTTATAGACTCATTCCACGGATAGACTCACACAAAGGGATCAAACTTCCGAGTTATCTTTGGACACCATGCTGTCGTGTCGCCGGGGCAGAAGTGATAGTTGCCCATAGAGAAATATTAGAGAAATGCTTGCAGCGGCAGACGGAGTTCGTGCTTTCTTAGGCCATTCCGGCACTGCACTCTTATAGCGCGATGATTCCACTTTCAACATCCTATGGAATCCTGGGGTCTGCAGTTTCGGGAGGGGCTGGCCGGCCCCTCCCCAAACTGCAAACCCCAGGATTCCATAGGATGTTGAAAGTGGAATCATCGCGCTATAAGAGTGTAGTGCGGAAATGGCCCTGGGGTTTGCAGTTGCGGGAGGGGCCTTTCAGGATTCCATAGGCCATTTCTGCTCTATAGTGTTGAAGTGCTGCTGTTCCACTTTCAACACCCTTTGGAATTCTGGGGTTTGTAGTTTCCTGAGGCCAAAGAGCTCTCTGGCTGAGAATTCAATGTGCCCCTCCCCAAACTACAAGCCCCAGGATTCCACAGGATGCTGAAAGTGGAATAACAGCACTTTGACACTGCAGTGCAGAATTGGGTAGGATGTTGAAAGTGGGATAATAGCACTCTAAGAGTGCAGTGCTGAAATGGCCTTACATAGCTCATGTCTTATTCCGTGTGAACATGTGCAGCATCTGTGTATGAGAGCCAATGGACTAGGAGGCTCCTGCATGCAATTCTAGATAGCTGACAAAGGAAAACTGAATCAGACTAACCGTTGCTGGAAGGTGGATTATTAATTGGAAATCCGAGCCAGCCTGTACTATCTCCACTTGCAATATTCATTGTGTTATTGTGTAGGGAGAGCTGCGTCTCCAGTGCACTGCCTTATTACTATGGTGGGACAGCAAGGTCCTCTGAGGCAAGAGGCTATGAGGACTGTTGCTGGGGAAGGTCTGCTGTATCAGACAGGCTTTTGCTGTCAGATTAAATGTGTCAAACAGCTACTGGAGAACAGCAGTAGTGGAGGGTGACACCGGTGGAGGACCTCGCAGAGACAACGACAGTGACACCATAGCTAACACTGCAGAAGGAGGCACGCTAAACCCCTTTTGAATGTCTTTTAGCATGAAAACCACTATAATGAGACAATCCAAAGTGAAACAAGAGACAGTGTTGAGAATCACAGGTTGAAAGGCACTCAACAAGCTACCAGGATATAGTAGAGGAAGACACAAATTGCGCTGTGGTTAATGACACAACTGGACTCAACCCAAAAGGAGCTTCACTCGTTGACATGCTTAGACATGAAAGGAAAGTCTGAAGTTGCACAACGCATACTAGAGGAAAATGGAATGTGAGAAGCATCAGTCAGGGAAAACCAGATGTTGTAAAACAAGAAATGGAGTGTGTAAACATTGCAGTACTTGGAGGGAGCAAGTTATTAAAATAGACAGGAACTGGACATTTTTAATCCGATAATTACAGTGTGTTACTCAGGAAATGAAAATCTAAGAAAGTATAGGCTGGCATTAATAGAGAGGAGAGAGGCAGCAAAAGCAGTCAACGGCTATAATGCAAAGTCTGACCAAATCATTTTCAGTAAGACTTCAGGGAAAACTCATGAATATAACCATAATCCAAATTTATGATCTCAAATATACAGGCAAAAGAAGACATTGAAAGATTATATGCTGGAGTTCAGGAGGAAACTGATCACATAACAAAATGGGACTTCTTGTTAATCAAAGACAAGTGGAGTGCAAAATTAGGAAACAGAACAGAATCAAAGACTATAGGAAAATTTGGCTGAGGATCAAAAAATGAAACAGGAGACCAATTAATTGAATTTTGCAAGGCCAATAATTTGTTCATCAGAAACACATTCTTCAAGCAACCAGACTGTATACATGGACATCACCTGATGGCCAATATAGAAATCAAATGGTGTTGGGCCCAAGGCTCTCTGGGTAGGCCCTGTGTCACACACTTGCACATTTTGGTTCAGTGTGCTTTCACACTAATGAATGTATTTAGGGGATTAGCTCATGCTGTTGAGTTGCTAGGTCAGGCTGCCCTATATGCTGCAGTCCTGTGAAAATAGCCAAGGAATGTTAACGATGGGTGCTTCACTCCCTGCGCCATCTGGTACGGTTAGGGGAAAGCAAAGCGTGATCAGAGACCGTCTGCTGCCGTCTCAGGCAGGTAATGAGACTTGGTTGCGAGCCTATCATGTACCTGGTCCATGGCTGCCTCAGTAATTGGCGTCGAGATGGGATAGCCCCCCCCCCCGTTTGTTTGGGCACGGTGGGTTGATGGATTGACAGGCTGTTTTGCTACTCGTGTACGCAAAGCCTATATAATCTGTTGGAACAAAGGGAATGCTGCTCCGTTGCTTGCTTTGCCTTTCCGACGGAATCAGAGTGTATGTATGCTTGCGTGCCTTTCGTTTTTCTTTTTGCTTCTTTGCTTAATAAACCACATCCTCAAACACCAGAACTGGCTTTGCCTCCCAGCATCTCACACTCCAAACCCTACACAGCCACCCAATCCAGGGAGGGTCGTTTGTGTTACAAATGGACTACAACTACATAACTGAAACTAGAAGATGGAGAAGCTCCATTCTGCAAAAACAAAACTTAGGAGCAGATTGGGGCACAGACTGTGAACTGTTAATATCAAAATTAGAGGTAACCTAAAGAAGAACACTAAGCCAACTATTGTTCTGAAAAGCAACCCAGAGAACATCCCCACAGAATTTAAAGATTATGTAAAAAACAGATTCGCTCTATTAAACCTACTTGACTGAGAGCAAGAAGAACTCTGGACCGAAGTCAAGGACATTGTCAGAGAGGAATACAAAAAGACACTAGCCATTGCAAAAAAAAGAAAAGAAAAGAAAAGAGAAGCTTCAATGAATGACAGATTAAACTCTTCAAGCAGTTAAGGATGGATGAGAAGCAAAAGTGTAAGGTGACAGAAATAGAGTCAGAGTCCTGAATGCAGCTGTTCAACAACGTGGGATAAGGGATAAAGACAACTACTACAACAGTGAATGCAGAGAAATAAAAGATGACAACAAAAAAGGAAGAACAAAAGACCTCTTCTACAAGAACTGAGGAATCAAAGGGAAAATTAAACCAAGAATGTGGGTGCTTGGTGACCAGCAGGGGAACACATTACATGACCAAGTTCAAATAAAAAGATGATAGAAAAGAGATGAAAGGTTGATGTCATGGGCAAGGATTTGGTTTCCCAAGGTGAACAGCAGCCTCAAAGGAGGACACCCAGAAGCAAGCACCCCAGGAGCTAATCAGGCTGGGATGAGAGCCAGCTAGCTCCAGCCTTCTTAAACAAGGCACAGGGCAATAGCTTGATGCCAGAAACAACTCATGTGTTGCTGGCCCTTGTCTTGTGTTCTCTGGACTCCCTGCTCATTGCCTGCCTGGATTTTCTTACCATGGACTGTCTGACCATATTGCCTGTTGGATTCCTGGACCTTTGGATTGTTTCTGGACTGTGAACAGGCAAGCTGTACTGACTGTTAGTGTCTCTGTTGACTGTTAATGGCTTCCTGCTGACCCTGCACTCTGTTGCCTGGCATAGACAGCTGGCACTTGTGACAGTTGACAGATTCATTCAAGGAAAACCATATTATGATAAACCACCAATTTTAGAAAGTAACTTGTGAGAAATAAATCACCAGGAACAAATGGCATACCAATAGAGCTGCTTCAGGCTACAGAGAAAGAATCTACTCTAATTCAATCTAAAATCTGTCAACAAATAGAGCAAGCAAAAACAAACAAACAAAAAGACTCATAGATTGGAAACACCCAATATATATTGCAGTCCTCAAGAAATGGGACCCCAGGGATTGCAGTAACCCCATGACCATTGCATTAATATCCCATGCAAGCAAAGCGATGCTCAAAAATCTACAATAAAGATTTCTACCATATATGGAGTGAGAGATACCAGATGTTCAAGCTGGGTTCAGGAAAAGAAGAGGCACTAGGAATCCTATTGCAAACATCCATTGGATAATGGAGTGCACCAAATAATTTCAAAAGAAAATCAGCCTGTTCTTCATAGATTATAGCAAAGCCTTTAAGTGTGTAGATCATGAGAAAATATGGATTACTCTTACAGAACATTTGATTATCCTGTACTCAGTGCAAGAGGCTACCATTATGACAGGATATGGAGAAATGGAGTGGTTTCCAAAATTAGCAAGGAGACCAGAAAAGGCTGCATTTTATCACCCTATCTATTTAACTTGTACGCATAACATATTATACATAAAGCAGGATTAGCCTCAGAGAAGGAGGTGTGTAAACTGGAGAAAGGAACAGCAGCAATTCAAGATATGCCTATGACGTCATACTATTAGCAGAAAATAGCAAAGATGTGGAATGATTGCTGAAGAAAGTCAAGGAATAAAGTGGAAAGGCAGAAAAGAAAAGAAAAATAATGACCACAGATGATTTGTATAACTTTAAAGTAGATGATGAAGACCTTGAAATAGTTCAAGATTTTCCATACCTTGGCTCAGTCATTAATCAGAATGGAGATTACAGTCAAGAAATCAGAAGACTAGGGCTTGGAAGGGTGGCTATTAAAGAACTAGGCAAGAAGTGTCAAGATATATAACTGAATACTAAAGTTATGATTGTCCATGCCATCGTATTTCCAGTTTCTATGTATGGTTGTCAAAGCTGGAAAGTTGATAGAAAGAAAATCAACTCATTTGAAATGTGGTACTAGAAAAGAGTTCTATGGATATCTTGGACTGCTAAAAAGATAAATAAATGGGTCCTAGAGCAATTCAAGCATGAACTTTCCCTAGAAGCCAAGGTGACTAAACTGAGACTGTCATAATTTGGACATACTGTGACAAGACATGACTCAATAGAAAAGAGAATAATGCTTGGTATGGTTGAAGGCAGTAGGAAAAGAGGAAGACCACATTACAGATGGATGGTCTCAGTCAAGGAAGCCATGGCCCTGAGTCTGCAAGGCTGGAGCAGGGCTGTTGCTGATAGGATAACTTGGAGGTCTCACGTTCATAGTGTCGCCAAAAGTGGAAGTTGATTTGACAACAGTTAATAACAAAGAGAGCTATAGTAAGCTGCTTTCTTTCAGACACAGCCACCACCACTCCAGTGTGCCATAGGGGAATAACAGCCTACATTGTCACTGCCAGGATGTTTTAAATCAGGGGTGGAAATGTGTATGTGCCTTCAAATTGCCTTTTGACTTATGGCAACCCTATGAATTTCATGGGATTTTTTAAAGCAAGGAATACTTAGAGGTAGTTTTGCCATTTCCTTCTGAAATATAGCCCACAGCTCCTGGAATTTGTCAGTGGTTTCCTATCCAAGCACTAACCAGGGCTGACTCTGGATAGCTTCCAAGATCAGATGGGAACTGGTGCCTTTATGCTGGACCAGAACTCTGGTCAGTCTCAGCCAATGAAAAGAGATGAAGGCTGCTATGGTCCCCATCTCTATGTTAAACCAAAGCACAGTCATATTTTGAGTAGATGTAAAGAATATAAATCCTCCCTGTTTTCTCCATACTTTGCTTCCAGATGGAATGAGGTGTTGCATAAGATTGCTAAATGTCCTTTTATCTTAAGGGATACCTCTTATTTGAGGGCTGAAACATGTGTCATTTTATATAGACTGAATGGGATGTCAAAAAATCCTGTATTTGGGGCTTTGGGTCTTCAGGAAAATATAAGGTCAAGTTATAGGAGCAAGTTAGTATTTCTGAAGTTCATTGCCAATGAGTTCATGGTTAAAATGGATTGAGGACTGTCAATGCATGCCCCACCACCAAAAATAGAGAGAAACTAAGTGTGTATTTTCATACAGACAGAAAGTTGTGCATCATGTAATGCAAGGCTATGTTAACTGAAATCAGTACTTTCATTAGGTATTTAGGTTGAGCACAAAGTTGTTAATAGATGCTTCATAACTGTTGATCCTGCACATAATGAATTTCAACCATTCCTTATTGCTATTTTGAAAACCTGGCAACATTGCTGGTGTTCCATCACAGCTTTGCTGAAATGCTGCATTTCTTGTTTTCTGTAGGCAGGAAGTCTCATTGTGCTTCATGGGTGGGAACGGCTGCATCAAAAGCATGTGAGCTGTTCTCTTTCAGAGAATTGTGACTTGGACAGTTCCTGTCTAAAAAATAGGGCTATGAGAGGAAGTTCAGCCTACAACTTCTGTGAAATGCGAACCTCTTGTGATTCAGTGCTTGCTTGGTGGTTCATTCAACATGGAAGTTAGGCTCACTGCCTCTGACTGAAAGCCCTTGAAACTGGGTTGCATGAATAGTGCAATTCAAGAGAGAGCTCTCTTCAAACAAATCTTTCTATCTTCATGATAGTGTTTTCCACTAAGGGCCACTTTCTAAAGTATCACCTCACCCAGACCTTTGAAAGTTGAGGACAAGGGACATGATTTGCAACTTTCTGGCTCCCATTACAGTTGGCCCTCCATATCCATGGATTATGTATCCATAGATTCAACAACCATGGCTTGAAAATATCCTCCCTCCCCCAAAAATCCAAAAGTAAGCTTTGATTTTGCCATTTTATATAAGGGATGCCATTTTACTACACCAGCATCCACAAGCATCCACAAATTTTGGTGTCTACAGGGGGTCCTGGAACCAAACCCCTAGCAGATACTGAGGGCCCACTGCACATTCTGTCCCACTCCCACAATTGTATAAACACGCTTTGTAAACTGAGGCTTTTAAGAACACTCTGTATTGTATGAGAAGATGTGGGTTTATATCCATGAAAGCTCATGCTAAAATAAAAACTAGTCAACCTTAGAGGTGTTGCCACATTCTGTTTTTTTATCCCACTACCTTCCTCCTTTTTATAAACAAAGTTTTCTTGGACTGTAGCATTTCATGTTAACAAGCTAGGCTGAACCTTCCCTCTGACATTTGCTTCTGTGGGAAACCCTTTCAAAATATATACAAGATAATAAACACAATGTATTCTGTATGTGTTATGTATGATGTGTTTGTGTATGTGTATCTATAGATATATATAAATAGATATATCAAACATTTTACATAATTCATCACCTGATGAAGTGGATTATAATCCAGGAAAATTTATGCTGTAATAAATATTACAGCCTTTAAGGATCCATATGAATCATTATTCTGGCTGCTGTTTTGGAAAGCAAAATTGTATAACAACAAGCACTCCGAAGTTTTTGTCACCTGCTCTTTTAACAGATTTTAATGTTCTTGTTTTAACTGGTCAAATTTTTAAATACGGTAAGCTTTTAGTCTATATAAATTATTTTACTTTTTTTTTACTTTTTTACTGTTTTAAATTATTTAACTTCGTTAAATAGGGTGGGATATAAATATTTTAATAACATAAATACTTAAGATGATATGTATGCTATTAGAATTGCCAGACTGAAAACTGGAGAGAGCTTCTGTACCTTTAGTTGTGCAGTGGGATTTTCAGCATGTGTTAACTTGTCACACAACCAGAAAAGAAGCAACACTGGCAGAAATTTGCACAACCATTAAATTACAACGGGTGCCTTCTTCATTTTTTACTCTGGCAATGCTATATACTCTTAGGCCATTTCTGCAGGAGACTGTTATAGGCCATTTCCGCACTACAGTGTTAAATTGCTGCTATTCCACTTTCAACGCCCTGTGGAATTCTGGGGTTTGTAGTTTACTGAGACCAAAGAGCTCTCTGACTGAGAATTCGAAGTGCCCTTCCCTAAACTACAAACCCCAGAATTCCATAGGAGCTTGATAGTGAAATAGCAGCAGTTTAACACTGTAGTGCGGAAATACAGATAGTGCCATTATTCCGCTTTCAACATCCTATGGAATCCTGGGGTTTGCAGTTTAGGGAGAGGCCTTTGAGGCAGTTCAGGGGCGTTTGAGACCCCTCCCTAAACTGCAATCCCCAGGATAATAGCACTATCACAGTCTTGGGCAGAAATGGCTTTACATACGTCTGCCAGGCCAATTATTTCTTAAAGTATCCCGGATTCTGAGATTTCAACCTTGATTTCTAAGCCCACCCAGACGATGGATCTGAAGGACAGGGCGGATGAGAGGGGGCGGGGGAGCCCTCGCTGGCGCTTAGAAACAAGGCCCACCGCATAAAGTGGGACGTTGTGACGACGACGACACGCGTCCGCCCTATATTTTCACGCGTGTTATGCCGAAAAATGGCCCCGGCCCCACACAAAACGCTCCCTTCCTCCGCTCCCGCCTTTTATTTTGGCTCGGAGCGGTCCTGGGGCGGGGAGCCATCCACCCCCAGGCTCCCCCGGCTGCACCTCATAAGTTTCCCCCTAAGGAAGGCGAGCCCCTCGGGCTTCTCCCAGCCCCAAGGGACGCCCCTCCCGTCCCCCAGCATCCCGACTTCTCCTGCATCCTTATCGGCTGTTGGCTGTTTCCCCCTCCTCCTCCCCCTCCTCCCCCCTCTAGACTCCTCCCTGCTTCTGCTCCGCCCGCCGCCGCCTCTCGCTTTGTTGATGTTTCACTTAGTTTTAATTCCCGGCTCCCAAGATGGAGGCGGCGGGGCCACGCGCGTTCCTCTGCCTGGTCGCAGGGCTCTCACTCCTGGCGCCCCCCCGCCCAGCCGCTCCGGACCCCACGGACGCTTTCGTCCCGCCCGTTAGTCAGGTAGGGAGTGGGGGAGCGAGGGGGGAGGTCTTCTGAGAGCCCCCTTTCCCGCCCGGCTGACTGGCAGGCAGGGAGGGAGGCCGCCGCGGGGGCGGGAGGGAAGTGAGCGAGGCGGAGGGGACGCCTTCCAAGAGGAGCGCGCGACAAATAAGGAATAAAATCCGGGGCTGCGCGAGAGGGATGACAGCTGAGCCCGTGTGGGTCGCCGGGCCGTGCCTGTTTGCAGGGGACAGGGATATACATATGCGTTGTGCGTGTTTTCTGTATTGATCTGTCTGTTACTGCAGGTATACACAACGTAGCAGTTTTTGTGCCTTCGGTGGCATCACCAAGTACTCTTGGGGGTCTGAGCGTGCCACAGCTAGGCATATCCATGGCTGCGAGGTTTATACGCATGGACCATTTCCACACTAGATGGTTATGGTGCTCTTATTCCACTTTCAACATCCTATGGAATCCTGGGGTTTGCAGTTTAGGAACCCCAGCATTCCATAGGATGTTGAAAGTGGAATAAGAGCACCCTAACAGTCTAGTGCGGAAATGGCCATGCGGAATTTGCTTAGTATGTGACATCAGGCCTTGTGTGGCTTGGTTATTCTGCTTGAAGTCTGTCCGTCTGTGTGTGTCTTCAAGTCACCTGTCAACTTAGGGTGACCCCTATGAATTTCAAAGGGTTTTCTCAGACAAGGAAGAGGTGGTTTTGCCAATTCTTTCCTCTGAAATATAGCCCACAGCACTTGGTATTTGCTGGCAATATATGAATAGATGTGTAGGAGAGGGGTTGAATGTGTTATGCCATAAATACAGTGTCAAAGCAAGTTGCCCATTTCAGTAGATTGCTTACTGTGACGTTAGATGTTATTTGTAACATCGTTGGGCCTTTGGGATTGGGAATTTTACGTCTTTACATCCTACATCTGTTTTCTATTTAGAGAACATTATGACATGTGCAAGTCTAAGTCTTGTTATTTAAAGATAAGCCAACAAACAAGAGGAAAACAGGTTTTCCATGAAAAATGAAGTGGAACAGACAGGCAGCTTGTGGATATGTTATATGGCTTTTGTGTGTTATTAGTGGTTTCTGTGAGGTAATTGCATGGATCATCTGGCTGATAACAGGGCTTGGGGGCATTGTTTTGCAGGGTTCTGGTCTTTCTGTCTGAGTGTTCCCAGGGGCTGGTACTGGGGGACTGTTGTTCATCTTTCTGGCCATTAGCCTGTGGGATTCTACAGGGATCAATACTGTCCTCTATGCTTTTTAACATCTACATGAAGCCCCAGGAGATGTCATCTGGAGTTCTGTGCTTGGGTGTTATCAATATCCTGATGATACCCAGTTCTATCTTTCCTTTATGAGTGATACCAAGAAGGCAGTGGTAGTATTGAATCGTTGGCCCTTTCCGCACCAGCCTAATAAAACGTTGCAGAGCGACCTCCAACGGAGGTCTTCTGCGCCGTGGAGTGGACTGGGACGGACTATTTTCGTAGTTCCGCACCTCAGTCCACTCCAGAGCGACCGGAACTGGTCGCACAGCGTGCTTTTTAAAAATCTCTTTTAAGAGGTTTTTAAAAAGTACAGCGCGCGCGACCCCATGTCACTCTGTCGCCGCACTCCGGTGCAGATTTGCAGACGTGCACTAGTGCATGCCTGCAGATCTGCCAGGGGTGGGCTTTAGGCTGGCGAGCTTCTCCGGTTGGTGGAGAGCCTCCACCAACTGGAAGCCGCCATTTTGGACGCTGGAGCTGAGCGAAGCGACGAGCTCGCACTGCTCCTTGTCCTGACGGACTCGCCCGGACCCACCAAAAAGCCAGTGAGTAGCAGCAGGGAGCGTTTCCCTCACCACGTGCAGAAAGGGCCATTGTCTGGATGCAGTAAAGAACTGGATGTGGGTAAATTTATTATTATTGTTAGTAGTAGTAGTAGTACCTGAGACTTAATCCAGACAAGACAAAAGTGCTGCTGGTCAGTAGGAAAATCAACCTTGGATGGAGATCACAGCTTGTTCTGGATGGGGTTGCTCTCCCTCTGAAAGATCAAATTCGTAGCTTGGGAGTGCTCTTGGACCCAGTGCTGTTCCCAAAAGGCCAGGTTGCTGCGGTGGCTCCTTTGCTCAGATTGAGCTGCGATGCCAGCTATGCCCTTCTTGGAGAAGTCAGATCTGGTCACAGTGGTTCATACCTTAATTACCTCTCAATTAGACTACTGTAATGTGTGCTATGTAGCAATAGCATGTATATTTCTATACCGCTTATCAGCTAAGTGCTCTCTAAGTGGTTTACAATGTGTTAGTTAATTGCCCCCAACAAGCTGGGTACTCATTTTACTGACCTGCGGAAAGATGGAAGGCTGAGTCAGCCTGAAGCCCAGCAAGATCGAACTCATAATCTTGTGGCTACAGTACTGGCATTTAACTGCTGCATCACCAGGGCTCCACCACATTGGGGCTTCCCTTGAAAAGCGTTTGGAAGCTGCAGCTACTGTAGGATGCAGCAGCCAGACTGGTGTCAGGTGTGCATTTTAGAGACCCTACAACACCAGTCCAGCAAGAGCTACATTGGTTTTCAATTTGCTTCCGAACTCGATTCGGATGTTGATCTACAAAGCCCTAAATGACATGGGGCAAAGATATCTGAAAGGCCACCACCTTCCATATGAGCTGATGGATATTCAATCACTTCATGAAGATAGGTGAGTGAGCACACATAATGGGGTTTTGTCTGTAGCAGCGCCTCAATTGTGGAACTCACTAACCAAGGAAGTTAGATTGGCCCCATCTCTTTCAAGTATCTAGCGGACAGCCAAAACAGTGCTGTTCTGCATGGTATTTAGTGTTTAAAATAGCTATTTTGTTTCAAAATTGGATTCTAGGATTGTTTTTAGATGCTTTTAGGAGTTTCTAAAGTGTATTCTAATGTGTTTTAAAAATGATTTTATCGTTTTGGTTTAATTGGTTTTTATTTGTTCATTGCCTTGGGAGTCATTGTGGTCTGGGGGGCAATATAGAAATACTTTAAATTAAAAAATGAATGAATTTTATATTTGCGTTCTTTGAAATTTGAAATCTAGAGCTGAACATAAGTAAGTAGTGTGATGCGGCAGCCAAGAAAGCCAATGCGATTTTCGGTTGCATCAATAGGAGTATGGTGTCTAGATCAAGGGAGGTAATGGTACCACTCTGTTTTTCATTGGTTAGACCTCATCTGGAATACTGTGTACAGTTTTGGGCACTTCATTTCAAGAAGGATATTGACAAGCTGGAGCATGTCCAGAGGAGGGTGACCAAAATGGTAGAGGATCTGAAGGCCATGCGCTATGAGGAGCGGCTTAGGGAGCTGGATATGTTTAGTCTGCAGAAAAAAAGGTTAAGAGGGGGCGTGATAGCCATGTTTAAATATTTGAAAGGATGTCGTGTCGAGAAGGGAGCGGGCTTGCTTTATGCTGCTCAAGAGACTAGGACAAGGAGCAATGGATTCAAACTACAGGAAAGGAGATTCCACTTGTACCTCAGGAAGAACTTCCTGACAGTCAGAGCTGTCCGGCAATGGAATATGGTGCCTCAGAGTGTGATGGAGTCTCCTTCTTTGGAGGTTTTTAAGCAGAGGCTGGATGGCCATCTGTTGGGAATGCTTTGATGTGGGTTCCTGCATGGCAGGAGGTTGGACTGGATGGCCCCTGTGGTCTCTTCCAATTCTGTGATTCTGTAATTTGATGATTCTAGAGCTTGAAAAAGTTACTTTTTGGACTCCCACTGCCAGAATCTCCCAGCCAGCATGGCCACTATGATGAGCTGTAGTTCAAAACAGTAATGCTTTCAAACTCTGTCACAGCTGTATGTCTGGACCACTACCATTTCGTAAGTTTAAATTCTTTTACCTTTTGATGACTTAGTAATGGCTTAGGCTAGAATCCTGTTGGTGTTGTACATAATTGTGCCAAGAATTATGCAATGGCAACAGAAGGAATAAAGCGATGGGCACTGTGGTCATGAAGGAAGTACAGCGTTGGTAAAACAGGCTGCTCAGAGCTGACAAAGGTTATGTGTATCCACACTGTACAATTAAGGCACTTTGATATCAACTTAGGCATCTTGGGTCCATTTTGTGGAATCCTGGGATTTGTAGTTTGGTGAGATAGAAGTCTCTGTTTAAAAAGCTCTATTGTACTATCTTGACCTACAGCATAGGATTCTAAATGTTTCACTAAGTTACAAATTACAAATCCCACAATTCTGAAGGATGGGGCCATGGCAGCTAAAGTAGTCTCAAAGTGCTATAATTACATAGTGTGGATATACCAAGCATTCACCTTTCCTCACCATTATTGTGTAGAAAAAAGGCAACCACTGGTTTAGTGTGCTGACAAGTTTCCAGCCATAGAGTACTCACAGATCTAATCCTGTATGAACATTTGGAAGAATATAATTTAGATTCTATTAAATGTACCTTTGTTTTCAGTTGAATGAATTAGTAGGGAAATGTCGACTTTGTGAAGAGTCATCGAGGTAGATTTTTAACATGTGCCTTTAACAGTCCCATTTATTCTATGTTTGTTTTTGTTCATGAATGAGACCATGTTTTCATATGGATAGGCTGTACTTGACATTGCAAGAATTTTGTTGCTTGAAGCAACATAGGAGGCATCCTCTATTTTTTTAAGAACGGGTAGGAAGTGGAATCTGTTGACTTGTCTTTAAAAGAGGAGTACGGGCCAGTGCAAGTCATTTTGCTACCTGAAGTGCCTGTCGCAATACTTCCTGATCCTGCTTCTTCTATCTGCAAAAGCCAAGTGGACTGGCTGTTAAATTTTGTAGACACTGATAATGGGGCAGCATTTTCCACCTCTCCTGGGGGCAGGAGGCTGGATTAGGGGTATGAATCAATCTACCTGGAATACACTCTGTTTCCTTCAAGAGAAGGAATAGTCAGAGGCTTGATGTTGCCCGAAGAAATTGCTTCATTCTATCTAATGGTCAGGCTGGCGTCAACTGTATCTTTCTACTCCTGACAGTTTTGTTTTCACTCCTTTGCTACAGAGCCTTTTCTGGCATAGTTCCTTTTACTGCGGTGAAGATGGCTCTTTGACAGCAATAGTGGACAGTTCCCTCCGTGATGTACACCAAGTGGAAAAATGCATGACAATGTCATTGTTCTGTGTGAGGTGCAAAGGAGGGCTTTATTTTTAGGAAGCCCTGCAGAAGTATCAAGTGTTGCTTTCATGAGCATGGGGGTCAGAAGAATAAAAAGCGATAGTAATGAAGTGCTAATTCCTTGGACTGCCAGGAAAACATCAAAGATTTGAGGCTTTGGGGTAATTTGTCTTCTTCCTGTGTAACTACTATTGAAGTGATCCAGAGTAGCCATGTGACCATCTGAGAAGAAGATGAGAAGTCCTACATTCTCAAAAAAAAAAAAAAAAGTTTCTTATAATTCCATAGTCTTGGAATGATCTTCATTATTTTATCCTATTCCTTTCCTCCTCTCACTGTCTGTTGGGTTTGTATATTAGCAGTGAAATGGAAGGAAAGAAAAAGACACTAGACAAGTGCTCTTTAAAGAAATTGAACCCCAGAGATTGCATACTGTTTACATACTATGGGATTGGCTGCTGGTCTTAATCTTCAAGAATAAATTCCCTGTCCTAGCAATGCAGGGATGTTGTGTTGGTGTCCTGGAAGACTTGGTATATCTGAGTATCGTCTCGTGTGGGATAGATACCAGACTATTTTGAAATCATGGTGGGTGCCAAACAAGCACCATATAATCACTGAGATGTTTAAATGGGGCATTTTGTTGGGGACATGGACTTAAATTGAGAGGGAACATGTGTGGCTTTCCAGGTGTTGAACTTCCATGATTCCTCAATATTGACTATGATGGTTAGAGATGCTGGGACCTGAAGTTCAAAAATTTCTGGAGGGTCACACAAATCTTACTCCAGCTTATATGAAGAAAGGTGGAGGACTCAGTGTTGTTTGGCGCCATACAATAGATGTACAGTGAACCCTCCACTTTTGCGGGAGTTAGGGGTGCAAGACCTCCATAAAAGTGGGAAAATGTGAATAAAAAGAAAAATCATAATTTTTAACCTGAGAATGCTTCTCTAGGAAGCTCTGAGTCCTTTTAGCATGATTCTATGGTCAACTTCTGGTGGGCTGTAGAATCATGGTGGAGGACCTGGCAACGCCTAGAGAAGTGCTCTCTCTAGGAATCTCTAGGTTCTCCAGTACAACTCTGTGGTCCATTTCCAGCAGAAATAGACCCTAGACTCACACTGGAGGAGATGAGAAATCATATTGTTCCATGGTAGGGGCACAGTAAAATAAGTAAATAAGTGAATGAATGAATGAATGAATAAATGGAATAACCCACAGATAATCAAATCTATGAGTGCTGAACTTGCAAAAGTGGAGGGTGCACTGTATTGTTAATGAAATTAAGACAACAGATAGCAAAACAAACTGTTTTCTCCCAAGTCTGTGTAAGATCTGCAAACATGGAACTCCTTAAATATTTCCACTTTTCAGAAATGTAACATGTAAAGGAAAGCACATCAATGTTGCCTAAATTCTCTGTGCCTATAATCTAACCTCTTTGGACCTAGGTCTAACCTTTTCAGCCACCTTTCTCCACTTGTCAGTAAGCTTCTTGTCTGATTGACTGTAATAAGTAATGAAAAATTGTGACCCAGTATCTCTCCACTCTTGGTAAAGGAGATTGGTAGCAAATTGTTTTGTTGTTGGTAGTAAAACTGTCTCCTTTGTCATAGCATTGACTCTAGGCTTGACATCTAGGAGAAGCAACTCGAAGTTCAGGCAACTGCTTTCTACTAGTGTATATTTCTTATTACCGGTACTTGCCAAACTTTTAGGAGCTAAGAGGGAGTGTGATCTCTTGTCTAACATGACGTCACTCCTGCTAATTGCATTTTCTTTTGAGTCAATTCTCGTACATGACCCCTGTTTCACAATCTGCGTGTCTTTCCAAATAACTTATGCAACACAGACGTTCTTGCTCTTGTGATTTTTCTGAGTCGGAATAGGTTTCACAGCTGCCCTCTCCTTCCCCACCCCCTTTGTTGACATGAGTTGGTCATTATTTGCTTCCGAGTCACAAAGGAAACATTGTGGAATCAGACTTACACTGAAAAAGCACAAGGAGCTTTGATTAAATAAAGTGGGACTAGGAAACATTTTCACCTAGTCATGTAGCATATGTAGTATGTACTTGGAAAGAAATGCTAGAAAGCTACAAAGGAGAAGAGATCAGTTGCTACAGATGCATACATACACAGCTTGAAAAAGTTACTGCTTTAGACTAATGCTCCAGAATCCCTCATTCAGAGGTAGACTCTAGGAGATACAGTTCAGAAAAGTAACTTTTTACAGGCTCTAAATAAATGGAGTATGTAAAAAGAGGCTAATGCAGTGCCTACTGCTAATATACTAGTATTTTCTGAAAATTTCATGTTTTCCTCTCTTTGGTATTGCTTTCTTTAACACATTCCATGAAAAAAATAATAAGCAAACAGCATTACAAATTAGCCATATGTTTGTATGTTGCTCTTTCATTTTAAAAAATTATCCTACACAAGGAAATCTTATGCCCGTTACATGATGTTCATGTTACAATTTATATTTTATCTATTAACTATTAGAATGTTTTTTCCCAGTTAATTAAGCAGAGTACAGCGATGGATATATAACATTTTTGAGATGCAAACTTGTTCAAAGCAACTGAAATGTCAAAAATGTTTAATGAATGTGTAAACCTTTAAGGTGCCATAGGTCTCTTTCATTTTTTTTGCTGCAATCGAGTAATATAGCCAACTCTTTCAGAAGTAGTGAAATTTGTATAACTTGTGTTAAAGTTATCATTGAAAAAGCAAATCCATAAACAACAATCACAGTATGATGTTACACAAACTTTTTGTGAAAAATTAAAAGAAATGGTACTGAAAAGGGAAATAAACTTGGTTCAGATCCAGACTTTGTTTTCTCTTCCTCTTGTTAACAGCCAGAGCCACCTCCCATACTTTTATAATCTTTTATCAGCAGAGTATATTTTACTGCTTCATTTCTCCTGGATCATGGCTATGATCAAAATGAATGGATCAGACTCTCTGTGTGAGGAGGGGAGAGACTCATGATTAGCCTCCTAATACATAGTTTTTAGTGGAAAAGAAGTGTGAGACAAGGAGGGAGATCATGAATTTTATTGCAGGAGCTCGAGTGGGGTAGGGAATGTTCTGTTTAATCATTTCCTTATGGATTATTTTTGTGATCATGTTTAATACCTGAAGCTAGTTTCTCACAGATGGAGACCTTCTCTCTTTTCTGTTGTGAGTGAAAAGGTAGCCTGGAGACAGGGTGATTTTGTTTCCGAGCATAACCCACTTAGAAGAAAGAGCTAGAGTTCTGACACCCCAAGAATAAACTTTGGGCTCCCCGAATGACACTCTACCAGGTGGCTGTTCTATAGGAGATATCCAAGCATGATTTCTTGCTCACCACTACACATAGATCTTTTTAGTAGGGATGGGAAACCTCAAGCTGAATCTAGGCCTTCTGGAGTTCATAGAAAACCACACCTCCTTCCCCAGGACATCATTATTATTTTTTTGACAGTTTCCAAATTTGTACTGTTTTTACTTGTGCCTAAAAGGTTAAAAATACTTCTCTTGTGGCTGAAGTCAGTGGTCGTGACCTTTACTGGAATGCAGAACTCCAAGAATGTTCCTGAAATTGAATTCAGCTCTTGGGCTGAAAGAGGATCCCCACCTTTGCTCTACAGATTCAACATGATGTCATTTGCAATCAGAGCTGAACATTGGTTTACCTGAATATGGGGTACAACTCTTTTGAGGGCTTTGCTAGGCTGTGTGAATGATATGATTTATAAGTAAATAGCTCCCCAATATCAGGTCCATAATCCAAGCATAAGCTGCAGAATATGTGAGTAGCTTGGCTGCACATCCATCAGATTGTTGATTTTGCAATTGGTAGCAAAATGTGTAAACAGGCCAAGTGTATTTTGGAGCAAGACACACACACACACACACACACATATGTGTGTGTGTGTGTGTGTAGAGAGAGAGAGAGACCTTAAATCCTCCCAATAGCACTAGCTCACATTGTTCCTTGCGATCACCGATCACCGTTTCCAATTACTATGGTGTTTTACTCATCCCACCAGCTGTCCATTCTTCCTCCCAAGGAGCTGGATGTGGCACCAATACGTGATACACTATGGCCATTTCCACACTACACTGTTATAGTGCTATTATTCCACTTTCAACATCCTATGGAATTCTGAGCTTTGCAGCGTAATGAGGGGCATTTAGAATTCTTAGCCAGAGAGCTCTTTGGCCTCAGTAAACTACAAACCCCAGAATTCCACAGGATGTTGAAAGTAGAATAATAGCACTACAACAGTGTAGTGTGGAAATGGCCTGTGTCGTATAGGGAAACCACAGCGAGTAGTTGAAATACCTAGGCCCTTTTCATACTACACAACTACAGCACTGTGATTTAATTGCCGTGACTGTTTCCTATGGAATCCAGTTAAGTGGAATAATAGCACTAAAATTGCATAGTATGGAACAAACCCTCTTCTTTTTTGTGACTCCTTATCAAGAAATCTATAAAACATTTCTTTCACAACTCTTTCCTTATACTCCTGCAGGAAAGCATCAAGATTAAAGTTAATATGTTGGAAGACAATGGAAATATTCAGGAAAAACAGGTATGTCAGACTTCCTGTACTTGCTTTAGCACACCCTACTTTGTTTCTAAATTGTGGTTCCTCAATAAAAACTGAATATTTATTAGTTTCGTTTTAAACATTGTAATAGTCCAGTAAATTTACTAAATCCATCTCTGCTGAGTTTTGAGCAAGCACCAAACTATATTATTTCATATGGTCATTGACTTTAAAACTGGTTTAGAAGCTGGCTTTTAGGATTGTTTTAAATCTGTTTTTAAAGAATACTGGCTGGAATCCTCTATGCACTACATTGCTACATAACCATGGTGTTACATAACTACATAGTGAATTCCAGTCTGACCCACCTCCTCCCCATTTATTGTCATTAGCCACTGTGATCAACAGGGGGTCTGTCCCCCTGTTTCTTGGGAAGTGGCTGACTAATGTTCCCATATCCTCATGTGAGTGATCTCTGTTGAAACAGGCAGAAAAAAGTTCCTTTTGCAATCGCACTCACAGCAAAGATCACTTGCCTTGCTTAGTATAACACAGAGCAAAATAAACAAAATACAATTAATAGCCAGTTTCTTAATTTTATGTCTGAATTCTGATAATTGTTGTCTATGTTATGTGAAATAAAGAAAACATTATGTTTCAGTTTACATTTCAAAATGTGTGCACTTCTGTTGTTTTCTTTAGGTTTACCTTAATATCACCTACGTTAATGGCCAGGTATATGTCAATGACTTTCCGTTGAGGACTGGCGTTGCCCGGATAAAGTGTCAGACTTTAATATGTGAGTATTTTGTTTAGTTCTTTGTTGCTTTTATGCAATTCAGAGGTCATGAAAAGTGGTTTAAGTATATGGCTTTACATTCTCTGGACATTATGTTCTGTTAAAAAAAATAAATCACTGCTGTTGGGATTAATATGTTTTAAGTAGAGAAAAGGCAAAAGTGGATGTCCTTTCTCATTCTCATTCACAGTGCTCACATAACCAAATATAAATTGAGTTCAGGTCCTGACTTTATAGATGTCTTTAGCAAAGTTCCTGTTCAGTTAATTTATTTGCAGAAGGCAGAGAATTCGTGCAAGAGACTAGGCAATATAAATGCAAGGATGTGACTCCACCCTGATAAGTCCTGTCTGTCTCCTCCTTTAAGCTGGCATATATCCGGACTCATTGCTGTAGACGAAAAAATAATACAGCATTGTAAGAGTAGTTTCAGATTATCTTTGCAAAACACTTTTTTCCTGGGGTTTTTTGTTAGTTTAAATTGTATCTATTTACACTAGGATTGAAGGTTTTCTTGAAAGAATAGAAGTATTAATCAATAATTGCTCTTAATGCTAGAAGAAAATTGTTATTGTTCCCTTTGCATTAATTTATCTTGTACTGGGCAGAAACATCCCAATCTCTGTGTGCAGGCAACATTGTACATAATTAATGAAGCCAGAGCAATTACGCACCATTGATGAACTTTTCATGAATAGAGTAGTCTTTTGATATGCCAGTTACGGCTAGTCTCAAGGTTAGCTTCTGAGATCATCTCATCTTTATGACTAGCTCTTGTCTAAAGGATTTGCTAATGTGCTTTTCAAATTGGCTTTTGAAAACTTAAAACATTATGCATTAATAACAAAACATGGTTTCTTTTAGGGAGACCCATGAATGGTTCATGGGACCTGATATAGTGGAAGCAGTCCTGTGCTTTATCATTTCAGTAAGAACGTAATGCCCCAGTTTACTTTCAGAGGAAGTACATTCTTTTGTAGTCAGTGTGACTTGATTCTGAGTAAACATGCTTAACAATCACATACACACTTATTTTATTTCAGTGAAATAATCTCTCAAACAATTGTAAGACAAATTTTATTTCATTCAGTGTAAATTACAGTTGCCTTTGATTTTTTGTTGAATTTGCAAGGTAAGAATATGAAATGATTCTGAGATCATTTAATAGAACACTGTTTTTTAGGCTATCTGATACAGCAGACCAGCAGTTACAGTTGGCCCCTCCACATTTGTGGCTTCCACTTTCATAGATTTGATTATTTCTTGGGTTTCTCCAACCTCTGTCCTGCCACCTTAAGTACCTCTTTTCTGGGGGAACTTTTCTTCTTTGTGGCTCTGGCCAGGTCACACAGCCCTTAAAAAAACACGCCTCTGGTCTTTCTGTACCTTGACCAGCTAACAATGGCTTACAGCCCAATTTCTTAGCACCACAAACCTTCTCCAAATGCCCTCACACACACTCAAGGAGATGGGCAAGAGAGAGGAAATATAGGACCTCTATGCCAACCCACCCCCTTTCCTTCTCCTTTCTATGGCCTAGTTTGGATCCTGGGTGCCTGCTTTCTCCATCATGCTTTGGCCTCCTTCCCACAGGTACACATACAGAAACACACATTTTTCTACTTGTGCGAAGGCCCTAGACCCCTAACCCTAACAAATGTGGAGGGCCAACTGTATTGTTTACTAGTGTGCCAGGGACCAGCACCAGAAAAAACTTGCCAGGGACTGCCAGTTAATGGTTCAGGGACCAGCACTGGTCCAGGGACTGTCAATTTGAACAGCACTACGATAGAAGACATGTCACTCCATCACCACTATATGTACAATGGTATTCTTACATGCAGGCACCCACTGTGACTTATTGGATGAGAACATGAGAGAAGAGTTTCTACCAATGCTATGGACCCCTAGTCCTTGTATATAAATAGTGTTTTTGTGTGTGTGTGTGTGTGTGTGTGTGTGTGAAAAAACCTGCTGCAAGAACTGATGGGAGCAGAGGGCTGTACACAGATGACACTCACAAGTTGTGATATGGGAAATGTTCCTGTTTGGATTCAGTAGAGCTTCTGCAGCCCATTTGGGCTCTTTGAGCATTTCTTCTGAAAGCAATAACTAATGTTTCCATATTGCATTGGTGTGCCAGATCCAGTCTGCCATTCATCAGTGACCTTTTTGTGTGTAACTTGTTTTTAGAAATAATGTCTCTTCGCATGGCTCCTATCTCATACAGAATTGTTTATTCATAGTGGGGAGTCAAAACTCTGACACTGTATCAGACGAGCAGCGATTAGGAATTGTAAGTGTCCGCATTATGGTCCATGAGTGGCCAATGGCATCCAGCTCCAACTTGCAGTTGATTGTTGTTCAGGAAGAAGTGACAGAAATTGATGGAAAACAGGTAAAGTATATTTCATTAGGTCATTGTGTTTGCTGGCCTCATGTTAAATCCCCTGGAGCCCATGTCACCCTCAGTGTGAACATGCAGTTCTATGCCTTTTGCTATCAATTCAGCCACCGTGCTATCTGTCTACATATGCTGCTGTATATCTTGTTTGTGCAGTGAATGTAGGCCCTATGCCCTCAGTTTAGGTTACTTTTTAAAGTTTTTAATTAATTAATTAATTAATTAAGAGAAGACACAGGCAAAACTTTAACTGTTTTACAAGGATTTCTTTGTTCATATTGACAAGGATTCAGCAGAGCTATTGATTGCTGAAACTGCTTTCATCAGTGAGTACTGGGAAAGGGGTCTTTGTCCTTCTTTCCTCACTCTGATTATTCTGATGATGTATATGATGGCGTATATTCGCATTTGGAGATGATGTAGGCATAAGTCTTTTCACCAGGCTTAGAAAAGAACACTGTATATGTAAAAGAGTTATTTGGTGAAGAGGTTCTGCAATGAAAAGGCAGTTGATCCCCATTTAGAAAAGAAAAGAAATTACTACTAGCTGAAGACATCAGCATGATTTTGGAGACATTTAACAGAAAACACTTCTTTCTAATTCTTCAGCCAACATTTACTCTCGGTGGAGCTGGGAAACAGTGTTAGTGTTGATTGATAGCCATTAATATTAATTTTAAAAAATCAAATTACCCCCCAAAGAAACAAACTCAAAACAACATTAATATTTACTGAATCTATGTTTAAAATTTAAATGCAAGCTTTGAAACTAGCTGTTAGTATTTTTAATAAATTAGGGCTAATAAATGGTAATATCTAAGAAATATGTCGAAGCTTGTATTCTTTGTTGATCCTGAAACCACCCAGGACTCTTTTTGAGGAAGAGAGTAAATGCAAGTGTAATATATAAATGTAGAAAATAAATAATGTTTTCTAGTTGCAATAGAGAATGTGAAATAATCATAGCTTCTCTTGAGTGGAAGTACAATATAATGCATGCTTTTATCAAATAAATAATGAGCTACTCATAAATTATGCAGGTTATAATTGCAATTCCCATTGTTTTTATATGAACTATCATTTTCATAGAAGGGGCTCTTTTATAGAAGACACTCTTCAAAACAGATGTATTCAGTGTAGAACAGAAAACATGTATGCTCAGTATAAGAAATGATTTCTAGGACACACCTTTCTCAGTTGTAATTAGATTTTATTATCAAAGACAAACTTGTAGTGAAGAAGATGATTATTTATCCCAATCAAGAAATTCAAAATACGCTCTTCCTCCCATTTTCTCTTCATCTCTTTATCTTCTGTTTGAAAAGATATTTAACAACAACATTCTGAAAGAAGAAGAGGAGGAAAATCTACTGACGTAAAAAAGTCAGAATCCATTGTGCTACAGATTAGTTCCAGTAACTTTGTGACTTGCTTCGGATGCATCGCAGCATGGGAGAATTTGCCATGCCCAGTTGTATGTTATGTTTAATGTTAAGTGGCTGTAGAGTAATTGTGTGTTGTGCTATTTTTAGCACTCCCCATTGTTTTATGCAATATGCTCAGCAAAGTGCAAGGGTCTGAGTGTGATCACATGAGGAAGCAGTCATTAAACTCTGTAGTTAAGTCTCCACGTCTCTCATTGCAAATTTTCAGTGAACCGATAATTGTTCATCTTGCTATTATTACAAGTTCAACGTTTGGAAGCCTATCAAAAGGACAAGATTATGTCAAGAACAAGGTTTTAATATCTTCTTCTTCACTGACGAATCTGTGATTTTACTTAAGGTCTGGATAGTAGCATTCTCACTGAAAACTCTTTCCCTCCCATTACATTTGTAAGTTTAGCTTTACAAAAGTAAACTTTGGATTAGTAACCCAAAGTAATTGCTATAGCATATAATTATTTGGTGATGATGCTCTGATTTTTGTTCTGCTAGTCATTCAGTGAACACTCTTGTGTGGCATCTCTTGTGCCACTGTTGTCTCATCTGGCTGTTGATTATTTCTCTTTCCATTTTAGGGAAAACTATCCAACTTCTTAATTGTAACTAGCTGAAGTGGAAACAACAAAAATAGCCACTTCATACTACATTTATTTGGAAGTAACTCTCTGATCATGTCGTTTACTTCCAGTTAAATGCACATGGTAGAACTCACATATACTTTATTAAGGGTTTCACATTAAAGCCTATAGTTTTCGACAACATGAGTCACTGGCTTTTGCAAAATGTATTGTGAGGTTACAAATCACAGACTGCATAAAGACTGAACAGTAGAATGACAAGTGAAATTCAGCATTGAGTCCAAAGTGAAGCAGAATTGCAGTCTCCTGGATAACCCTCTGACTCAGAAATGAGAAAGGGGCTGTTTGGTTGAGACATTTGCTTAGAAATTACAATTCTTCCCATTGCAAAGCTGAATAATAAAAATTCATCAAGCTTGGCTAGATAGAAACTTCTCCAAACAAGGATTTACAATATGATTAACAGGAACTTTCAGGACCCATGCTGAACAAAGGAGACCCCCCCCCCACTCTGTTGGAGATTTACTGTGTTGGAGCGCGTACAAACATTTTGCATCATAAATATGCAAAGTCTGGTCTCCATTATTTAAGTATTTGTAAACTGAAACTACTGCCAAGATGGATTGCATAGAGCTCAAAAGAATTGAAGACTGTATTTTATGAGAATCCTGCATTCTTAACCCTTCTGAATGTGGAGGGCCAGCTGTATATTTAGTTTAAAAAGCCCAAATTTTGGTGAATAACAATGATACAACACTGATTGAGATACAAAAGAGAGCTAAACAAGGTTGTCCTCTCTCACCTTTTCTGTTCATTTTGCTGTTGGAGACTTTGACCATTTCCGCACTACAGTGTTAAAGTGCTGCTATTCTACTATCAACCTCCTATAGAATTCTGGGGTTTGTAGTTTAGGGAAGGGTACTTTGAATTCTCAGCCAAAGAGCTCTTTGGTCTCAGTAAACTACAAACCCCAGAATTCCACAGGACGTTGAAAGTGGAATAGCAGCAGTTTAACACTGTAGTGCGGAAATGGCCTTTATTGAGAGATATCAGACCAGAAAACAGAATTTGTGGAGTAAGAGTAAAAAGAACAGTATAAGCTGAGGGCTTAGGTGGATGACCATGTGATAATGATGCAAAATCCACTGGACAGGATTAAGATTCTTTTGAAAAAACATAAGGCATTCGGGACATGCTCTTGGTTCAAAATGAACTGTGATAAAACTGTTGACTAAAAACATGATATTGGAAAAGAAAAAATAATAACAGCTCTTTCCAATTTTAAAGCGGAAAAAAGAGAATTCAATAATCTAAGAGTTACAGTTACAAAGAAAAATAGTCTTGTTTCAAAACAATTATGAAAAAGTCTGGAAAGAAATTTAAAAAAGACTTAGAAAAAATGGGGAAAGCTAAATCTACCCCCTTTGGAGAGAATTACTGTAATGAAAGTGAATGTTTTGCCAAGATTTTTATTCTACTTCCAAATGATGCCTATCATAAAAAATGGCTACTCTTTTTCCTAAGATAATAATATTAGCCATCTTACCATAGGAGGCCTTTTCCAGGAAAGAATAGGTTAAAAAATGGAGATGGTTGTTTTACGATGACCTTTTGTATTTTGGGAATTTAAATCAAATGAGCTGCTGCTTAAGGAAGGCAAAGATCTTAACTGGTTTACTTATATACAACTCAAGGATTGATTTCTCAAGACAAGAGAGATATAGCCATGGAGATAAAATGAGTTTTATTTAGGGTTGTGTACAGATGATGAGCATGTAATTAAAAAAGTGTACAAATCCCTTTTTAAATTAGAGACAGAAGATGAACCAATAAACGATATATAAGATAGGCCCAACATTTTGGGCACAAAGTTCAGATGGATGTATGGGGGGGAAAAGTAGTCTAAAGATATAATGTTTACTTTGTGTAATAATTTAAAAGAAAGCATATATAAGATAATGTATAGATGGTATATATGGTATCTAACCAAAATAAAGTGTTGAAAATGTCAAGGGATGTTTCAAATCAATGTTGGGGATGTCAAGATAAGGAGGGCTCTTTTTTCCACGTGGTGGACTTGTAATAAGGCAAAAAGTTTTGGTCTAAGATTTACATGTTAATTAAAAAAAATTAATGGTGGATTTTGTAATGTCAACAGAAGTGTTTTTGCTGGGTTTCATGGATAAAGACTTGGACAGTAAATATGGATTACTTCTTCAGTATATGAAAGTAGCAACAAGAACATTGTTTGCTCAAACCTGCCACACGAGAGGTCATTCATGGGGGTGGATGGGAACGTCAGTCTGTTGCATTCTAGTTGACAGGAGAACAGACCCCTGTGGCTAATGGCAGCTGCTGCCCAGTAACTCCGGACTGGGGGTCCAGGCTAGGAGATGCTACTTAGCTGTGTAACTAAGGTACTTACCTACCTACCTAAGTAGCTGATCTAGAGTTATGGCTAATACTTCCAACTTTCGTATTTGATATATTTTTTGGCTCTGTCTCTTTTAACTGTTAAGTGGCCTTGAATCCCAGATTGGGAAAAAGGCATCCTCCTCCTCCTCCTCATCAGAACAGCTTCCATCACTTCTCTCCAAGAGGGTTGCTCATTTCATTAACATTTCTCTTTTGCAGGTTAAGCAAGATGAAGTGACTGAAATAGACATACTGGTAAAGGATGTTCAAGTTGTTAGGCATACAAATTACACTGTTCCTCTGAAAGAAAGCATGCTGTATTCCATCCCCAGGGACAATGATGTCTTATTTACACTTCCAAACATAGCAGGAAAAGGTACCTGATTGTGTTTATCACCAAAATCTTGTTTTTTGCTTTTTGTTTTCTGTAGGTTATTAGGTGGTTATTATCATTTACTTTTTGCTCTTGGATTTTAGTATTTCCCATAGCACTTCTTATATTCTATAGACCAGAAAGGTGAATATTTAATAAATTATTTTCACAAGTGGGAGTGGGGGTTTCAGGCTGCTTTCTGATTGTTCACAGTGGTTTAGAATCAGTAGTATGCAATATGATTAAAGCATGAACAACAGCAAATAATAAAAACAGTCTCTTGTCCTTTTAAATTTTATGCTTAAGCAGATATTGAAAGTCCTCTACAAACAACCAGTCACTACCTCCTAAGACAAGTAGAAACTACAATAGATGAAGAGACAGTACCTGGCAAATTACCGGAGACTCCTCTGAGAACAGAGCCTCCATCATCTTATAAGGTATGTTTTCTGCCACCATCCCTCTTTTGGTGAAATGGGACACTTGTAGATCCTCCAGGTGGCTAAAAGGTGCAGGAGAAGGAAACAGGACCACTGTTGGTACATCGTTGGTCTGTCTAGTTCAATCTTGTCTACACAGACTGGAGATAACTTTTAAGAGTTGCAGATAGTTCAACCTCTCTCCTGCACCTTAGAATGCCAGGGATTGAACCTTGCACATAGTGTACACAAATAATGTTATCCTATGCTGATTTGGAGTCTGTCACCATGCAGGAAAAAAAATCATAGTTACTTTTGGCTTTACAATATTTTTTTGCAAGAGTAACACTTTCTCCAGAATCCCAAAACAATAAGGAAGGCCAGGGATCCATGTGGGTACCTCTTGAATGCTAGAAATGGATTGCAAAGCAGAAGCATAAACTCTCAGCTGGCAGAAGTTT
Source organism: Ctenosaura bakeri (assembly GCA_948474755.1). Lineage (NCBI taxonomy): Eukaryota > Metazoa > Chordata > Lepidosauria > Squamata > Iguanidae > Ctenosaura > Ctenosaura bakeri. The sequence goes on along the minus strand of CAOLHI010001350.1, from coordinate 158,920 downwards.
AGACTGGCGTATGACTGGATTGTGTATTCTTGCCGCTTTTCCTCTCAGGACACAAGAGCCCTTCGGGCTCCTTTTACACCTTTAAATGAAGTCACTGAAGGCTGGGATCTTGAGCTGCAGGCATGGTCCTTCTCTTCTCTGCTTCATGTGGTCATTTGAACATACCAAGGGGGAAAAGTGAGTGGGACCTCTTAAAGGGCTGATGTTTCTTTGCTCTGACTCAGGAGATAGAATCATGCAACTCTTCAGACTGCCATTTCCAACATTCCTCACTATTGACTATGCTGGCAAGGGGTGATGAGACTTGTCATCCAGCAGTGTCTGGAGGGCTGCATGTGTCACATCCTTATGCCAGCTGAAAACAGGGTAGAAGTTTAGTAAGCAACAAAAGAAAAGATAACGGAAAACTAATCCAACAATCAAAGTATCTTAACCAAAAACTGTATGCAAAGAGCACAAATTCCAAATGGAATCTTGGATGTTTGTATTCTAGATGTATATATCTTTTCCTGTTAGGCCAGTGTATGTATTTTAAGGTAATCATGGAAGCAAGTATCCAGTACTCCCTTATACAGTTGACCCTCCACTTTTGTGAGGGTTAGGAGTGCAAGACCCCCTGCAGAAATGGAAAACCCACAAATAAGATTTTCAAAGCCTATCTCCACCTAGGACTACTGAACAAGCAGCAGCTTGTTTACAAGCAGCAGCAGCAGCAGCAGCCAACCACAGCAGAAGCAGCCCGATCTCTTTGTCCCCTCTTCTCTTCCTCTGCCTCTGCTCCATCTCCAGTCTCCCAACAGCCCCAGCCCATACCTTGTTTTTAAATCTTAGCACCACCATGTCTCACCCAGATTCTGAGAGCCTCTGTCCCTTCCAGCAAGCTCAAGCCGACTTTAGAATCAACAGGCAGAAGCATGATGCTCTTCCTCATCTTCAGCTCCCCAACTGTTTTCCAACCACCATAATGTGTGAGTGAGGTTTGGCTTGTAGTGAGACTAGTGAGTCATATGCTTTGTCTCTCAGGGTGCTGTGTGCAGTATCTCATTTTTCTCACAACCAAAAACATCAACTGGACAATACAGTATTGTAAAGGTAATCATGGGTCCAAAGTGTGGTGCTTCTGGTCCTTTTGCAAATGCTCCCAAGAGGTAGAAGATAGTTAAAATATAATCGGCTTTGGGGAGTAGGCTTAAATAAGTTTTTGACTGTAATTATATAAGAGAGAAATAATAATGTAAGTTTGTTTTTGGATGAAATTTTTTTGTTTATTATTAGCTGTATCACATGGTGTTTTATTTTTGTGTCAGTGTTCTTTTTTCTTTTCTGTATAATTAATAAAAAAATTAATAATAATAAAAAAAGAAGATAGTGCAGACCTTACAAGAAAAGGTCAAGTTATTAGATAGGCTGCATACAGTGAACTCAGCTTCTGTGGTTGCCCGCCATTATGGATCAACAAGTTGACCACAGGGTACAGTAAGATAAAAGAATGGGGAATTTAAGCAGCTGTTGCTGCAGCTACACCATTGGGTGCAAAGACTCTTCATTAGGTGTGAGATCCTTAGTGCTACTTTTATATGGATGCAGGATTGTTATAAAAATGGCATTCCTACAGAGTCCAATATGACAAGAGGAAAGACAAAATCCTTACATGCTTCTATAAAGGAAAGGGAAGACAAAAGGTCTACAGAGTTTCATGCCAGCAAGGGCTTGTTTGATAACTTTAAGAAAATATTTGGTCAACATAAATGTGAAAACTACAGGAGATTGGCCTCTGACAACCATGAGGCAGCTAGTATATTTCAAGACACTTACTTAAGGGAACTTACTGAAGAGAAGGGATATGAACCAGAACAGATAGCCAATGCAGATGAAACTGCTCTGCTTGGAAAAGAATGCCACAGAGGATATTCCTTAGCAAAAAAGAGAAGTGAGCACCAGGCTTTTAGTTAGCAAAGGATAGATTAACCTTGTAGTTTTGTGCAAGCATAGCTGAGCATATGAAAAAACTATCCTAATTTATACAGCTGCTAACCCCCAAAGGATAAATTCCAGCTGCCAGTTTTCTGGATGCATAATAAGAAGATTTGGACAACAAGAAGACTTTTTCTAGAATGGTTTCACCAATGTTTTATGCCTAGGGTCAGAAAATACCCTGTCAGAAAGGGAAAGACTTTTCAGGTCCTATTCTACTGGACAATACCCCTGGACATGCAGAACCATGTGAGTTCAACACTCAAGGCGCTGAATTTTTTAGATGTCCCTCGATGCAGTGTCTCTCATCAAGCTTCTCAATCAGAGGGTAATGAGGACATGGAGAGGATTTTGCAGTTTGTGGAAGAAGATCCCAACTCAGGAAAATATTGAAAATATGGAAAAGGTTCACTATTGCTGACAGCAAAAATGTCATTGAAAGAGCCACAAAAACCTATCAAGCCAGACACAATAACCTTGTGCTGGAAGCATTGGCCAAGATGTTTGTTCCCTGGCTCTATTACAGAGCCAATTCAATGAAAAACATTGTAGAGTTGGCAAAGAAAGTAGGTGGAGAAGGGTTTAAGGATATGAATCTTGGGGAAATTCAAGGATTGCTCAACACCAGCTGCAGTAAGAGAGGATGACCTAATGTAGCTGACTGTTCCAAAGGCAGAAGTGATAACAAATGATGATGAACAAGTAGTGGTGGAGTAGACCAGTTTCTGCTGGTCAGTATTGAAGAGGGTCTGTGTATGTTCAGGGCTGTGACAGACTATTTTTATCACATTGACCTGTCTATGATATATTCTTTGAAGGTGAAGGAATTAGTAGAAGAGGCACTGTTGAGGTACATAAACATTTGTAAATAAATCAACAAGAAAATCAAACTGAAATCAGTGTATTTTAAGAAGGTAACACTGAGTATCCCCACTTTCCTTGCCAACCCTTCCACTTCTGTCCCCCATGCCACCCCTGAGGCACCCACTTCTCCTCATCCACATACTGAACACATAGAAGACAATGAGGATATCCACTTCTACTGATCCAGTAAATGATACAGCGATGCTGTCCTATACAGTTTCAATTAGCAGTGGTTGAATGTGTGTGTCTTGATATTTACTGTAAGTCTCATAATTTTCCAGTCAGAGCTGGAAACATGAAGCACTATGGTCAAGATGGGGCATTGTGATGCCTTTACCGGTCTCAAAGTTTTGCCCCCTCTGCCTCCTTTGTGCCACCCAGACATCAGAGAGGCGAGTGCTGCAGCTGCTGCTGCTTCTAAAATTGGCTTGGGTTTGTTGGAAGGGATAGGGGCTCTGAAAATTGGTGAGGCATGGTGGTACCAAGGTGGAACACGAAGGTACAGGCTGGGGCAGTTGGGAGGACTGGAGACAGAGGAGAGAGCTAAGGAGGTTGAACTGGTTCAGCAGCAACTACAAACATGCAAATAATCAAATTTACAAAAGTAAAACCTATGAAAGTGGAGGACCAATATAGCACCCACTCTGTGCACAACCCAGCTGATGAGCAATTCCCAAGGGCTCAGGGAGGGCATTTTCTGCACACTCAGGACCCGTGCAGGCTGTAGCAGACCCTTCTCAACTGTTTCTGGTCTTTTTGGCTAAAGCAAGATATAGATTGACTTGCAAAATGCAATTTTCGAGTTTCAATTAAAGGGGAGGAGCTGGGGAGGAAACAGACATAGCCTGGGGTTGGTGAGGGGGAAACAAATATTTCCCATCTATGATTATTAATGTTGAACTTCAGTGGCAGTTTTGTTACTTTTTCAGGTAATGTGCCAGTGGGTAGAAGACCTAAGGAAAGAGCTGTGCAAATTTTGGCTTAAGTTCTTCCCAGTGTTGTTTAACTTCATGGAGGTCATTGTGGTTGGAGTTATAGGAGCAGCTTTAGTCCTAAAAGTCTTAAAAGTTTTTTGTCCCTCATGTGACCCCAGGTAAGTATCTTACTATATTCCATCCTCTTGAAGCAAATTTATTTCTGGAATATGAGTTTGATTTTGATTTTGATAAAGAATATTTTCCTTCCTCTGCTACAAACACCATAAAGTACAGTCCACTTTTGTAAATATAGTTCTTCCAAGATTATTCATATTATAAAGGGAAAGAAAAACTGAATGTAAGCATACTTTAATCTGCTAAGCTTTTTTTTCTGTGCTTTTTTTTTCTTTTGTATTCTAAATCTGTTTGTCTTGCTGTTGTATGTTCATAGTTCAAGAGACACAGTGAAGAAAAATAGCAAGGCTTGTAATGGGAAAAAGAAAAGGAGCAAGGCATTAATTGACGGAAAAGAAGGAAACTTCAAAATGCATAGGCAAAAATTTATTGAAACACGACGTACATCAAACTTTTATAAATACAAACAGAATAAACCTGATGATACATATATTTCTATAAGCTCAACAGACTGTGAGAGCAAAACTTGGAATGGTATCAGAATAAGACAATGAAAAATTGAAAGGAACACCTAAGGTCTTATCCATTTGAGATACCCTAAACTTAATTAAACAATCCCAAACCCACCCTGCTTATAATAGAAACTTAGACTAGTTCAGTCAGATTCAACTTTATTTTAGCTGATAAAAGAATTCTCTGAGCATCATTCTGGTTACACAACTCTTGCTGCTGGAAAGCGGGGCGGAGGAAGGCACAACTTTTGTTGAGCCTCCTTCATATTGCTGCCCCCACCATAGTTCCAGAGAGACCTCGTTCCCTCAGAGAGGAGGGAGCCATAGGCCAGGCCCTTTGTCTTCCCTTTTCTTTCTAGATTATGGGGACTACAAGCTGGGGTCAGACAGCAAATGATACTTCAGTAAGTCGTCGTCTTGTTGTTGTGTGCCTTCAAGTCATTTCCAACTTACGGTGACCTGAATCAAACCTATTGTTGAGTTCTCTGGGGCTGAGAGTATGTGACACACCCAAAGTCACCCAGTGGGTTTATATGGCCAAGCAGGGAACTGAACCCAGGTCTCCAGCGTCCATGGTCGTATGCTCAAACCAGAACACCATGCTGGCTGTCAAGTTATCTACTGAATCCCATTAACTCTGCAGAAGCATATATACAAATCTAGATATGAGCCACTAGAGGGAAGAGATTGTAATGTGATGCTCCAAAGCTGGCCAGTAGAGCAAAACAAAAATTTGGCCAAAGTGAGTACTTGTGGCTTGATGTTGAAGCTGAAAGACAAACAGCACAAGGCTAGCCATTATGACTAGAGACTCTTTCATCCTTGAACTCTGTGTCCTCATTCAAGTACTGGGAGTCAGAAGCCCTTGGGGATCAACTATAAAGCAATCCACTATCAACTAGTAGATTCCAAACTACCTTTGGTTTGCCCTTCCTCAAAGGGACTGTAGGAGAAAATCAGTAAAGATTGTCACTGCATCCCTAATGTCACTGTAATTCCTCTACTAGATCAGAAGCCTCACATGCAGGAAAAAAGTGCTTCCAACTGTGGAAGGCAGACTCTGGATCCTATTTATTTGTATCTTTTTTTCAAAAAAAGCAAACACTTAATTTGAGAGATGCATAAACACAATGCATCTGTACCTAGAGGGTGATTGTGGCTCGTTCCTTTAGAACAAGGGTGAGAATTGTGTGGCCTTAAGGCTGCACCGCGCCTCCTCAATCTTCTCTGCCCCCCTGCAAAAGGTGGCCAAAAGCAAGAACAATTTTCTACTTGCATGTGATTTGATGCCGTACTGCACCATGTTTAAGACCCAAATAGCATGTTTTGTTGTGAAACAGATGATCTGGTTTTGTAAAAAGAGGTACATTTGGCCTGTTTTGTGTGTGTGTGTGTATTCTAGATCCTGCAATTGCATACCATAGTTTATAAGAAAATTTTAGAAGATTCTAGGTTGAAAATTGTTGTTCAAGAGATTTTTCTTTTTTTTAAAGTATGTAACATTTTCAAGCAGATTATTAGATTTTACAATTCACTTTCTTGCTATCTTTTTACATTTATGTTTCAGTATTCCGATTATTTAATCATTATATTGGTATTTAAAATAGTTTGGCTAACGCCTTGTGTTATTTGACTGACAGAATTAGACACTTTTGGTAAAATTTTCAGAATTTTTAAAGCAGAGTCGAGGTAGATATTTTTACTATAACTTTATACTGTATTTATTTAACATATTCATACCTAGGCTCCTAGGATGATTTATAATGATAGCTAGTAAAACAGACTATATCCTTAAGTTTACATTGTAAAAATTGTGACACACAAGGAAAAAGGACTGGGGAGAAAGATGGGGTCTGCAACCTGAGCAGCCGGTTCTCACTCAGAAATCTTATGACGAGTGCGACAAAAATGGTTCATCTAGGGTGATAGAGTATGTGCCACTAGATGACAGGGAGAGCCAAAGAAAGCTGGTTGTTCAGTAAAGGGAATGTTTTGGTTGTCCTTTTTCCCTCTGCTTTGGTGGCATAGCTGTCACTAGGCAACAGAGGAGAGAGGCCCAGAATCTGAGGTGATAGTCCAGACTTGAGATGCTTCTCTCCTGCTGCAAAATTGACTTGTTGCATCTGCCATTGGTGGTTTGCCACCTTTGCTAACTGGTAGATGGGATCAAAAGTCACCAAGTCCTTGTTTCAGTCTCTTCTAAGTTCATTTCCTCATCTTATTTTCATTTGTGAAGTTGAAACACTGTTAAACTAAACATTTAATACCATTCTTGACCAGATGTCTGCTAGAGAAATCTGCATGTATTAATCTCTCTTATGCATAACTGATGTCCTTTTTCAGGCACCATGTGGGTTGGGATATCCTTCCTCTGCATGACCATTCTGTGCTCTGTAGTGCACAGGCAAGCTCAGAGAGGCACCTGGCTGCATCCCCATAGGTAGCCATGAAATTACGACATCAGCACTGAGGTGATCGTTTTGTGTCTGGCTACAGGACTTTAGCCAGATGCTTCTCCAAACTTGCTTGCTTGCTGAGAACAAAGCAGAAATGGCTGTGCAGGGTGGTTTCAGGGGTTCTTTGATGAGTTGGGGGAGGGTATATAGCACAGTCTAGCATAGGTCCACATGTAGAAATTTACACTATGCTGAGTTGATGTAGGATTGAGACCTTGCATGTCTGAAGCTTGGACCTTAATGACTTCTCTTTTTTCAGGGGAGTGCTTCAGCTTGATGTCAACATTGTACCTGTGGTTGCAATCAGCTTACTTCCAGAAATGCCAGAGAAGACAGACATTATAGAGGAGAAGTGTATTCAAAAACACAGTTGTTACAATTGAATAAGTTTGTTCACCTCATGTTTGGCACTTGATTCTTAATATATTGTGTGCTTTTCCCTATTTTAAGCCTATGAACTATCAATATTTCAGGATACTTAAGTATGAGGCCCAAAATAACTCATAATATATTTCTCTTTACTTCAGCCATTACTGACAAAAGACAGAAAAGGTAACTGTTTCCTTACAAAAGGACTTCAGTAAACTCTAACTTCTGTGAAGTAATTTCCCTGTTCCTTATACAGTTAATCATCACTGGCTGCATAAACCTGCCATGCCAATCCAAATAACTTCTGCTTGGAAAAAGCTGATTCCACATAAATGTGATTTAAGGTAACAGCCTTAAGCTCAGTAGAGCAGCAGAAAGTAATTAGGTCCTATCAACAATGAACTTGGTAAAAGTGTGAACAGGATTATTCACACTTATGACAGAAAAAGAAAGCTAGTTTAGGCCTGCTATCCTTAAGCGTGCCTTATGGGAGAGGTCAACAAAAGAGCTTTCATACTGGTCTTGAAATAAATGGGTTATTGGTGAAGTGCTTTGTTATTTTTTTTTTCCAAATGGCAATCTGACATTACCAGCACTTTATTCAGACGTTTAAATAAGGCCTCTCTGCACTAATTGTTGCAAATATTTGTAAAACTGTGCTTCTTGAAGTTGCAGGACAGTATAAACGTACCTCAACCAAGAGCACAATTTTTTAAAAAAGATGTTGATTTATTAGGAATGGTTTTACATACAGATTTGTACAAGCACAACTTTACAATAAACCCTTACCTGTTGAAAGAAACTGGAGATCATGTATAGTTCTTTTCTGAATATGGATTAGGACTAATGCCTGGAAAACTGGTTTAAATAGTGTACCTTACAGTGGGTAGTTTCACAGAATTTTTTGACTAGGAGTCGGAATGTGCAGACCCTCCAGATGTTGTTAGACGGCAGCTTTCACCTGCCCTACCTAGTCAATAGCAATATAATAGAGCTTGTATTTTAACATCTGGCCACATCTTCTCCATCCCTGTGCTTTGTTACCTTTAGTGTCATGAAGGCAGCTAACAATATTTTGCTTAGTATAAGCAGAACACTACAAGATATAAAACCACAATAGGTAACAACTTAAAGCCTCAGCAGTAGATTAGGAGCAGCTTTGGGCAACCTGTTTAGGGGCAAAAATGGCATAAAGAATTATTTAAGCGTAACACTTTTAAGCTCTGGGAAAATCAGGCCAAAAAAGAGGCTGGAATTCTCTACTGCAGTCTATGTTGTGTAACTTTATGCATACTTAGCTATATAGTAGAGGTGCTAAGGAACCCTATTAGTGGATTGCAAAGATGTGTAATGGGACAGCAGCAAGTGCCCTTATAACACATTGGCATCCCCTAACCTGCATCCAATGTGCACTGGCTCCTGTTGTTCATTGCTCCTGTTAGGCACTGGCCCTGTCAGTCCTCTTTTGCATCAGATTGCAATTGCCAACTGACACTCTACTGGCTTTCCTGCTTAGGAACATAACTGCATCTCCTTGCTGAATGTGAACATTGCAAAACTGTTTATTTCCTGAATGCTTAATTCCCCAAGAGAATTCAAGCCATGGAGGGTTCTGAGGAAAAGCATTTCAGATTTTCAAATAAAGAAAGCTATTTATTAGTGCCTGCCACAACACTGAAGCTGGAGACATTCAAGGAGAGCTTAATACAGTTTCATAGGAGACCTGCACCTTTTGCTGTGGAAGAATGCATGCCAAGATTTCATATAGAAGTACTCCTTAAATACAGTGTTCCCCATTTTCTGGATAACTGCAATGGTAGTAAGAAGGGACAGTACCATATATTTACCATACTAAAACTACTGCTGTTTGGTCAAGATTGCATCTTGAAAAAAACTCCTTTATTTTCCTATCAACGTTGCATTGCCTTTTATATCAGTCGATTATAAATCAGATCTAGATTGTCACGAAATGAAACTGCACAAACCACTTGCTCCTGTGGGTGTGAGTTGCCCATGCAGTTCCCCATATCCCTCATCAGCTTGTGCACACACAGCACATATATTTATGCTATACGCACTGACTCACTTGTGCAAATGGATGGGGGCTTTTTATTTAGGGAAGAGTGAATATGGATCCAACTCACTGTACTTATCAAGTGTCATTCAGTTTCTGTAATGGCATGCTTGCATATAAAAGCCTAAGTATTAAAAAATCTAAATACTGATTTTAGTGCAAAGCTAACATCCAATGTGTTCAAGAGAAAAAACAAAGACCCTTGCTGGATCAGAACAGGCAGACATCTAGTCCCCATATTCTGCTTTCCAAACTACTCATCCAGATGCATCCTAATAGCAAAGCTACAGGCAGTATCCCTCTGCCATTCTTACTGCGGCTGCTTTTCAGTGGCACATTACTGTATCTTTGTGGCGGTCGCTTTGATAAACCTGATCCATGTAAACCTGCCTCATCCACCTTTAAAACCATATAATCTTGGGGCCATAAACACATCCTTCAGCAGTAAATTCTGTAAGGACTTCCATGTGTGGTAAGGAGTTATGTTTGTTTTTTACTTCTGCTCATCCCTCCTAATACTACAAATGACAGTCATTTGGTTAAATGGATAGGTAGTAGACAGTTAGAAGGGAGGGAGAAATCTTCCTTTTCACCTTATCACACAGAGTTGTATAAAACCTTACACCACAGCTTCATTAGAAAACAAGAGTTCTACACTACAAAATGTTCCGAAGTCTGTATCTTTTTCTCACAGAAAAGCTTCCTCATCTCAGTTAATTTGGTGGTCCCTTTTTTGTATCTTTTCTAACTTCATTATTTTTTAAATGGTCAGTAAGAATAATTTCATTCACTCTTAATGTTTTTATACAATGAGATGTAGCAGGACTGGGCAACTGTGCAACGCTATGGGGCTGCATTAGCTTCCAGGAGACCTTGAAGGGTCCTCCTCTACTACATCCATGGTTTTTCTTTTGCCCTCAAATGCTCTGTAGAGGGCATGGGGAGCATTTTCACTGTCTTCAGGGCCCCCAGACCATTTTGGGGCCAGGACAGGCCTTTTTTAACAACAGGAAATAAGCATCTCCATTGTTTAAAAAGTGGCTGTCTGAGCCCAAAATAGTCTACATTTTTATTAGTACTGTCTTTGAAATCACATGCAGCTATGTTCAATTTTCACAAACGTCCACTTACATTTGGGATTTTATAGCACTATGTGCCCAATTTATTCAACACTTAAATTTTAAACTGACTCCTGGATATCTCCGGATTAAATCAAAGTTCATCCCCACTCACTCAGTTCCTTTTATATGAAAGAACTGTCTGAACTCCCCTATATTAGAGTAGCCACTTATTATATAGCCCACTGCTTCCCCGCTTGGGCCACTTGAGGCCTTTCCGCACTACTCTGTTCTAGTGTTATTATTCCACTTTCAACATCCTGTGGAATTCTGGGGTTTGTAGTTTAGGAAGGCCAAAGAGCTCTCTGGTTGAGAATTCTAAATGACCCTCCCTAAATGACAAACCTTGGAATTCCACTGGATGTTGAAAGTAGAATAACAACCCTGTAACAGTGTACTGCGGAAATGGCCTTAGTTGCATCAAAGGGAGAAAAGGAAGAACAAGCTTACTGAGCAGAAACCACACAAAACAGACTGTATTAACTCCTGGCTGTAGATCAACATTAAAATATTTGTGTCCTATTATTAGTTTAATAAAAAAATAGTGTCACATAAGCTAGTTGGAATGACTGCATTAGCTGGGTAGCAGATATGAGGGATCATTTTTCCTCATGATAAAACACTGTTGTGAGAAGACTTCCCATCAAAGGTTTGCTAGAAGGGTGGAAGACATTTTGACCCCCCCCAGCAAAAGCGGAGATATACATTAGACTGTACTGTAAGAACTGAATGAACGACCTCTTGAAAGTTCAACCCATGAGAAAAATGGAAAGTTTTGGCACATGCTGAAATTTGACCAAACAGGTAAATAGAAATGAAGTAAGATTGCAAGAACCTATTCAATTTATCCAGTAAGCAGCTTGCAAATAAAATCCTTTTTAAAAAAGAGTTCAACAATTTAAAATTCAGCTATGCAGTGGAGACAATTAGTCCAAGAGGAAAAAAAGTAAGCTGCAGGTTAAAAAACTAACTTTATTAAGTGTATTGTTCTTCTGTGTAATTACAAAAGTTAAAAAATAGGACTGAGTGACCAGGAGCACTACTTTTTCATTACTTCTGGAATTGTTTGAAGACTTGAGGCAGATTTCTCAAGGTAGGAAGGCTTAGCATGATCCAAATTCAAATATCCATTTCTCATATTTTTCGATGTCCAAAGCAGAGACTGATTTTGAAACTTTCTTTAAAGCCATTTCAAAATCTTCCATTGTTGTTGGCATATGCATTTCATCTCTGGAAAGATTTCTGATTTCTTCTGGTGTCAAGCCTTCAATACGTCTTCTCATAGCCATTAGTGAAGCATCCCTGTTGATGTAAAGGTGATGGTTTAATGAGAATATACAATGCCCAACAATTGACACTAAAATGTTTATCAACCATTATAGATGAATGCTTGGAATGCTCAATCAGACACTCAGGAAAGTAGTTGTTCTGATTTTTGACATATGACTGATAGCCTTAATATTCCTATGAAATAGTGGGTTCAGCATGCCAGATAATGCTACTGAAGTAGTCACAATTCATTGAAACTCACACTCAAATGCAATTCTACTTTGCAAAGATCAATCATTTTTTTCACTCTTCTCCCCCTCTCTCTAGTTATGTCTTGTTCTTTGTTTTCACAGGGAGTGTTAAAACATTTCTAGACTCTCTCTTTTGAACAATCACTAGAATGCTGAAACTGCTTTTAGGGAAAAGAGGAATTCAGGATCTTGCTAGAGCTTTGAGCAATATCCAGAAGGCTGATCAGGGAAGGTGAGGCAAGTTCAGTAGACATGGCAGTACGATATACATTTCCACTTTGAGACTGATTTTATTCTGTAAGAGGTTCCTTGCACTGATTCACTTAGTGTAAAGACCTACTGCAAAACTACAACAGACTAGGAGGCAGAGAATGAAGTAGTGTTTGGAACAGGAAAACCATAATGGACAGGAGGAAGAAAGCAGGACTCAAAGTAGCTTACAATAAATTAAAAACACACAAAAACTCACAAAATACAAAGGTTAAAATGAGACTAATCAAAGAAATTAAAACCAATTAAAACAACCCATTAATCATGCACACATACACCCCAGCTTAGAAAAATCTGGCACATTGCTTAGATGGGATGGACCTAAGACTAGAGAAGAAAGCAAAATGCAAAAATGTGGCAGAAGCAAAACTAAAGAGGAAAGTGACTGGGAGCAGAGGCATACATAAAAAAGATCACAGAAAGGAGAGAGAAAATAAGGGCGCAGGGGGAAGATGGACAGGTGAGCAAATTGGGAAATGAAAGAATAAAGAGAATAGTGAAAGCAGAAAAAACAAAACTGGATAGAAATAGATATGGAAAAAAATAGAGAAGTGAACAAATAGTGCACAGTTTCAAGGAAACAGATAGGGAGAGATGGTGAAACATCAAAAAAGAAGAGGGGTAGCTTGGCACTTGTGCCTTATCTAAACAGAAGGGTACCCAGGAAGCACCAGGACTAAGTACTTCAGCAGTTTCCACTAGGTACTCAGAAAGGTGGCTGAGGACCTGCACTGAGATAAGAGTTTGGCTTTTGTCCATGAGGCCTCCTGGGCAGGAGGTAGGAAGAGAACTGCTTCCCTGCTATATGTTTTTCACATAACCAGCCCAGCCTTAGCCAATCTGCATGATTTTCTAACACAGCAAGTGAGATGAGAAGATTAAGATTGTCTAGCTGGAAAGTTATTTCACTACAAAAATATTTTTCTCTAAGTTGTGATAGTTGTGCTAGTATAAACCAGTGATTAACTGTAGGACTGATATTTATTGATATTTAAATCCTTTTTCCAAAGGGCTCTGTTTTAAATACTTAAACCACTAATAAGGAAGATTCTTTTGAACATGTCATTTTTAGTTGAAATATATCATTGTTTAATATAACCTTAACACATATTCTGATATGGGTTTCAACAGAAGGTAGATACACAATAAGCAATTATTCTGAACAGTTTTCAAATTAATTCTCAATTAATTAACTTGTGCATATTTAGACCTTCATCTCAATGTTCTGTTCATTAGCCTTCTTTGTCTTTACATTTAGGAAGAGAGGGGAACAGAGAAAGTACACATATGTATGCTTCATGTATGTCACCTGCAGAATAACACTGATTAGATTATTTCCTGTGTCTATAAACTGCTAATGTATCCACTGTATATAATTAGGATTCATGACTACATCCTTGACCTAGGCTCTTAACTAATCATTTTGAGAAAATTTTGAAATCTGATTTTTTTTACAAAATTGATTTATATTTTCAAAAGCTCATCCAAAATATTTTTTTAAAAAGTTCTTTTTTCCAGCCCTGATCAACTTAAATGTGTATGCATCGGGGGGACAACCTGTGATCTTCTAGATGTTGTTGGACTGGAACTCTTATCAGTTCTGACTAGCATAAGCTATGATAAAGAATGATGACAGTTGCAGTTTAGTGTCTGCAGAGTGCTGCCCATCTCTGCTTTACATATGCGGTGTCTAGATTGTGACAAGTGTCCCAACTGAATAACATTTTCATATACTTAGTGAAAATGGTGTTAGAAGTGGTGCAGTCTCAACATACCTGCATACATTGGTAATGTCAGCCCCAGAATAACCATCCATATTCTGTGCTATAGTGGCAAGATCAACATCATCAGCAAGCTCCAACTCTCGCAAGTTTATTCTTAGAAGTTCTTCTCTACCTTTGGCTGACAAGAATACACAAAAACGATAAAAATGTAACACATGGAGAAAAAAGGAGTTAAGTTCCTGTACCAAAGAATAGTTAGAATTCTTTCAAATGGAAATTGTTCTGTGTTGTATCCTATATTAATTTTAATTTAAACACTGAGGCTTTAAAGACAGGCTCCGAAACACACATTTAATCTTGCTCTTTGACATCTTAGAATCTCTGCAAGTGCCATTATACAGCTGTACTTTAAAGCTATTCATGTAAACCCTATGGGATAGGCAATTCAATTGCCTGGAAACATATTTTATTTGGATTCCCAAGTAATGGCAACCAGCAAGTCAAGACTGGCACTCAATATTCAAAATAGAAAAAAAAACATTTCGTTTTATAGAAGTGAAGGCTCAATACCTGATGGTAAAGGAATGTAAATTCTCTTCTCCAACCTACGCCGTAAAGCTTCATCAATATCCCATGGAAAATTGGTAGCTGCCAGTACCATAACCATTTTGGAAGGATCATCATTTTCAGAAGCCCCTCCAACTCCTAAATCAGAAGAGTAAATTAAAGGAAAGATAGAAGGTTACATGTTTGGGTCCATCCTTCTGAAAGTTCTGTAATTCCAAGTCATTATATCAACGTGAATTTTAATTACACACAGTCATGGCAACAAATTTGCACTTAATAGTCTAAATCTAGGGCACTGTAGAGCGCCTATTGAGGTTGCTCCTATAGCTGCTACATTAGGTTTTTGTCCTAAACATCTGGGAGTAAGTGAAGATTACTTCTGATTACTCTTAAAAAGTAGGAACAGAATTGCTCAACCCTTCCAGAAGGGGAGTGCTCATTATTTATAAAAGGTATATCTCATCCTTCAACATGTGACCTCTGGGTATATCACACACACAAAAATACATATATGATTTAAAAACAAGCATCAAGCCCTAATGGCCTGCTGGAAAAGAAAACTTGTAAGAAGCTTCTCTGCTGGTCTGCAAATTTAGTAGAATGTTCAGTCACTCAACATCAGAGAAATATTGGCTGGCATCCTTTTGGTATTTACAATGTCATATGCCAGACTTGTGACACTGTAGATTTTGGAATTCACATTTATGGCTGTGGCATAACCACCTTTGCAGCACTGCAGCCCCACCAACTGAAGGCACTGGACAGCATTGCTGTGTGTGATTATACCTTCAGCCATTTCCCAGCACTGAAATATGATGTGTCAGGGTTCCTGCAAAGTGCCCTTTTGCAAGGAAAGGAGCTGGAGGCATTACTGCCTACTGCCTACTCTCTAGCACTCTGGAAATAATGTTTACAATGAATATTCCTGGAAATACATTCAAATCCTTACACAAACAAGTATGGAATATGTAATACTTTCATATACCTAGCTCTATAATCCCATCTTCCATAACTGCATTCTGACAAGTGCAAGTGACTGCATTTAGGCAAGTGGACAAAAATTGGAACCAATAAAACTGTACATTCCCAAATAAGTAAGCAAGCAGGCAAACAAACAAATAAATAAATAAGCAAAGGCAGACAGAGACTTCTACTTTTGGGGAAAAAACTATGAAATTGAAAGATGGGAGGCCCCTTCCCTGACTGCAGCAAAATGGCCAAGATCACTCCTTAGTGGTTTGGGAACATTACTGGCCATTTTAGGGTGAAAAGAAAGATAAAAAAGGAAGGGGGCTTGAGGCCACATCCAGCCCACAGATGATACCTCCCCACTGACAAGGCAGTCTTAACATAGAAATGTGACATCTGAAATGTCTCTTAAGCTTGTGCATAGACTTATTTTGGCTGGTTAAAATACCTCGGAATGCACCCTTGTTTTATAACATTTTCCCTCTCTTACTTTCAGAATACAAGAAATAAAATGTAATGTTAAAAGTGAAACTGGGATTTTGAATCTGCATTTGTGTTCAGAGCTTCACTTATTCTGCAAGTCTTAAGGAATGCAAGTTTTCTTTTTTAATTACAGTACATGGTCACCTAGATTGCATCCAAAATATTCTGAAAATTTGTAACTACAGGTAAGCTAAAAAGTGAAGAGATAATGAACGGGATGGCAAAAACTGAGCTCCCTATCCAGTGATATGGCTTTTTCTCTGCACTGTGATGGACCACAACGACTCTCCACATGTTTTCGTTCTACCTATGGTACCCATCAGCAAAGACAATATGGACAACAGTCAAGGATCATGCGAACTGCATTCACACAATATCTGGAATGCAAAAACATAACCATCTCTGCTCAACATCTTTGATTATGTATCCTTCCATTTATGAGTACCACTCACTACTTGTACCCACATTTTTCAGAATCCTAAATTATGCAGAATGGCATACTAACAGGCCACTTTCTCTCTAAAAAGAATCCAAACGTAGGAGTTAATAGGCATCTCTCAGCCTACCCTAAGCAATAATATCACAGAGCTTCTTCAAAGGACATTAAGGTACAAATTCAACATACATAACACATGTATTCAATTTATATATTTTAGATACTATGATAACACTATATCAAAGCCTTAACACAATGTAACTAAGCTTGTTTACCATCCATTTGAACAAGTAATTCTGCCTTCACTCTTCGACTAGCTTCATGCTCCTCAGAAGTTCCTCGACGGCTACAAATTGAGTCTATCTCATCTAT
Source organism: Ctenosaura bakeri (assembly GCA_948474755.1). Classification (NCBI taxonomy): domain Eukaryota; kingdom Metazoa; phylum Chordata; class Lepidosauria; order Squamata; family Iguanidae; genus Ctenosaura; species Ctenosaura bakeri. Next base: position 142,160 of record CAOLHI010001350.1, on the reverse strand, counting down.
AAATATTGTTGTTGGTGCATAGAATCGAGCCTGGTAATAGAAGAAAAGAACATCAATTTATTTCAGTGGTTATTCATTGTCCTATACAGAAAAACACATTTAATTAAAAAACATGACTTTTAATACATACATTCCATACAATTTATCCATACTAAATTCATTTTAGAAGGTTAGTACACATTTTAAAACAAAATTTCTGTAACAACAGGCAATGCGAGAGAACACACATTATCACTGTTCAACAATCACCATTAATAGTATATTTCTGAATTTACATTCAACTGAAGTAATCTAGAAGGCATAACTACTATAACAGGGTAGCTCAGGATGAGACCAGGTTCAACACGCAAGTTACAAAAGTTAAAGGTGGGGAGTACTATCATTTTGTTTTAAAGTATCATACAACCCTTAAGCTCTTGCTGAAATCAAGAGGATTATTTCGGTATGCATATTAAATTCAACTTTACTAAAAACGAGAAGCAATTAGAAAGGCCACAAGAATATAAAATACCCATTTAGAAAAGTTTGCTGGGTTCTCTTAGACAACAAATGCCTACATATTACACCCTGTTCAAATATAAATAAAAACCAAAAGAAAATCCTGATCATGGGTCATGGTGCAATTAAGGCATATGTCTTGTGCTCAATATGAGCATCCTAGAGACAACAATGAAGTGTGGTTTTCAAATGGGTGAAAACACAGCAGATGTCATGTGAAATCACGAGTTTTTTTAAAACACTTTAGCTTAACCATTCCAGAGTTATACAAGTTATTATTCTTTTACAAAATTCTAAAAGAATAACTAAATCACCATTTCAAATAATAGACGAACAAGTTTTTCAGATTCTCCTCTGTATTTTGAAGTGAGTGTTGATGAAGATATGTTGAAGAAGGTTGTCTTGCATTCAGTAGCTACTGCTTTGGCAAGAAGAGTTTTTCCAGTGCCAGGAGGCCCAACCATCAAAACACCCTGTTCAAAAGGATCCAGAAAAAAGCACAGAGAAAGTCACTTGTTTAAAACATCTAGAGTTCATTTGCCACTATAAAATTAGGAAACAGACCTTATTTTCCATCAGGAATATTTCAGCAGTGTAGGCTTGGCTACAATAATGCAACTGCATCCCTCCCCTACAAAAGCCTTCATACATCCTAAAATTTTGCTCTGGAGAACTGTGAAAACCCCTGAAGCAGATTTTTGTTAATGTGGAAGGCTCAGGAGATGGGAGAGAAAAATTCAATTGTGCTAATCAGCTAGCAAACTTCTGCTAGCACAACCATAGATAGTTCCCATTTTTCTAGCATGCATACTATACTTTTTAAGTAGCAACTCTTGTTTAGTTAACTACATTGAATACAAGGAATATTTTATTAATCCCATTATTTTGTCTTGATAAAATAAAATCATAGCAAAATAAAAGTAAAATAAATGAAGGCTGCTGTAACTAAAAAAGATTCCTCATCAACATACTGCATTTCTGAGACTGGAAACAAGAGTCTCATAAATAATAACATTATTTCATCCAGCAGCAAATAGTCAACAAATGAGAAATTCTAGCCACACTGTAATCAGCTTTTAAATAAAGAACCTGCCCAGGTCAGACAAATGGAAACTGCGCTAATACTTAAAAAAATGTATTACCTTCCAAGGTCTTCTAATGCCCTTAAAGAATTCTGGCATCCACATAGGTAAAACTACTGCTTCTTTGAGTAACTTCTTAGCATCCACTAAGTCAGCTATATCATCCCTGAATAAAAGAAAAGAAATGAATGGCTGACTGTGCAATCCAAGGGTCTTACAGACATTCTGGGTTAGATAGTAATAAATCATTTCTCTGCCCTCTACAAAAGGAAACTCTCTATGAATCTTTACAGTGGGAAATCAAGTTATTTTGTAATTAAATCACCTTCTCTCTTGGAGGCTACACTCCGTTAAAATACATTTATATTCTGTTCTGTAACTTTTACAGGATCATATTACAAACATATGCTGGATAATGAAGTACACCAAAGAATTTCAAAAGAAAATCAGCCTGTACGTCTTAGATGATAGCAAAGCTTTTCTGTACATCATGAAACACTATGGATCGTTCTCAGAGAAAAAAAAGTTCCACGACATTTTATTGTTCTGATGTATAACCTGAACTCAGGACAAGATGTTACCATCAGGACAGAATACAGAGAAATGGAAGGGCTTCCAATTGGCAAGGAAGTCAGGCAGAACTGGAGGAAGAAATGGCAGCAGGAATTTGAATCCTAGTCTCTAGAAGCCTCAAATATACAAATATCTCAAAATATAAATAATATTTAAATCTAAATTTAAACATTTAAATCTTAAGTTTGGGGGGATCCCTGGGAAAAACTGTGGTATGAGGACTGGCATCTGTCATAAAAGAGGAAGCTTGCAACAATTTGTTGATCTTAGTCTTAGATTGGACTGCTGCTTCCAATCTCCTTTGGTAACTGCTATGCTCAAAGAAAAAGGGTTTTGGCTGTAACAGAGACAGCAATGAAGCCCTTGGAGAAAGGAAGAATCAGCTGCATATGCCTTTTGAGGCTGGCCTGCTCCTCTGCTGTGTTAGTTTCCAGGCATCTCCTCTGTCATGGCATATACAAAGGAGGGGGCAAGCAGAAACAGGGCACCCATGAGGAAGAAGATCTGTCATTTAGATGTTGAATTTGGGGAGGGGGGAACGTTGGAATAACAATATTATTTAAACACATGTTGGAAACAGCGTATTACAGACAGGGTTATTTTAATGCACCCATACTGGAGAGGGGCAGTTAACAGACACCTCTTCTGAGTCTGAGCTCCCTGTTCCCACTGATGGAAGGTACTTCTCTCTTCCTCAATTGGCAAAACCAAGGGAGGCTGCCTTGTGCAGCACCTACTGTCAGGCAGCTAGAAGAATGCTCCTGTTTAGGAATGCCTGGGAGCTGTTGCTGCTTCGAAGTAGACAGCTTCATATGCTCATGAGTAGGGAGGCAAGCCAGCTCCATGTATTGGCTGTGAAGTTAGAAAGGCTTGGAAGTCACGCCTACTCATAAGCAAAGACTGTTATTGAGCAGGCAGGCTTGTGAGCTGCGGCTCCACATGAGCAGAGAGGTGAAGTAGCCACAATTATTCATGAGACAAAATCCACAGCAGCCCCAGCTACAAGTCGGGTTTTTTCTCTATGGTGGAGGGGGAGAAAACCCAGGACCACAGTCTTACTTTCCCTTTCAAGTGTTGCCTTACTGAGGTCTCCAATTGGTGCTCTGTTCAAAGAGGAGCTTAGCTGTACCTGATCTGGCTCAGAAGCTGTGAGTGCTTATCTTGCATCCACATCTGAAGCATGGCTTGAGACCACTGCTTTTCTGCCCAGGGCTGAAAGATGGAACTTCAGTCCTCCAACATGCCTGAACCATTCCTTCCTTTGTGTCTCTTTGGTATTGCCACTAGGCCTGCTGCTGTCTTGTCCTCAACCTCATCCCTGGTCTCTTAACAGGCTGGGCACTGTCAGTGGAAAGAGGCTGCAGAACAGGAAAGATCTTCCCTCACCTGCTAGCCCTGCACAGATTCCCCCATTGGTTCTTTTCTGAGGAAGGCAAGGCCCTGGATGTGCTTCTTCAGCCACGGGGAATGGACACTGGTGGGTAAAAAGGCCTTGACATGTGAGAGAAAACTGCTACTTGAGGAGTTTCCCTAAAGAATAAGACAGTATTTTTGTTGCTGCCTCTAATGTCATAAGAAAGATCTTGTGAAGCAAAGAGGAGTAAAAGAAAAGCACAACTTATGAGTTATGAGGTATGAAAAGAGACTGGCTTTACCAGGTGTTGCAACCACTAGAGGGCACTCGTCAAATGTCTGTACCATTCCTGCCTATTAGGGTGAGAGGTAGGAGCAACACATCTCATGATGCTGTCTTGTACTATTAAGAAAATAGTGTTTTGCCAAATAAGCATTAGCTCTTGCCTTTTGGAAATTCCAGGTGTATACAGTCCAATTCTCTGCATATTTATTTAGAAGTAAACTCTACTGAATTCAACAGGGCTTAGTCTCAAGATTTAGCAAGAACTATGTACTTTGATATCAAAAGTCCAAATTATTATTTATTTATTTTTTACAGGAAAATATCAGGAAAAAAGAGCAACCAATCAGCTGATTGTGTGTGATAAGTAAAGATCACATTCAAAGAATTAAGCAAGGAAACATCTATAACTCATAAAAGTATTTTTGTCCTCTTTCAGGGCACAAATTCCACCCGAAAAGGCTACATAAAAATTAATTTAAAATTGCATACATTTATTTTTCTCTGTCTAAAACCAGTTTATGTAAGATTCTAAGGAACAAACTACTGGAACAAATACATAATCTTTTCCAGAGAATTAATTACAAATCTTGCTTCAGTAATGTCCAACAGGCTTTGGCCTTGCTTTTATAGTTGCCAGGAACATTTTAGCAAAAAGCTACATCTCTGGCCTAACAAAGATACCGTAGATTTTATTTAGATGATTAGTAGGCCTAACAGCTATCAAACAGTTTCATAAGAGTAATGAAATAATTATGCTTTAGTCACTAAAAGAGCATCCTATTCATAAAATAATGTAGATACTGTGTAAACAGCCTCTCAGATTTTGTAACATGTGGCAAGTATAGCTTACAAGTAAAGAAGCTTCTGTAAGAGTATTCTCCTTCCATCTATTTCAAGCCACTAATGTGCCAAAAATTGATAACACAGTGAGAGCAGATAGACAGGCAAATATGCATTACGTGGATAATCAGTTGTGTACTTGTTTAGGAAGCTTCTCTTCACCTATTTTAAACAGCAATTAACAATTATACTATTATTCTGACAGCAGGTTAGAAACACAGCTCATATAATAACCTGTTCTCTAAATATAAAAGCTTTTTACTCAACTCAGCTAAACTGCAGGGATTCCCAGGTCTGAGAGAAAAGTTATTCCACTGAGTTGGACCTGCTACACTAGATTTCACAAGCTTTAGACAATGTCATAAGATGACTTCATTATACAAGACAGTCAAGTTGTTACCAAACTCAATTTACTTCTTAGTAAAATGCTAGATATTCTTCTGAGAAGCTTTTCAAGTTTACACACAGGCCACTCAAGTTAAAAAAACAATAGAAATGGCTTTCACTTACCATCGAACATTGGGATTTTGGGAAATGATATCTCTTTCCAAAGCTTCCACCAAGTCTTTATCATAGCCAGTACTATCGAATTTTTTTGGCTCAGGTTCTGAAATATCAGGTGAGGACTTATTCTGCATTACAAACAAAATGCGTATATCAAACATGTACCTCATTTTCAAACTTGATTTAATACCTGTATAATTACAAAAGAAGGGGGAATCCTAACCCCTCTTAGGGAATGGGAGAAATTTTGCCATATTTGGGGTCCTCTCTAAACTGTTTTGGGCTTCAAAGAGGAATTCTGTTTCAAGCAGGAAGTGACCTGGCAGTCAATTTCTTGTCACGTTCTTTTGAAAAGAAGTTGTCCCTGAAGGCCACTGGTGCTAGTATTTTTTTAAAAAAAGTTCTGCAGTCCCAGGGATGGGTAGCAACAAAAATGACCTCAGTAGTGCTTGCAGTTCACAGCTTGCACTTTCTCCACTCCTTGTTGTATAGCCATACAAGGGTGCAAAAACTCAAAATTACTTAATTGAATACAGAAATATGGCATTGTACAGAATTCCTAAAATTCATATTCTTTTGTGAAGAAACCAAAGTATCCCAAATCTGTTTATCATAATCAGACTCCAGAACACTGAGAAGCACCACAAGTTTGTCAAAAGGAGGCAAACAGGGGCTTTGTTTTTCATAGTTAATGACAACAAATTATAGGTCACTTGCATTTGATCCAGGTTATGCACATGTTAAGAATGGAAACTACTGTACAAAGAACAAAATTCATTCACGTAAATTATGATAGAATATTGTCATGTCAAATCACTCATATTCTCTAGGAAGTACTCATATTGCTAAGAGAGTGGAATACATAACCATTCACACAAACTTTCAACATCTACTTCCCTCTTTTCAACAGTATGTGCTGCCCTGAATATCCTATAGTCCAAACCAGCATCTGTTTTAAAAGGATCTTATAAGTTCTATGGAAAGAACTAAGTGCTGGAGGAGAGAAAAACCCAGCCTACACCCATCACATAAGAGAAAGCCTTCCAGAGTCACAGGACGATTTTAGCTCAGATCTGAAGAATACTGTTGCTTAATTCTTTTCCTTTCTTCCCATAAGTAAATGGTTACTTACACATGTATTTTACTTTCCTATAAGTAAAATAGCATTTGAGTATAGGTCCTTTCTCTGCTCTGTTCATGATTGTGAAGAACAGTTCTATATCCTAAAAAGACTGGGTATGACCCCTACCAAATTTCAGTCAGACTTATTAATGTCAATATTCTGTAATCACTAGCTACCAAAGTCTCTTCACCTTAATCAGTCAACTTGAAGCATTTCAGAATAAGCATTTATGGGTTCTTCTCTCAGTTTACTATCACCATATCTTTGTTTAATGAAGTAAAATAAAAATATCGACTCTACCTTTCTTACATCATGGTACGAACTACAAGCTGTCTTATATACGTACTGTCATATACATGTACCTCAGGAACATTTTCTGAAATCACACCCATGGACAACTTAAGTCTTCAAAGCCAGAATCCTCATGGTTAGCTATAACTAGAGTAGATCCACTGAATGGACTGATAAAGGTTGAGTCAACACACAGGTAAATCTAAGTGAATCAACAGGTCTACTCTAGTCAAGGCTAACAATAGGATTGATGTGCTTGTCTCTGACTGATGCCCTAAATTTAGCCTACAAAATTTTCTTCCTTTCTGCCAAAAAAGCCCATGTACTATAATTGTGTTATATGTACATATGTATATGTACTATAAATCCCATAGTCTCTGACGACTGACCATTATGGCTGAGGTTTATGGGAGATGCAACTCTACAGGACTCACTTCCAAGTAGACACGCACAAGATAACTTTGCTAGGTTTCTCCCTCAATAAATCTTCACCAAAGCCTTATATTTCTAACTGTTCACAGTGCAAGTCACAATAATGAGACATCTAGATGGCAAGAAGGGCACCCATAAGAATTTATAATGTTGGGTTTACATTTGTAAGACTCACTTTTTCCTCTTTTCCTTTATTTTGAGGATCCTTTTTTTCTCGGCCACGAACTACTTTGCCCTTATCATTTGTATTTCGGGAGGAGGGACGGTGAGGGGCTCTAGGTACTGCACTTGCTCGGTTGTTCTGAACCTTGCAGTCACTACACTGAGCAGATTGTCGTTTCCTGGGTCCCGGTGAAGATCTGATTTGTAAGAAAATATCAAAGAAAACCCGAAGTACACTAAGATGTTTGTCATCAAACCTAAAACACAGAAACTTCTCACATACAATCAAAAGCATAAACAGATTTGCAAGAATCTGAATAGTTTGCATTATGATTTTCTAGAGATCTCCTGGGAATTACCTTCCCGCATAAGATTCTATGTATCCATGCAGATGGCTCACAATTCTACATAGCTGAGATCAAACATGAATTTGTTTCCAGTCTAGATGCCTTGACATTTATTTATAGTTGAAAACACACTACTTATGTTGCAGCAAGCAACTCTGGGCTGGCAGGCTGCCAAGCTGAATTCACAAACCAGTAAGTTATTTCAATAAAAGGGTGAGAAATGTGTGGCCCATGGGCTGCGTGTGGCCTACCATACTCCCCCATGACTTCAATCAATGAAAATTACACTAAAAGCGCCAACCATGTAGCCAGAAACCTTCAGGAGTGCAACTGGCCATTTAAGATTACATCCAACCCAGTCTCAATTTGTTTTATGCCCATAACTGCCCTTTTTCGAAACTCAAAATGTCCAGTTTTGGAAAAGGTGGGGCATCCATGGAGGCCTGATGTGTGAAATGAAGCAAAAGCAGTCCCCAGACCATCACCCATTTTAAAGTAATCTCCATTCTAATTTAGCTCTCAGCATCTCTTACCTACGTTCAGCAGGTACAGGCAATGACCAGACTTCTCCATCATGAGCTGGTAATTCTTGCTGTGCAGCTTTCAAAGGAGTGCTGTCTAATTTAAAGCTTTCTAGTGTTTTCATGATATCCTTCACATGCTTAGCTTCTACACTTATCTCTTGCTTAACCTGATTAAAACCATGAAATACAAACACATATATTGTTAACTTTTGGAAGCCTGTCAAATTAAGATGTAAATCTCTTCAACTGACTTTACAGAGAGGAAGAAACTTTCTGAGGCCGTATTATGTGTAGAGCTATTGACTTCAAATGAGTTTATAGGAAGTTGTCTATATTCCTTTATTGGCACCAATTATAATTCCACAATAATGTGGAAGCTTCAGATTCTTTCCAAATCTCTTCATCAGACTAGGTAGTAAGAACTTGAAGTGGGGTGGGGGTGGGGAGAAGCACTAAAGTCCAAAAATTGGGTAGATGTTTTAAACCTTGAGGTCTACAGTTAATTTAATCCCACAATGGAAAATACAGACTTGATGAGTTACAGGTAGGTGCAAGAAAAGGTGGGCAATATGTGCCCCAAACTCACTGTAAATGCAACCAATACTAATTTTTTTTTTAAAGCAAGCTTCTATCATTGACATCAGAAATTTAGCAGCAACAAATATCTAAATTTCCAAAGGGGAAAGAAAATCATTTAGAGTACCTGCTCCATACCCAACCCAATTTCAGGCCAATTGTCCCCACTGCCGCAAACCCATCCCAGGAAATAGAAGGCTGAAGAGATTACAAAAAGAAGTTTCTAACACTTTCACCAGCAGTCAGTTTATACTGAACATCTGATTCTGTGAGTCTCCAGTCAGGTTCTCTAGGAGGAGCAGGAGTGATTATGACAATTGCCTGTGTTGCAGCACAGACAGTTTTCCTGTCATTCCCCTCCCTCCCACAGAGCACACAGACTGAGGTATTCACAAAGTATAAAACACAGCCAGTGGCTTGTGACAGGATGGGACAATTTTGCCTTTTTCTGGGAGGGGATCTATAGTGTACTACTATTGCCTCTATATCATCCTCCCCTTGCATTGTTTAAACTTGAATTTTAAAAAAGATTAAAACACAGCTAAACAAGCAACACACATACACAGAGAGAGAGAGAGAGGGAGAGAGAGAGAGAGAATGAAACCTAAGTGCAGCTCCAAAGGACTTCCCCAACCTGGCCGCTGTTGCCCAACCCCAGTGTACAGGGATGCCTACTTGGATGAAAATAAAATGACAAGTTCTCATCTCTCCAAAGAATGACTGGTGTCAGCTCAGACTTCATAGGCAATAGACAAAGGTTTCTGAGGCAGCAGCCTGAAGTATTAATGCTCTGCAAATCCCTGGGATTCCTAAGCAAATGCTTTTACGGTTGTAACCTATTCCAGAAAATCTGAAATATGCAGTATTTGGAAAGTTATGTTACTCTGAAAGTATTCTTTTATATTTAAGAGCACAGCATTACTTCTTTCTTGTAGTATCAGGAACAGACAATCCAAATATCTACTCCCATAAGTCTCAATCAGTCGGGGATAATGGGAACTCTAGGCCAACATCATCTGGAGGTCACATGTTGCTCCTTTTCACAGCTTCCCTTAAAGACAATCCAGGTTTTAATGTAGCTATCTCGGAACAATCTCTGATACCTAAAGTTCATGGCTAGAGTTGAAATGTGTGAGACTCTATTGGTATTTACCACAAGAACCAAGAACTTGAACTGGGAAGGAACACCCTGCATTAACTGAACCTAAAAGTTAACTATTATTGTATTGTATTTATTATTTTTTATTATTTTTATTATTGTATTGTATTTATATCCATCATTTTTTCAGAGTCCATACAGGGACCAGAACCACACCTATTTAACACAGGCAAATATGCTGTATATTATGGTTTGAACCATAACCCTCAGTACTGGGGAAAATTAAGCTAATTAAGTTTAAGAAAATTAAGCTAATTAAAATTAAGTAGGGTCTGTTGACACCTTCAGTCCATCTCTAAATGACAAATACACTTGAAACCACATGACACGAATATTATGTTTCTTTGTATATGTGGAAGTCCAATAAAGTTCAATAAAACAAGGGGAAGTGGTGCTGGAAAACACAACTTGCAAGCTGAAATCAAACACTGCAGGAAGAGCTCAAACACTTTTAAAGACTCTAATGAAGTGGGATATCACCAGCTTATTTCAGAGGCTATTTCAGGGTTACTGTGGTAGAGAATGAAAAATAAGATATAGCCTTCTCTCCAGCAATGAGTAGCAGCTTATTTTGTTATATCTTAATTATTTTGCACTGCTATAAGTAATTTAAGAAGTGCCTACAGTAATATGCATGTTTGTTAAATTTAACTTACCTATTAAAAAGAGGAAAGGACACTTAATAAAATTTAGTTTACCTCCTTCTACAGAAAGTGAAAGCAAAAAAATCAGTAGAAAAAAAGTACTCACCTGCTGCCATTTCTGTTGCAGATACACATCTTTGACAGAAGAGAGGTATTTGTTCATTTGATCAAGTACTCCTTGGTAGTAGACCATTGCAGAATCATAGTTACCCAGCAAGGCATATTCACGGGCCAGCTTTACATTCTCACTTATCATGACAAGACTCATGGTCAACATAAGCTGGAGGGGTGAAAATAAAGACGTGTGGGAACTGTAAGATACAAAGGCTACAATGCTATTCAGTAAACCTACCAAAGATGCCAGATACTAAAACAAACAAAAAGTTAAAAGAAAGGATACTGCACTATTAGAAAATGAACACTAAGCTTATTTTTTGAAAAACTATTTGGAGGATGAGCTCATTTTTAAAACTGTTTGGAGTTTTATACTACATATTGATTTAAAGCAGAACATAAAATAATCTGATTACTAGAGAACAATTACATTACGCTGCACAGCCATATTTTCTCAAAATAAGATATGCATTCTAAAATGACAACATCTACTGAGACCAGAGCAATGATCAAACAGTCATAATGTATTTATTACACATTAGATGCCTCAGGTATTTTCTAGAACATTCTTTAAATGATTTGATAACTCAGAAATTTGAATCAGGAACATTTTCTCTACATTTGTCACAACAGTAACAGAATAATTATACTATAACAGACATTAATTAGACACTTCACTTCCTCTACTTTTTATTATGCTGATCCTTCAATCAGAGGACTTGAGAGAATTGTAATCTTTTCAGCTATTCCTTTTTGTTTTTGAAAACAGACATACAAGAGGATACTGACTGGAAGAAGGTGTTCTACCACAGTTAAATATCTAGAAATGCACATTATCTTTGAAAATGTGTTAACTATGAAGATCTCTGCACACATATAATTTTCATAACAGGAAGGTTGCTTATGAGCCACTAGAAGAAGAAAGCAGACTGTACTTGCCCAGATTGTGGTTTTTTAAGAAAACTTGGATTTCATACAATAAACTAAAAATGTTCTATGCTTTAAGTTTCACCAAAAGTTCTATGTGTTTGACACTTCTCTGGCTCTAGAAGCATTGCTATTTGTGAATGCTACATATTGTACAGATAACACTTAGCATTTTACTAAGGCCATTCTTCAGTTAGCTTTAAATGTTACAGGCCTCTGTGCTATGCCCTAAATAAAATAATCCCATTACCATGGAAGACGGATTTAACATGGAATGGCACTTAAAATAAATGCAACATAATTATTAGAGTTTTTGCAGTGTGTTCAGTTCAATGGTGACTTTACAAGTTGCTCTTCTCATTTCTCCTTATATACAGATAGCATGAAAAAATACAACTCAGGGAATGGTCAAAACTGATAACCCCTTTTCTCTCTGCTCTATATATACATTTAAAGCAAAGGACAAGGCTAAAAAGGCTATAACAAAATGATCTGTTCCATGCTATCAAACTAGAAAGTGTTGTTCTTAGAGTTAGCAGGCAAACAGTTTGTGACTATAAACATGTTAAAGCTGGCTACAGAAAATATTTCTAACTGCAGAATCTAAATGAATATTTTTATTTATTTATTCATTTGTATCCTGCCTCTGCATATGGATCGAGGTGGCAAACAACTTAGAAATAGCATGCATTTCGAAACATTTCTATACATGCCCCCAACAAGCTGGGTACTCACTTTACCGACCTGCGAAAGGATGGAAGGCTGAGTCAACCCTGGAGCCCAGCAGGATCAAACTCACAACCTTGTGGCTTGCAGTACTGGCATTTAACCACTGTGCCACCAGGGCTCCCATAAAAACTGTAGTCATATTGGCACAAATGGCTCTAACTATTGCAGGATGGGAAGCATGTCACAGCCTCCCCAAAATCAATTTTCCTTTGCTGGTAACATAGATTACTAAAGATTCTGAAATTACAAAAGATCAGCAACAAACAGGTAATAAATTTGAGAAGACCTAAGCCTCACCTTTTATCCTGTATAGAATGAGAGAAGGTACTGGTTGACTGTGAAAAGAAAGTCAATCAGATATGACCATGGAAGGTATGGCAGCCTAGGATAAGGACAGAGGAACTCATGGAAATGAGTTACTAAAGCTACTTCTCCATGTGCCAGTTGGAAGGTGTTGGATTTGTAACAAATTCTGATCCTGCATATCTAAAAGACATTACCTATGTACCAGGGCAGATGCTCTGAAACAGAGCAAAGTCTAGCCATTGAGTTAGAGAGGGTTTTTTTTAAGGGACAAAGAAATATATACCTATCTAAACATGCTTCCAAGTTGTGTGTATGTGTCTTCAAGTTCCCTCACAACTTAAGGCGACCCCATGAATTTCTTAGGGGACAATCTTTAATATTAGATAGAATTGCTATACAGACCGAGGAGGAAGGGAGAGCTTAGAAGGTTACTTTTTAAAATCAACTTCATGTGTAACTTGTTACAAAGAACTTGTAATAGTGTGGGCATTTTGACAACTCATTTTGTTATTGGTTAAATTGTTCACTGCAATATTACTTTTTAGTTCTCCTAAAAACAAGAAATCATTTTAGCTCTCTTGAAATCAATGTTACTTATTAAATAGGAAAAAAAGAATGACTTTAAACATCATTACATTATCTATGAAAGATTCATCATTACGTCCTATTTTTTTTTTAAAAAAAATCACTACAGAAGATATTCTTGAAATGTGCTATTTCCAAACACTGAAACAAGAGTCCAGCTAAACACACACTAGTGAAGAATGCATTACACAAAAAGATACTGTTTTGTTCAATTTCTGTGTTTTTATGAAGAATTCATTTAATGTACAAAAATCTATTATTTCACATTCTCTTCTGCTTCTATGTCTTGTCTAATCCAGTTCAAGCCAGGGCTGTCTACTTCCTTTCTTTTCTGATAGCCTGTTAATTTTAAAGATATCATTAGGTGTTCCTCTTTCCACTTTCATGCTTTTATTTTATCAAATATAGAGCTGCAGGTTTCATTTAAAGACTGGAATCTAAAAAACTAGATCAACTTAAGACCTGCCATTACTTGCTTAATTGTTCTCATAATCTTGCCAAACTTGTAATTTCAAACCAGTTTAGTCATCAGTTTGTAATGGCAAACAGGTGTATCATACGTGAGAACCTTTCTTGCCTATCCCAAACATCTGAGAGCCCAATGGAATCTTGGAAGTATGTTTCTTTGAACTAAAATATACTTGTCAACTGCATAACTGTTTCCAAGACTATTTTGCTAATTTTGGCAAACCAAAGAATTGGGGAAAACTGACTTGATGCTGATGGCACCTGAGTCGTCTTAGTTTTGAGCTAAAATGGATAAGAACCAGTCTCCCAACACTCCCCCCTTCACAAGCCTTTTGTAACATTTTGCCTGATGAAAAGGGTTGGAGACCTTAAACGTCTGCAATCCTAATACCTGTTTTACCTTCTTACAAATATATTTCAAGATATTCGCAGAATGTATAAACTTATTCTCATTTGTATATATTCCAAAATCTATCTGTGATGATAAATAATCTGGAATAGAATGCTAGAGTATAGAACTGGCCAGCTTACTCCAGAAATGGAAAAAATATATATTTGCACAGACCCACAAATTATGGAGTACCTATGAAATAATTTATACAGGCCAGTTGTGATGTCCTGTCTCACTGTAATAGCAGAACAATAAACATTATCAACAGATACAGCATTATGAAATTATGTAACTCAGGCTTTCTTTAATTTTATTTCATTTCATTTTGTTGTTGTTTGCCTTCAAGTCATTTCTGAATTATGGTGACCCTAAGGTGAACCTATCATAGGACTTCCTTGGGAAGATTTGTTCAGAAGGGGGTTTCCTTTGCCTTTTTCTGAGGCTGAGAGTGTGTGACTTGTCCAAAGTCATCTAGTAGGTTTCCACGGTCCAGCAGGGATTTCAACTGTGGTCTCTAGTATCATAGACCAACATTCAAGCCACTTATCACACTGGCTTGCTACATTTCATCATTTATTTTTTTACCAACCTTCTACAGCTTTTGGTAGTTTTTTTTAACCTCCTTTCAAAATGTTTAGAATTCCCCCCCCTGAGTATACATATACATTGCTGTTTTCTAGCACAGCCACAAAACGTAGGGAATATTTGGAATCTATTCAGTAAAACACTTAATTTAGTGTTTAATGCATTACAAAGATCAATGGACTAGTTTTTCTCTCTCCCTAAGATAGAGACTCAGAGCATCTCAAAAACAACCCTGTTGTGAATGTTTATAGCTTGAGTCTACTCATCAGTTGCAATGCTTTCCAAACTGAATCACTGTAGTATGACTTTTAGGTTTGGAGAAATTGCACTATAGTTTATTTTTAAACAGAGTTAATTATGAAACAAATGTTTCGCATGTTTGACTCCTTCAGCCGAATCCTCAGAATTGTAATGAGATTCCTCCTTCTATTGTTTTCATGACAAACAGTGTTATTATGATCAGTCATTAGTTTAATGTTTAGGAAGAATATGTAGAACTGAAAAAATGCAACACTTATTGACATTGATGGTTAGAGTGTTAACACTTTCAGAAGCGCAAAAGCTATCCTCCCCACATATAAAAGTTACTGCTCAAAAAGAGTGTAGACAAGAGATATCTGCTATGTTCCATTAAATGCTGCCTAAATTCCACCTATTCTCAGCTGCAAATACTTGAATCTAAGAATCAAATTCTATGTAAACTATGTAAAGATTTTTTATTTTTTCCCAAGAACTAACAATAAGGAGAATTTAATTTAAAAAAGAGGTATCGTTCTGATGTTCCAATTGGGACTGAAGCTGCTTCTAAAAATTATCAAAAATGAAAAAATAAAAAATTAAATCATGTTTGTTTTTAAGCATCTCATAGGCAGGCATCTGTAAGTCTTCAGTGGTCTTTGCAATAGGTTTGTTTAGAGATTCTGGAGGCAGAAGGGTCAGAAAACCAGCAGACAATCCACTGATTCCAAACACCACAAATGGAAGAAATGGTATGTAAACTTTTCTTAAAAACTAGCCCAGTTTATGAAATTTCTCTAAGGAACAACCCTTTAAACCTCAAAGACAAGAAAAGATTTTTTTTATTTTTTATTTGTATTAGTCCCACAAAACTGGAAGAGATGTTTTCAACTGTAACATTTATCTGCAAATGTAGAGCTTGCAGACGAGAAAGGATTCAAGTTCCATTCCCATACTGCCCAGTCTTGGATTATCCTCTGATCGCACAGGCTGAATGGCATATACAGTGGACGCTGCCATTTCCATAAGCTTGAGAACCGTGAATTTACTCCACTGCAAATTCAAATGTACACAATACAGTACATCTGAATCCATAGTGGGGAGCATGCCATCTGCCCACTTCTTCCTTCAAGGTAGTGAGATTCTCTCACAAAGCAGAAGTGGGTAGCTGATACCATTTTCAACACTATAAAAGCTTACCATATAAGCCTTGCTCTGTGGGGCTTCACAGTCTCTCTGTAAGCCTCGCAAGGCAAGGTTTATACTGTATAGTAAGTCTGTATTAAAAATGATGTAGGGTAGCAGCAATGGCAGTCCCCGGCTGCCAGGTGAGCCACATTCTTCAGCTTTCTTGCCTCCAGGAAGCCTGGCTGACGTGCTCTCCAAAGCTGGAGGGGCCCAAAGAATGTGGCAGGCCTGGCACCTGGGGCTTGCTGCCACTGCTGGTGCCCTATGTCATTTTTAATACTGGCTTATGAGCCTTGCCTTGGGTTTGCAGTCTCTCTGCAAGCGTCACAAAGCTAACTTAAGCATGTGTGATTTTTGGTATCTGTCAGTAGTCCTAGAACCAATCTCTCATAGATACCAAGGGCCCATTATACAAGGTAAACAAACAGGTATTCTCTTCTGGCAGAGCCAAGGAAACTACAGTACTCTTGATATACTACAACTTCTATTTCACTTCACTTTTGGCTATGTTGCTACTGTTGAAGCAGTCAGACAACATCTGGAAAATCATACATTCTCCAGTCAATCCTACAAAGTAAACACCGGCTCATCTGACCTCATAGATCTCCACTCTTTTTTGTATTTGAGATCACAATCACAAACAAGTAGTCAAACTTAAAAGCCTTGTTAGCACCTTATACCTTCAACCAAGACAAGCACAATTATTCACAATCCTGGCAAATGGATTTGCCAAAGTCTTAAAGGTTGCAACCTGCTTCCTCAATAGGGGGGATCTATAATAATACTAATGGCTTCTCAAGACCAGATGGTTTTAAAAGTTTTTAAATTTCATTTGAGACAAACCCCAGGTGCATTTCTTCAAACAGCCTAAAGCCTAGGGTAGACATGTTTAATATTTGGCAGACCAAAAATAAAATAAAATAAAATCACAAGTGCTATTTTACATTTGGACAAACCAATTCCTACATGTATGTAGTGTTTGGATCACATTATCATACGTTTTGGGTTTTTTTTAAAATACTATGATTAAACGCGCATCCACACGTTCTGTTTTCAGTAGCTACCACAGTACATCTTAAGTAGAACACAACTGGGTGCTCTCTAGATGTTTGGACTACAACTCTAGTCACCTCTGGCCACTCGTCGTGCTAGCTGTGGCTGAAGGGAACCATAATAAACTTCTGCGAGGGAAACAGGTTGCCTATAGTTGTAGTAAATTCCAAGTTAAACATGTGAACAATTTTTACAGCTTTTCAGCATGAAGCTATGTACGTAAATAGCAGTTTTATTAATTATCATATAAACAGAGAAATTTTGGGAACACTGGAAACTTCAGCGGGTTCAAAATGCGGCAGCTAGAAGGCAGACCAAGGCCAGTTACAGGGAGCACATAACCCCTTTCTTAAAACAGCTTCGCTGGCTACCTGTTCGTCTCTGGGCACAGCTCAGAGTGTTGGTTATGACCTGTAAAACCCTGCATGGCTTAGGTCTGGACCATTTGAAAAACCGTATCTCCCCATACAAACCTGCTAGAGCCCTAAGATCTGCAGGGGAAGGCTTTTTCTTGGTCCTGCCGCCATCCTGGGCTTACCTGGCGAGGACACGGGAGAGAGCCTTCTCAGTGGCTGCTTTCACTCTGCGGAATGCTCTTCCACAGGAGACTAGGCTGGGCAGACAAAAACAGTTCTCTTTAAGCAGGCTTTTATGTGAGCTGGGGGGCTCTTTATCTATTAACCTGTTTTAAAACTGTACACTGTTTTAGGTTTTTATAATTTTTTATATTTTTTAATGTTTTTAACTTATTATTGGAAGCTGCCTTGGGTCCCATTCTGGAAGAAAAGGCAGCATACTAATAAAACAAACAAACACTCAGTGGGTGCTCTGCCAGGACATCTTAGGGGGATAGAAGGGTTGGTGGGTGGGGAGGATGGGGTACATTTTAATGTTTTAATGTATTTATATATTTTTGTAATGCCGCCTCGATCCACTGGGAGAGGTGGGAAAGAAATAAATATTATTATTATTATTATTATTATTATTATTATTATTATTATTATTATTTTTATCTTCTTTTACCTGGAAGAGATGAGGCAGGGCGACTGAGGATTCTGGCACACCTCCTCAGTATTTCCTGGATGATGTATGACAAACAGTCTTGTTGACACAGTGATATCTGGAGAGTCCTCCAAATCCCCACTCTTGGCAGTAACCACTAAGGGACCATTTTACTCTAGCTTACACAGAAAATAATAAAAATCCTAAATTTATAAAGATGCCCCGTTCCCTTCCAAAAACCTTTACGGCACCTAATAAATAAAATACTTTGTGCACCACGGAGCCTTCAGTTCGGATAAGAGACTCTTCTACTCCACCGGCAAGAAAGGTGGTATGGTAAGAAATCAAGCCTCTTTATTTCCCTAACCCCGGCAGTACAGGAACAGCGATAACTTATGCCATTTCCGCACTAGCCTGTTATCGCGCTATTATTCCAATTTCAACATCCTATGGGATCCTGGGCTTTGCAATTTAGAGATGTTGGAAGTGGAACAATAGCGCTATAACAGGCTAGTGCGGAAATGGGCTTACTCTAACGAAGGCCATTTCCACAGGAGGCTGTTAGAGCGCTATGGTTCCACTTTCAGCCTCCTATGGAATCCTGGGGTTTGCAGTTTCGGAGGGGCCTGCCGGCCCCTCCCGAAACTGCAAACCCCAGGATTCCATAGGGTGTTGAAAGCGGAACCATAGCGCTATAACAGCCTCGTGCGGAAATGGCTGAAGTGTTGTTGGCTCTGGAGAGCGGTACAAAAGCTGTTGAGAAGAGCATCGCCTCCCCCCTCACCCGGACTCCCCACAGCCAACACGCAACCGGGGCAAGGGCTCCCTGCGCGTCAGGACGACACGTGAAACAGGTTGCTGACGAGAGGAGCGCGGAGGGGAGAGGAAAGACGCCCAAAGGCGCCGCCGGAGCGGGAAAGGGGACGGCGGGAAGGGGCTCCGAGGCAGACAAAGCGCCCGGCCTCCCCCGCGTGGAGGGGCTCCGGCGAAGAAGCCCCGTCCAAAGCCCCCCCCCGCCAACCCCGCTCAGCCAGCGGGACTGGCAAGGAGAGGAACGCCGAAAGACGCAGGAAGCGGGGCGGAAGCGAATGCGGGGGAACGAGGGGCGCCGCAGCGCCTCCCCACGACTTCAGAGGCGCTAAAGGACCGAAAGAGGGGGAAGGGGGCCCCGCACGCAAGGCAACACTCACGCAACTTCGGCGTCCTCAGGTCGGTAACGGCGGCGCGGGCGCGACGGGCCCGCTCATCTCGGCAGCGCCGCCTCCCGCCCACTCCGCGCGGGGGCACGAGCACGCACGGGCCCCGCCCACTGACGTCCTCCCGTCACTATCCCCCCGCCCCGGGCTGCTAGCTCGCTCTCTCCCTCTCTCCCTGTGTTTACTACCTCTTCCAATCAGCTCTCGCTTACGTCATCATTGGGCAACATGGCGGCGCTCACGCTGTTGCCTGTCTGGCTGAGAGGAAGGAAGACCGGCGAGCTCCCCTCAGCGTGATGCGCTGCCTTCCTCTTCCCCGGCCTCGCTGCTCTGCGCAACTTTTCTAGCCACCAGAGCAAGCGAGAGGAGCTCCTCCCTGCGGGGAGCGAAAGATACGACGGCCTTGTATACCGAGGAGTCAAACATTTAACCTCAGGGACTCGGTAGAGTTTGTTGAGAACCTGCTTAGGCGTCCATGGTCTGTGGAATCTCAGGGTTTCCGAAATGAAATCCTCGTCAGAGTTAGACCATTTCCACACTAGCCTGTTATAGCGCGATGATTCCACTTTCAATCTCCTCTGGAATCCTGGGGTTTGCAGTTTCGGGAGGGGCCGGCTGGCCCCTCCCGAAACTGCAAACCCCGGGATTCCAGAGGAGATTGAAAGTGGAATCATCGCGCTATAACAGGCTAGTGCGGAAATGGCCTTAGACTGAAAAATAAAACTGTAAGGAGTGAGGGAAGGAGGAAAGGAATGTAGCAGCACCTTTAAGACTGGCGCCATTTCCACACTACACTCTGGCTAATAGTGTTGGTACTCCACTTTCTTTATATATATGTATGTATGTATGTGTGTGTGTGTGTGTGTGTGTGTATATATATATATATATATATATAATTTTATTAAGTTTCACAAATAAAAAACATCATCTTAAATTGTACTTTTACATGAAATATTTTTGTTCTTCCACTCTGATCTAGTTTTCCTTTTCTGAGTTTCTATTCACATATGAAATTAATGCATCACAATCCTATGTTCATCTTACATGTTTGGTCTTGCATTTCCCTCATCCACTCACCTTGTGTTAGTTATCCCTCTTTTATTTCAACCATAATTCGGTACTCCACTTTCAACATCCTGTGGAATTCTGGGGTTTGTAGTTTCCTGAGGCCAAAGAGCTCTCTGGCTGAGAATTCTAAAGGCCCCTCCCTAAACTACAAACTCCAAGATTCCACAGGATGTTGAAAGTGGAATAATAGCACTGGAACAGTGAAGTGCGGAAATGACCTCCCCGGTTTTTATTTTAGCATGAGATTTCGTGTTCAGATACTGCTATGTCCTTTTTTTCTCTCCTTCCCCTCCTTCCTTTTTAGGCTGCCAACGATTACCACGGCTTCCCACCTTCATGTGCGGGAAGCAACCTTGTCCTGGAATTTCCACCTGCCTTCCTAGTTGAGTTGCCTCTTTGTATTAGCAACCAAGCAGAAAAACTCACTCCAGGGTGGAAGTCCAAACAAATCAAACAAATGAGCTCTTTTTCTGTTTGAGAGACGAATTAACCCACACTGTATGGCTGCTGGCAGATGCCATGTTGATTTTGGGAAATACAGAATTTCAAAGTATACAATTACAGCATTACGATACTATTTTAAGTATTGTAAGTTAACTAAATCCTACAGAATCCCAGGAGTGGTAGTTTGCTGAGACACTAGAACTCTCTGGCAGATAATTCTACACATCTCGTGAAATTATGAATCCCACAATTAGGTAGGACAGAGCCATGGTAGTTAAAATGCTACCAAAACGCTATTATCTAGTGTGAAAGAGACCATACTTTCCAGATTTCCACCTCCATCACATCCCCAACTAAAGTTGCCACATTCCTGTTTAGAAGGAAATAAAACATACTGAGTTCAGTTAGTCTGACTTCAAAATATTGTTGTACCAGACTGTCAAGGTGGGTTGGCCAGTGGGGACAACAGGACTAGATGAAACCTTGTTGATATTCCCTGTTTCTCTTGCAGTCGTCCAACTATCTAATGACACTGTAATCCAGCCTCTCTTACACGCTGTAGTTTGGTACCACATAGTTCCATCCTTGATTTGTAGTTTTGTGAAAACATTCTCTATCAGAAAGCTAGAGTATCTCCTGAAACTACCAATCTCATGGTACTGTAAAATGCAACCATGATAGTTAGAGTGATATCCAAGTGCTATAATTGTGGAGTGGGATCATGTTTGTATTAGACAAAAAAGATTCCTGTTAGTGTCAGAGATGCCTTTAAAAAAAAAAAAGAAGCTAACAGTATTTTAGGATGCTGGCTTTTTTCATGATCAGTAAACTTCCAGTGAGCTATCTGTTTGAATTATTGGGCTGTGCTTTTTACCTATAGCCAACCTTCATGTAAATAAATGCAAGCATTACATGATACAATTATCTTTTCCAGAATCAAAACAGTAGTACCTCACTTCTTGATGATGCAAGGATACATAATATGCATACAGCTGGTGCCTCAATTTTTCCTTTATCAACAGTGCATGAGATAGTTCCCTCATTGGAGGCAATGGTTGGAGGAGAAACACTAAGATTAATATTATATAAAATGACTAAGTAATGACATATATTTCCTTGCTGCTTTTTGAAGAAACCAGTGAACTTCGGAGAAATGTGAAGGCATAAAGAAAGCAGATGTGTTTAAAGGACAGGAACATAAATCTGCATAAAATCTGCATCAGCTAATTATTTTTATCAGCTAACTATTTTGTACAACTATTTTTATCAGCTAACTATTTTGTACAAAAAGGAAGAGATCGGGGGTCAGGCTTTGCAACTTCTCTAGTGCACATGTATGTATAGTACTTCATGTATATAATTGAAAGCAAAATCATTTTGTTGTGCTGGTGTGCCTTCAAGTTGTTTCTGACTTAATGGCCACTCTAAGGTGAACCTCTCATGGGATTTTCTTGGCAATATTTGTTCAGAGGGCCTTTGCCTTCCTCTGAAGCTGAGTGTGCCTTATCCCTGGTTACCCAGTGAGTTTCTATGTCTGAGCAGGGATTTGAACTCTGGTCTCCAAAGCCATAGTCCAACTCTAAAATGACTACACCACATTCAAGTCACTTTTATATTTACTCAAAAGTAGAACTCATAATGTTCTTCTAAGCCCATTACCTGGTAAGCACATTTAAGATTGGCGAACAATCTTGTGGTCATTTTATCTTAAGAAATGGACTTTGATTAAGGAAGGGAGAATAAGCCTATGCCAATTATTTGTGAGAAAGCTTTGAACTCATTCCAGCTCACTGTAGTGTAAATGTATATAGCGCAACACAGAAAGTACCTATTCAGTACTTTAATGGCAGGGTTCTATCTTATAAAAGTCTGTATAAATGTTCTCTTGATTATACATATACAGTACATGAGAAGACGTTTGACATATGTCTATTAGAATCTTTAATGGCTCTGCATCAGAACTAGTTCAACAGAAAACCATGGACAGGGCTACGTAATCAAGGCTCCCAAGCAAGTTAATGTGGAATTCTTTTCACTGCTGTATCCCTCTCTACCTTGGTTTGACAAGGGGGAGTAGGGACAGAAAAAGGGGAAGGCATGGGGCCAGGTTTGGAAATTCTGTGATCTAATCACTTGATTTCTGTCTTGGTCATTTCTTTTTAAATACTATATAGTAACTGGTATGGATAACTAATGCAGTCTATCCCAACCTGCTCACTTTACAAATGCTTCCACTGAGAAGCCATGGCAAAAAAGAATTTTTCTTTAAAGATGATGAATAATTATATAGAATGTCAGGTTTCACTGTACTTTGCAGTCCAGGGTCTGATCATCAGGGATCTGACACTCTTGTTTAGAAACTACAGATAGCCACATCGATGTTCCATTTAGTGCAAGGGATTTTCACTTACTCAATTCTGCACAAGTTTTATTCATAGCAACCATCAAGATTGGACATATGAAAATTGGCCACACCAAAATGCTTTCCAATGTTTAAGCAGTCATTAGGCCCTCTGTCTTATATTCTAGGTTAAACTGTCTTATTACCCAATTTTAACATTCCAGACTGTGATCTCAATTGTATAGTTCTAACAGGAACAAGCAAAGTAAATTGCTGTGTGCTTTGCTGTGAGATTTTGTTTTAAACTGAATCCAAGTTATTTAATTGTATTCCTGTTTCTACACACAGACACACTAAACTACTGTTTTCTTTTGGAAATAACTGGTTTGTTTATATAAGCATGAGGCTTCCTTATTTATAAAACACAGCTGGCTAAGGGGCAATGAAACAAATACAGTATCACATTAAATGAACAGGATTTCCATATTCCAACTCAACACAGGAGAGGAAGATCAAATCAACAGACTTTCAATCAATATAAAATTATATTTGATTAGCAGCTTATTCACTGAATTTAAATTTTATTATTCCAGCAAACAGTACACTAGAGAAAATTGATTTAAAGTAGAAAGAGATCCATAAAACACTGAAAGAATTTAACGGATTATCAAATAGCTATTACATGCAAAAACAGGCAAAGATGGTTCTGCCAAGGCACTTATCTCAAGCTCCTTTTTATAAAAGTGTAAGGTTTACCAGCAGAATGCTTACAGTATAAAAGGCATATATACAACATGTAATATAGAAGTAAACTTGAGTAGTGCCTTTCACAGGAGGGTACTTTTAAGGCGCTCCAAAGTTGTACTAACACATGTCGACCCAAACATACCATCACTTCACTTTGGTTGCATTCAAGCAAATAATGTCTTGATTCAAATATCAGAGATATTTGCCACCAAAATTTGGTTGGTACCTTGGGTAACAGCAGCAGCATCTATTAACCCATTCACACTGCATTTTCTAGCAGATGTACAGTATCAAAGTCCAAAATACTCATTCACCATTACAGTTTCACACACTGCAACGTGGATATTTTCTCAAAAAATGAAGTTTAGTTATACATTCTAGAGGTTCTGTTACAAATAAGGTAGAAAGGATCCAGCAAGAGGGCCTGCCCTACGATAGAAAGTAAAGGAACAGTACAACAATATTTACAATACAATTACATGATTTAGAGAAGATTTTATAAATACAGTGCATATGTATATATGTGGAAGAGCAAAGCAATTATATTTTAAATGTTTAAATGAAAATGGCTTATTTGGAAACCAAATGTGGAGTGATTTTATATTTTTATGCTTTGTTCAGTCCCACTCCAAAAGTGAAACAGTTTTAACATACTGCAAAACTGTAAACAATAACACAGGACTGAAACTTCCACATGGAAAAATGCAGACTTCCAGACAGCATACCCTGCTTCTATGGTAGAGATTATTTTAAAACCAAAGTATCAGACATTCTAGACATGAATAAGAGGCACTGCACCACTTCCAACTTAGAAATCTGCAACACTACAAGTGGTTATTGGTTATGTCTTCTCTTTTCCAAGCACACAACTTGGAAATAAAATGTAAGGACACAAAATTGCTATGATCTAATGATGTGGGCTGTTGCTAGCTGAAGTTCAAAATAAATACGATCTGAAAAGTGAACCAGGGTAGTTCACCAAGGGTGCAACACAATAAAAATAGAACCTCCGTCCCATCCTTTAGACATGATATTCTAAACTTATGGGGACTGCCAATATTTCTTAATCTAATCTAGCATTCTCCTTCACTATAATACCACAACATTCATCTTTTTTTTTCAAGAGACAATAAGTTTTAAATGAAGTTTTATTTTAAAAATTTGGAAAATGTAAGTCATAACACTTGCATAATTTCTTTGCATATATGAATACAAGTAGGCTTAATTAAACCAAAGATATACATTTGTGAATGTTTAATCATCATTCCTTAGCTGAAAATGGTAATGAACAAGTTCCAAAGAAAATTAATAGGTCTCAAATGCATATTGGTACACCTACAATACACTGATTTCGATATGATAGCTACTGAAGTAATTCTGGACTGGACTTCATGGGTTTAAATGCTGAAAATTCTTTTTTGAAATGTACAAACAATTTCATATGCTGACTTACCTGCATGTAGATTAAATTTATCTGGCTTTAACTAGGAATATATTACACTTTATTGCAAATAGAATAAAAACTTGCCAGTTTAACTGGAGGGTCTAAATATTACACAAAGGACAATTCTCACAGTCCTTTTTCAAACAGAAATTGCTTTACAAAATCAAATCTCAAAGTAACTGTAGACTGCATCCTCCTTCATAATATCAAAGTGAGAAATGCTAAGGTCTGATTCACACACTTCAGCTCCACACAGACAACAGAACAGTGATGAGCAAAGTATCTTCATTCATAAAGAAAGCTAATTAACTGTTTTTTATACCCATCACTTGTAGAACATATGCAGAGCCAAACTGTGAAGCAGACATTAAATGGAAGAAATGTTGGAACAATAAGGCTGCAATCCTACACATACTTATTCAAGAGCAAACTCTGCTGAAAACTGTGAGTTACACCTGAATAGATATGAACAGGGTTGTACTAAGTGCCTTAAATATCACTACATATACATTAGCCTACACTGCACTAATTATTTCTTTTAAAGATTCAAGATATGTTTCAGCACAAATAGCTGTTCCAAAGAAAAGCAGCTTAGACAACAGTCTGAAGGTATATGATTCAGTTCTGCTAATGAAGCTATGCAGGTTTGGCCCTGAAAAGCTATCTGGATGGAAGGTTACCAAAAGTTATTTCTGAATGGCTCCGTCATTTTTAGAAGTAGGACAGAAGGATAATAAATAATAAATAACTTGCTGCAAAAAAATAAAAAAGATTTTTCAAGACGTATCAAATTATTTTTCAGAACCAGACAGCTATATACATATTTTTAAGCACTGCTGTAATAGGGAACTCAGGATATTGAATCTGGTAATTCTTCGAGAGGGTAGCATAGGGTTTGAATGGGCCTGTCACAGAGTTAATTGACTACTTATACATTTCTCCATTAGGAAAAAAAAAAGGAGAATTCAGTATAATCAAGAAGGGAAAATTGCATTTTTAAAAAGCAAGTAACAAGCAAGCAAAAATTGTATGATCTGTAGTTTTCTCCCCTTTATTTCAAAGAATCCAATTCTGGGTTAAGTAATAATTTGTTTTACTCAATTACTTACACTAATCACAAATTTTGCAGAGAGAACCATTTCCTGCAACAGAAATGCCTGTCCCTCATTCAAGAGGTAAGCCAGAAGTGTGCAGTTATCCTAAAACAGTTCATCTGGAAAGAAAGGGCCCTTTGGTTTGGAATGATTCAGCTCCAGGACATTATTAATGGAAGCGCAGAGAGCCATTTTTCTCTAACTAATGCTGTGCTAGTGTTAAAAGATCTTAGCAACCAAGCATTACAAAACCCAACTACTTCCATGTGTTTCCTGTCAAAATCTAAGGATAAGTAACTTGTAAAATCCAAAACAAAAAATTTATTTAAATTAATGACACTCGCAACAAGCCAGTATCATTTCATCTCATTGCCACCACCACAAACAGCCTCAATTCTGTGTTATTGCACAGCACCACAACTCCAATTATGTTTCATAAAATTTTAGGCAAAATTACAACTAATGAGCTAAAATGTGACTGTTCATTGTCAGAAGGAACACAGATGAATAAAGCAATCCTATGCATGTTTTCTCTACAGTCCTAGTCAGTGAATTGAGGATTGCTGTTGTAGGCTTCCTTGTTCCAAAACCGGAATCCCTGGCAGCCAGTTTATTGTCTTCAGGCTTATTTATAAGGGGCTTAAGTACTACAAGAAACCGGACAAAATGTCGGTCAATTCAATGTCCTAGACTTGTACAATATTTGGTCGATGCAAGGCAAAGATACCACTGCATAATTACGGGAGGGAAATTAAGGTATATGGTCTATATACAAAAAGACAAGTTTCTCATTTCCTAAAGAAATCACCATTTTCTAATTAATTTCTTACAAAAAGTTTAAACTTTATAATTTATTTTTCCTAGCATTGCTATTTTCTACACTAATTATTAACAATGCTGGAATAAGTTAAACTTGCTTGAGTAGGGGAGAAAAGATGCAGGGAGAGTATACTGGACCAACAATAATCAAATTTCCTTTCCTCCCAACCCAAGTGTGCAGAAAATCAGCTCTCTTGGGTATTCTTGCAGCATATATTGAGAAATCCCAAAGAATGGTTTCATTTCAACTTCTATACTAAATATACACTAGATCACGATTTTGGGGTTCTCTGCTGGTCCTCTCGTCATCTTCATCTGACTGTGATTCCAATCTATGAGGATTACTGTATTCATATTCAATAGGCTTTGGATAACTGTATGGGTACCCATTGTCATCAAAAAACCTTCGAAATGTGAATTCATAAAAAGCATGTTCAGGATGTTTACCGTTCTTGTACCACCCATTAAGTGTGTCATTCACATTCCCTTCCTTATCCTCACTCCATAATTTATCGGGGTCAATTGGGTCAAAATTGGATGTGTCCGTGGGATGGGTAATTTTAGGAATATAGGAAGCAGGCTGTTGTCGCAAATCACTTGAAAAATCAATGGATTTAAAAAATGGATGTGCTTTTATTTCATCAGCGCCATTCTTGCCCAAGCGGTCTTCTGGTCCTCGACAGAGCTTAATAATAAGGTCAGATGCCTCTGGAGATAATTTTGCTTGTACTGGGATATGCAAAGATGTTTTCCAATTGATAACCTTTATTTAAAAACAAAACAGAGATACAAGATTAGAATATTAGTTTTCAGCTGAAATATGCACTAAAGGCAACTACTGAGAAGAAAAAGTTAATGTCATTGCTAAATGAATCATTCAGATACGGATACACACATAGTCAAAGGTACAGGCAATTGCCTGCCTGTCAGTTTTCGTTCTGTCTTTTTGCTGGTCAGAGGCAGAGTATGGATTTTACCTAGGATTCACCTAGACGCTTTGCTTTTACATGTATTCCAGCTTTGCCTCAAATAAACATAGTAGTTTTTAGTACACCAGATGGCCTCTCTCTGGTTTTTTCTTGGGAAGAGTTTTTTTTTTTTGGGTTTACTTTTAAGCACTGCTTAACTGTGGGTCATGCAGCATGTCCCCTGGAATTCCTCAACAATAGGTACTCCCTATTTATGCATCACTACTCTGTTTGGAGAAAAATGAAAGCATTGGCAGACACTTAAAATATTCAAGGCCAATGACCATTAAACAAACTGAATAGAATTTACCTATGCTAGCTTTCATCATTATCAATTTATGAATAAACTGTGAATAATTTATAGTATCTATTTAAGTGTTACAGAAGGCAAAGACAACTTATTTCTCATCCAAACAATCTCATATAAATTATTCAATTAAACTGAACCTCATTCTAGCTTAACCCATATGAATTGTCATTCTTCAGTTATAATTTGGAATAATCTATACAATGCAAAAAAAAAAAAAAAATTATTGGAATTGTCTCAAAACCAACAAAATACCCTGTAAGAATGACACAAATCTCTCAGGAATGACACATTGCAGTAGTTTGCAAACCTAACTAAGGGCTTTCTGATCCTGATGGAAACACAGTTGGTACAGGCAAAAATTAAGGGTCAGAGGGCCATTTTGAGGAGCTGGAAGCATATTAACGCTGACTACATTAGCACCATCACTGGTAACTGGAAATGCCTGTTCCAGCAAATTAACATCTATTCTGGTCACTTCTGTATTTGACTGATATAGACTGATTTACAGATTGGGCTATGGTATGGTGAGACCAAAACTGTACTTATGAGCAAAACTGTGTTCCTAGGGGCTATTTTTAGTTGACAAAGGCATTTTTCAACACTTCTTTTAAAAAAAAATCAGGATGGGGGGGCCTATAGCAGTCTGGGGCAGGTGGCGCAGTGGTTAAATGCCAGTATTGCAAGCCACAAGGTTGTGAGTTCGATCTTGCCCGGCTCCAAGGTTGACTCAGCCTTCCATTCTTTTGCAGGTCGGTAAAATGAGTACCCAGCTTGTTGGGAGCATGTATAGAAATGTTTCGAAATACATGCTATTTGTAAGTTGTTCGCCGCCTCGATCCATATGGAGAAGCGGGATACAAATAAATAATAATAATAAAAAATAAGAGTACCTTGTGGTCCATACAGTTCCAGCCCCTGCTATAGCCAGAGCATGTTAGACAGCCCAGAGTGGTTTAATAGAAAAATGACCTATCACAGAGAATGGCCCTTAGCCTGTTGTGGTCTTGGCTAGAGTCTGGGAAGTTAAAGACCCCTTCACAGGCTTGACAGCTCCATATTAAAATCTTTCTCCAGAAAGTCCCTTCCCACATCCATACCTTCCCCAGCTTAGACCTGTCATTCTTGAAATACCTCACCAAGTTATATTTGGAACAAGTATATACTATTCTGCTAAAACAGTTCATGTGGAAGGCCATGTTCCTGGCTGCCGTTACTTCTCCAGAAAGACAGAAGACCTCAGAGTCACACATCTCCCTAACTAGATTCCATGTCAAAGAGCCATGCATACCCAGAAGTCATATCGTCTGGGTGTGTGTAGTTCCTTGCAAGCAGAATGTCACTGAGGACACACTTCTTTCTTTCAGGTCTGCTTTCTATCAAAACAGATGTTAAAAGAGGTAGGCCTAATTTCTAGCCCCAATGCAAATGTACGAACACGTACGTTAATTTCTGAAAAGGCTATAAAATAATGAAAAATACAAGGCAAAGGAAATTATGAGGTCAACAGTTGGTTTCGTTGCTTCAGTGTAGTTGCTCCAAAATAGGATCAGCACCTTGGATAGCTCCCATAAAACCCAAAATGCATTAAATGTAGCAGATAGAGCCATCAGCTGGCTTTGGAGGCCAAAGCAGGAATGGAGACATCAAATCATTGCTGTGAAAGATTAAGTACAGAGCAATTCCACCAGTGCACTGGCTATGAGAGTGTTGCTGGCTTCATAAAGAATGCAGATTCAGGTTACACTGAGATAGCTGGCAAGAAGGGGAGAATAATCCCAGGTAAGGATGCTTAATAAGCATGTAATAGCATTTGAAAAGAATTAACTGGTATAATATCATGATGCTTCATGCAAACGTGTGCTGAGCCTCATAATATAATGCAGCGATGGATAACTGTGCAGGGGCCAAGGTCTGATTTTAATCTCCTCTGCCTCTTCCTGTGAGTTGCACTCCTCCATGAGTATACCAAAACACCCCAATTTTTGTGTGTCTCCCTCTCAAAATGTCAACAGTAAGTGATGTCATGTCACTTTGGGTGGCTGTTTTAGGAAGGATATGGATGAACATGGATGTAGCTTGGGGGGCTCTGTGGCAGTTGTGGTTTTCAGGTGAAAATTATACCAAAATGAATTTTTTTTTAAATGTGGGGCCTTCAGGGACTTGGTAGGAGGGGTTAGGGGGCTGCCAAAGTGGAGTCTGGATGTCACATGCGGCCCATGGGCCACACTCTTCCCACCTCTGACATAGTGGATGTTATTTAAAGGGGTGCAGTTTCTTCAAAGAAGTAGAAAAATCATACATATCTCTAAGCCCCTTTAGCAGCCACTGCTGGCACCATGACACCTATGCCTCACTCTGAGGCTGCCTGTCCCAGACCTCCATGGCCTCCACTGGTCTCCAAGCTGTCTCCTACAAAAGGACCTAGATCCTCACAGGGCTGGGTAAGAGGCAGCAGCACCTCCTCCCCATCCCTCTCCTTTCCCACCAACAGTGAAGACTTTTGTAAGCCCCCTAACACACCTAAAATCTATGTCCTGAGGATCCTAATTATTTTATATCAAACATAGTGAGCCATAGAGATATACTGGACGGACACATAGGCAATAGAGCTATGGGGATAGATCAAAAGAGTAGCTGGTTTTCTGTCACGCATCCTGGGTAATCTTGTAAATGGCTCATAGGCCATTGGAATGGATTTTCAGCAGCGATCAGGAGAAAATAACTCTCTGGGAACAAATAAACAATGCAAATAGCCTGGAATTTGACACCTTGAGGTATGCCTCTCTGGATGAGATACTTATCTTCCAGGAAAGTACAAGGATGTTTGGCTGTATTTTCTTTGAACTACAAAAGCTGAAATCCATCTTAATAAAACTGCGGCCATCTGTTTCCCAAGACATGGGTCAGCTCTATAACTAGGCCCTTTTCCTTTTCCTTTTTAGAGTTTGGAGTTTTTGGGAGTTTTGAGTTTGGACTTCTCTCAGATCTGCAAACCATGAAGCTGGTAAGCTCCCCTCAGCCTCTAAAGGCGTGGCTGAGATCTTTTTCTCCCAGCTGAAGACTTCTGGAGTGGTACAGTATTAAATCAAACCCTTATGTCTCTCTCTCTCTCTCTCTCTCTCCTAATTTTCACCTCTTTCTAACTTTCTATAGTCCTGTATGCTTGTTGGAGTGAGTGCAGCTGAGTGATTGTATGGACTTTAACATCTATGTCAATAAAATACTTAAATTTGAACAATTTGTGTGATTTCTGACTGGGCCTGACCCCGTAAACATTGGGTTAAAGATCCTAATTACCCTGCCCTCTTTGCATGGCTAAAGCAGTGCTCAGAGCTAATTTTCCCCACAAGAGACCATTTTGATAGCCATTGGGACTCCCCCTAAGGGACCACACCAAGCAGGGTAACACTTTACAAGAAGTGTCCTTTTTTGGACAGTGCTCTGTTTCTGGGGAACAGAGATATTGACTTCCATGTGCACAAATCCCTTCTTGGACAGTGCCTCCTGACCTCCCACTGCCCAAGTAGGAGAGTTATTGACTCCATGTGCACAAGTCCCTTATTAGACAGTGCTTTGTGATGGCCATTTCTGTGAAGCAGATTGCATTGAAGTGTAGGATTTGTTTATGTATCAGTTTTTTCCAGAGCAGATTTGATGCTTCTGTTACCTTCATCTGTGTTTCCAATGGTGTTTGTGCCAGAAAGGGGGGCTGTCCCACTAACATTTCAAAAAGAATTACTCCAACACTCCACCAGTCACACAGCTGTGTATATCCTGAAACAAAAGAGAATGCAGTAACTACATTCATCAATGCTAATCCTCTATTATTCTGAGAATATGTCAGTTATTTTACTCCAATTCTTGCTGCTTCTGAAGTTCTGCAACACTTAACTATATTTATAATACTGAAAAATGCAATGAAGGATTATTCTTTATAAATCAGTTCAATTATAAGGGAAGTACTAACAAACCAGAATACTCTTGTGTGTGTTTGTGTGTGAGAGTCAGATTCACTCTGGCTACCATAACGGGTATGGCTTATTTCAACCCATCTGCCCCAACCACTCAGGGCCAACAGTCCACTGATGGAAGAAAGCACATGGGGAGAAGCATATTATGACTGTCATTAAAACATAAAAGGATAATGCTATAATATTATAGTGCTATAATATTTGAAGGGATGTCATGTCAAGGAGGGAGTGGGCTTGTTTTCCACTGTTCCAGAGACTAGAAGAAGGAGCAATGGTTTCAAACTACAGATCCACCTGAACCTCAGGAAGCACTTCCTGATAGTCAGAGCTGTCCGGCAGTGGAATGTGCTGCCTTGGAATGTGGTGGTCTCCTTCTTTGGAGGTTTTTACGCAGAGGCTGGATGGCCATCTGTTGGGAGTGCTCTGATGTGTGTTCCTGCATGGCAGGGGGTTGGACTCGATGGCCCCTGTGGTCTCTTCCAACTCTGTGATTCTATGACCAGAAACCATAATTGGTCAAGGCTACCAATGCCTCCACCAAGTCACCAAGGTAAGTGACTTGGTGGAGGCAATCTGGATGTGAGGCATGTTGTCAAACCGGATCACTTTTTTGTTTGTTTGTTTTTTTGATCTACTAATAAGTGGCTAACTGTTGCTGATGGTACTTCTTACGTGATATTTTAATATCTATATATAGTTTGGCTTTTTCTCCTTGAAACGTTGTTCTATTTTTTTTTTTTTTTACCAACAGCTGTTGAAATATTATTGGTATTGTTGTGTGCCTTCTGACTTAAGGTGACCTCATCACATGGTTTTCTTGACAAGATTTGCTTGTAACTGCCTTCCTCTGAGACTGAGACTGTGACTTGCCCAAGATCACCCATGTGGTTTCAGTGGCCAAACAGGGATTTGAACCCCAGACTCACAGAGTCCTAGTCCAACACTCAAATTACTATACCACAGTGGCTCACTGAAAGGTCAGTAATCTGAAAATGTTTTTAATATCTATTTGGTGCCATGTTTCTACTTTCATACATTGTGAGCTGGTTGAATGCATTTTCATTTTCTGAAAAAGCTTTTTAATTAACCTGATTACCCTGCACAGAAACTAATAAAATCTAATCACTAGTTTAATTTGACAGCTGTATCACACATAGCACAAAGTGTCATAGTATTTGTTATAAGTGAACATAACTTTTAAAAAGACACACACACACAGCTTGTCACAACAGATGCAAAAACATCAATAAAACTCAAGTGGTATATGCTTTAAAATTGTGCGTTGATTACAAATCCCTTTCCCAAAATACTATAAGTTTGCATCCAGCTTTCTTTGATATTATGCATCATTGAATATTTTATGTTTTAAAACTATTCCATTACAGAGTCTAAAACAAAACTTATGGGACGTACATTTTTGAGTGACAGGCTCTAATTGTGAAAAACTGTGATTAAAACATATGCTAAAGCAAGGCCACTACCTTTAAAAGTAGGTTTTTTTTCTCATTTAATAGAATATACTACAAAACTGAGGAATCTATGCACCGTTGGTTGGTTAGGATGTCAGTATTAAGTTTGATTTTTCCAAAATATTTCACATGTTGATACATTATGTATCTGTATTGATACATTTATATAATACATATAATAAATAAATGACAGTTTATAGACTTATGTTCTGCATTAGTGTGCTGAATATTTATTAAGAATTGAATTAAATAGGTCCACGATAATAATACTCCCATATTTTAGGACCAGTTGACTTACTAGAGGAATAATTTTCAGAAGCTAGCAGAGACAACTTGCTTTGTAAAAAGAGTTAGAACAAATTGAAAGATTTACCTGTTCGCAACAATACTTCTGGTGCAATATAATTTGGTGTCCCAACAAGTGAGTGTGCTAAACATCGTTGATGCTGACGAGCTGCTCTACGTTCAAGTGGCTTTAGCCTGTCCCCACATCTACAATTAGCAGGATCACCCCATTCATTACTGAAATCCATGCTGTCTTGACGTGGGTGGTCTCCTAAAATACAGAAACCTAAGTGCTAAAACCATGTCTGAACTTCAGTTGTCAAGCACAACAGCATTTATAAAAACACTTAACATATTCTTTAAAAGAGTCAAATTATTTGTACCATTTATGTTTTTTAAAAACCCTGAATTTTCAAGTATTTTTGCTCTAAATTAATTTTTTTAAAAAACATTTAATTGAAAAAAGCATGTGGGAAGCATTCAAAAAAATCAGAGCCTCGGAGAATAAGGTTGACTGAAATGTCACACTGCCTTGCAATAAGTTTAGAATATTCACAATAAGTTTATCTCAGATATTCACTTGATTGTGTGTGCACATAACAGTCACGGTAGAATAATATCAGCTTTCCAAATATGTTCATAAAAGTTGACAGATTACAAAGCTCTTTGCTAAGATTTGAAAATCGGAACATTTTCTCCATCTATCTTTTGTAAAGTATATTTTATACTGGTACATGCAGGGTGTTCTCTATTACAGAATGGATGGAAAGTACATCTGCTTTTAGCAAACACAACATTGTAGACAGAATAGAAAATGCATCTTTTATTAAAGTAAACGTTCTGTTGCTCAGTATGTTAACAGCTTAGTAGAATAAAGGACATTGTGTGACAAAATGTTTCTCTTACCACTCTGATAGTATTTGGAGTCATGTGTCCATCGAAAGCCAGTACAAAGCCCAAAGTCAGTCAATTTGATGTGGCCATCACGATCAATCAGAATGTTGTCAGGTTTTATGTCCCTATGAATGAAGCCCATCTTATGAACACTTTCAACTGCACAGGTCAGTTCAGCTATATAGAATCGGGCCATATTTTCTGGGAAGACCCCCATTCGAATTAACAGGCTCATCATATCTCCTCCTGGAATATAGTCCATCACAAAGTACAAATTGTCTTTATCTTGGAATGAATAATACAAACGGACCACCCACTCATTATCAGCTTCTGCAAGGATATCACGCTCAGCTTTAACATGGGCAACCTGGTTCCGAAGCAACACATCCTTTTTTCGTAGAGTTTTTGTTGCATATAAGGCATTAGTATCCACTTTTCTTGCTAAGCAGACTTCACCAAATGCTCCAATTCCAAGAGTTTTAATCTTAACAAACATGGATTTATCCATTTTAGCTCTTTTGAGACGAATATAGTTGGACTCCTTCTGGCATAGCATTTTCCTCATTTGATCCTGAGCCTCTTGGGATAACCCAACCTATGCAATGAACACCAAAAATTGAAAAAAGAAAAATAGCAAAGCAGTTTTAGAGAATGTCTAGAAACTCTGGATTATGACAAACAAATAAAAAAGTACTAGTATTTAAATAGGTAATAAGCTTTCTTTTAATTTGTATAATATAATGTTAGAAGTCAATCAAAACACTGCAAAATGAAGTGTGACTACAAAATGTGCAACTCTGGGGGATGGTTAAAGGGAATGATTACAAACGCAGCCATATACCAAGAGCCATGCATGAGAAGGCTCATGATTTAAGGACAACTGTTTTATTAACAGGAGGATTTGACTGGTGTAAACAGGCAGGATGAATGCAAAGTTGTTTTATCCCTAAAACTCACACACACCTATTTTATTGGTGAGGTGGAGAAAAGGAAGACTATAACACTACCCTTCACAGAATTATCTATTGTGCTCTTTCTATTTACAGAAATAGTAAGGTAATCTTTCCTTGTCACAACTAAGATCTATTAAGGGATAGGATTTCCATTTTCTACTTGTCACCCTTAGAGCATCTCATTTATAATTACACTGAACACATTTTTTAAAAGATGCATCACGAGTAAGTGCCTGGCAAAAGAAGCAAACTTTGTAAATAAACCCATCACTTTCAACTATACACATTTGAGCAAAACATAATAATAAACACAATTTATTCATTCAATTGAGTAACTGTACTGCTTGTGCTCTGCAGTTGCACAGAACCAAGAATAGAAAGCTATAAAGGCAGGGAAAGGAAACAAAGATTAGTGATTTCATATAAAGATATCCAAGAACTATGAAAGAAAACATGCTTAATTTAAATGCAGGTAAGCATGCAGAGTCCCTAAGAAAGGGTCCATGCTATTCTTTAAATATAACACTTTTCTCCAAAATATTACTTGCCTACTCAGTTACGAAGGTTACAGATGTCAGGAAAGCGTCAACACCTTAATAGTTTAAACCAGCTGTTAGTGAAAGTGAAAAGGAAAGAGACTAAGAATGAATATGTAGAAAGAACAAGGAATTTAATTTGATTCACACAGCAGTTAACTTACTACTTCACGAAAATACAATTTAATATGGAGAATTTCTGAAATCAGTTAAACTGGCAATTCTAAAGAATGGAACAGAAGAGGAGAAAAGCAGCACAGACTAAAATGAAGGTACACTATAAGCTAGAAATAAATGCCATGACATTGAAATATATATGCCTATTTTTAACACTGTGATAAAAACAAGAGGCAATTCTTGTGCTTTGTGAATCAACATGCGTCTGTAACTAATCAAGGAAGCCCAAAAAGGAGTAAGAGAATTATTATTAAAAATTTTCCCAGTTTCCTTCTATATGACAACATACAGCTTAGTGTAAAGTAAGCCAAGTCATACTGTGGTCATGGAAAACTTTCATATCTAGCTACCCAGCTTTTTCCACATAAGGTAAATTCCCAATCCATTGAGATGGCCTTGCTTTCACTGATGACAGATAAAGATGGCAAAGATTGGACTTAGAAAAAAAAATGCTCTGGTGAGATTAGCATTGCTGTGTTTGGAGAATGGATGTTTAATTAACTCTGGAACAATCAAGTAGAAACAGCCTGCTTTTGATTGTGTTTTTGTCTCTTAGTTATGCAGTGTAAGTTTTCTCTCTCTGAACTATGGGCCATTTTCTTTGTCATGAGCCATAAAATGGAAAACTGGCATATAGTATTTATTGACTGCTTACTGCCTTAACGGACCCCAATGGTCATTTGCCCAAAATGGGAGACAAGAAAATTCCCATTCTACTCCATGCCATTAAAGCAATTGTTCTTTCACATTCTAGACCTGGGCTAAATTAAGCTAAAGGAAGTTGCTGAGTTATTGTTTACAAAATGATCTAAAAAATAATTTTGAGAAATCTGAAGTTATGTTTTTTGAAAAGAAATTTTCCCAGTGCAGATGGACATTAGATGGTCATGGTCTGGAACAAGTTAGCAATTTTCAGTATCTAAGTAGGATAGTCCATCACATAATGTCACGGACAACTCACAGATCTGTTGCCGATTAGAAAGCTCAAGCCTGTCAGTCTGCCATTTTGTGTTATTTTTATATCACACGGGACCAATATATACCACCTGCCACTAAAGTCTTTAATGCTAAGACAGTTGTACAATTGCTTTACATGTCTGCTATCTGGACTGCGGGAGTAACAGAAGAATTAGATAATCTTCAGGCTAAATTTTTAAGGGCTCTTGTCCAAATTCCCAGATGCATTCCCAATACAGTGCTACTGTTAGAAAGAGGGGAATGCCCTCTATTGACAAGGATTTGATTGGCAGCTTTAAAATTCTGGCTTAATGTTAATATTTTTAAACTGGGCCCAAGTTTACTTCTACATCTATCTCAGGATGGTTAAACAAGCCACTAGTCAAAGCTTGGCACCCACAAAGCTGCTTCAACTGGTCTGTCATCATTCCTCCTTTTACACCTAAGTTATGACATCACTCTCAAATCAGTGAAACAATGACTGTGGGATATTGCTTTCTATGACCTTCAGGGTCATTCATATTCTTCCTGCTCACCAAATTCCTATTAGAAGATAAGAATCCCAGTATGACCTTGGTCGCTGCCAAGTTTTTGCCTGAGGCAGTCAGGATCAGAGAAAAGTTAACTTCTACATTAAGGAAAAACATTTGAAATAAGCTATGCTTTTATGATTTGACCCAACTGCCCTTTTTGTTTTTAACTTATCTTACATGTTATTTGAACTCGTTGGGTCTATGGACCATAACAAAGAACTTATGGATTGCCTTTTTCTTCTATGACCCATTCCAAGAGAAGTTAGATTAGGCTTTGATGACACATGCCTTAGCTACATCCTCTTTGGAATATTATAATATGCTCTACATGAGGCTGCCTTTGAATAATATTCAGAAACTTCAACTGGTCCAAAGGGCAATAGCCAAATTACTAATTGGAGATAGTTATAAAGAATGTACAACTCCCTTGTTAAAACATCTCCACTGGATATTGGTCTATTTCTGGGAACAATTCAAGGTGCTAGTTATGACCTAAGAAGTCCTATATGGCATGAATCCAGGTTACCTGAAGTGCTGTGTTTAAACCATATGACTTTGCTTTGAGATGTTCATGGAAGAGCCTTCTGTTCATTCCACCACCCTCATCTGGTGGTAACATGAAAAGGACATTCTTGGTGGCTGCTCTCAAGCTGTGGAATTTCCTTCCTAGAGAGGTTAAAGTGGCATCCTCCATGGGGTCCTTCCAAGGACAAGCAAAGATTCCTCTGTTTTGATAGATTTCAGGGAACTGACTGTTCACAGGGAACGGACCTTTTACAATGCACTGGATGATCTGTCTTTTTTGCTTTTTAAAATGGATATGATTCTAAATTTCTATTAACTGAATTGATAACTTAACAATGTTTCAACTTTTATATATTTTTGTGATGTGAACCTTCAGCTATATCTGATTTATCTTCTGCATTTTATGGCTAGGAAAAAGGTAGGATATAAGCAACTAAAATAAATAATCATAATTCTTACATTTTGTTTTTCCTGGAGAGTCTCAGACTCTTGATACAGACTTCACATAGCAAAATATAAAACCTTCTAACAAAATTAAGTGCTATTTATGCTATAGACTAGAATCTGATCCTAATTACTAATGCCATGTAGCATTATCTGTAATTTAAGTTGGTGACTAGCATGGCCAAACTGAACAGAGAAAACAACTAGAACTACCTAGTATATGACAACATCACAGGAATAGTGACTGGAAATTTTACCAATGATTGAAGTATGTATCTTCCAAATAAATAATTCCAGGGACTGAAATGGAGATTGTGCAAATATAGGCCTGGATTCTGGGGTTATGTGAACACAACTTGGTTCAGAGGAAACTCTCCCTGAAAAAATCATGGAGACAGTTTTCAGTGATTTTCCTTTAACCTCTCATTGGGAACCCTCCAGAATGACACAGGAAGTGGCACTGTGGGTTGCAGGAAAAAGATTTGCAATATCATCCCACTTCCTACAGCAGGAGCCTCTGCACAATCTGTCTCTTCCATAACTCCATGAGTGTGGAAGGGCAACTCAAGAATCCCACGTATTCATTGTTACTAGTTGGCAAAAGAGAATAATTATTTTAAACACTGGAAAATATACCAAATGTACCAAATATATTCAAAAATATACCAAATTTCTCCTGAATCAGACCACCATTTGTACCAATCAACTGTGGATGCTGAAGAGAGAAGACAGTAGCTTAACTAAATCAAACTAGTTAAACTAAATTTAGTTTAATTACTTTTCCTAGGTAACAGAAGTATTACACTTTGCCTACGTAAAAGCAAAGGTAATTGATCAAATTATTTTTAGTCTACGAATCTCATGAATCTGCACACTTTTATGAGGAATTATAAGGCTTTGCACCTGAGTTACCCTGATACAATCGTGAGGCATGTTGAATCTATATGCATCTTAATCAGTCCTACTAATTCACAAACTCTGTTTGGGTGCTAGCTGTCCTTAAATGGTCCCCACACTCAAACAATCTGGACAGTCTTGGCAACAGAACCCTGGGCTGAAAATGCCAACAAATACTAGGTCAGTGAACAGGAAAACAGCTGCTGTTCAGGACTTGTTCTTGGATGAACATGCTAGCCTGACATATATCCCAAAAACCTGGTTGGATGAGGCTGGATGAGTTGAACTCTCTCAGCTTTGTCCAGGGTTCTTTGTTCAGCAGCAGGTGAAAACTGGGAGGGCAGGGAGGTGAAGTTACAGTAGTCTATTGCAACTTCATCCCTCTGACCAGGTGCCTTATCCCAGTTTTTTTGGCGTCAGGTGTGTTTGCCTGAAACTGTGTGGCTGGGACAGATCAGGGATTCTGATGGTATACTGCCCACTCCGCTGCTCAGCAGTCTCCCTTCCTGAGCTAGCTAGGGCAAGTCTTAGGGCTAGTGTTGGAATCCCCCCTGCTTACAGTGCTGGGTGATTTTAACATCCATGTTGAGGCTACTCTGTCAGGAGTGGTGGCTCAGGACTTCATGTCTGCCATGACAGCCATGGGTCTGTCTTAAGTGGTAACTGGCCCTATGCCCTATACTCATACTTCTGGTCACACTCTTAGCCTTTTTCTCCCGTAGTATATTGGATGAATGTGATCTGGGAGTGCAGGAACGATCTATAGTTTTCTTATTATAGTCAGATCTTCACCTGGAGGGCTTTAGACTTGTTGGGATTCAAAACCTCTGCAAGAGCAGATGGTTTTAAAATGGTACATCCCAGGAGCCTTATGGATCTGGATGGATTCCTGATGGCTCTTGGAGAGTTTCTTACTGCCTTGGCAAGCAACTCTGTCAAAGTCTTGGCCAACCTCTAGATTGGAGAAATGACCAGTACAGTGGACATGATTGCTTCTGAGCATCCCCTCTTATGGAGTGGAGCCAACCCAGACCTTTGGTTTTCCAAGATGTTGCTGGAAATGAAACAAGTGGGAAGGCAATTGGATGAGAGTTAAACAAACTGAAACTAAATCCAGGTGCTCACAAGGCAAATTGGGGAACAGAGATTCAGTCTGTGTTAGATGGGGTTACATTCTCCCTGCGATGCAGGTTCAACAGGCTACCAGTCCATTTCCAGGCACAATTTAAAGAGCTGGTATAGATTTAGAAATCCCTATACAATTCAGGTCCAGGTTATCAGCCAATGTGATATAGTGGCTTGATCGTGGGACTACAATCCTGAAGACCAGGGTTCGATTCCCCGCTTGGTCATGGAAACCCACTGGGTGATCTTGGGTGTATCACATACTCTCATACCCAGAAAACCCTGTGATAAGTTTGCCCTAGAGTTGCCATATGCTGGAAACAACTTGAAGGTATACAACAATTCTACCTTACAAAAATGCCTGTTTTTTGAGATTTGCTTGGGAAGCCCTTCTCTCTTTATCCTATCACCTTCACAGATATACCTGGTAGGAACATGAGAGAGGGCTTTCTCAGTAGTTGCCCCAGGCTTTGTAAATTCCTGGCACCCTCCTTACTTTCTTTCCACTAACAGGTGCAGATTTTTCTGTTTCTTCTGTTTTCTATGCATTCTCCTGTACTTCCTACCTCAATCCGTATCAGCATCTTGAAGGAACTTTTCAAATAGCATGGCATATGATGGGGAGAACTTCAATGGGAAGGGGAAATTGGTCCCCCAACAGAACAAAGCACAAACACACTCTACAGAAGCAGAGGGCCTCCTACCTGTGCAACACTTTTTTTATCCACTAATTTATAATAAAACTGATGTTCATAAGCAGATCAAAATCATTTTGTTTTCCAACCTGCTGAATGATACACTGTATCTCAGGAAGATATAACACAGATACATTAAATTATCTATGTATTAATCTTCTGAAAGCCAGCGTGGTATAGTGGTCAGAGCACTGGATTATGACCTGGAGACCAAGGTTCACTTCCATGTTCAGTCATGGAAACCCACACACTAAGCTCCAGAAAACCCCTTAATAGGTTCACTTTAAGGTCACCATAAGTTAGAAATAACTTGAAGGCACATGACAACAAAGTGACAATATTATTGGATCTTGACATGAGGGATCTCACATTAGAAAACAATGGGTAATATTTAAGGTGAAATCCTAAATCCACACTTACCTTGGAATACTTTGGACAAAGCTTAATAGTACTGACAAACACAAATAGTACTGTATGACAAATCTCTGTCTGTTAGGCTACTCATAGGTAAAGCTACTGTTAGGTCCCTCACAGGTTTGTTGAATATCAGAACAACTGTAAAGCATATTTCACAAAAAAAGTAGTAGTAGTAATAATAATAATAGATTTTACCCGCATCATTTCATTTTCTAGTTGCTTCTTACGATGTAGCCGTTGTTGGTGGGCTTTCAGTATGTTTTCTACATGCTGCTCCATAAAGAACTTAAAAGCCTGGGGAGAATAGCTTTGAATGCGGGACTCCCTTCTTTCTTCATCTCTCTTATTTTTTCTCACAGGGACAGGTGAGGTTGTTATTTGCTTATTTTCTCTGTCT
The DNA here is from genome assembly GCA_948474755.1 of Ctenosaura bakeri. NCBI lineage: Eukaryota > Metazoa > Chordata > Lepidosauria > Squamata > Iguanidae > Ctenosaura > Ctenosaura bakeri. The sequence continues at coordinate 99,475 of CAOLHI010001350.1, read as the reverse complement.
ATTGCCTCACTATTCTCATTTTTTTCACTCTCATCTTCTTTAGGGAAACTAGATAGTTCTTCTTTGCCAGGCTTTGCCACAGTTTCATATGGTGTGATAGAGGCATTTGGATGTAATAAGTGCTTTGGATATGGAGGTGGTGGACCCTGGTAGTTTGGAGCCTCTGCTGCAGGGGACATGATTGCCATATTTGTACATGGACTCTCAGAAAAAGACATGGGCTGCATAGCTTGCATTGGTTGAGAAATCCACGAAGGATGAGTTGGGGCTAGGGCAGTTTGCAGCTCTGGTTTTAATACACGCATACTTTTTACTGGCTGCTGTATAGGTGCAGGAGTAACAGCTGTTACTGTGGTGGCAGAAGACTGTGAATTAGTAGCATGACTCTGTCTGTTTCCAAGGGGGTTATTGAAGGAATTTGACCTCACTGGAATATTGGATTGCCATGTTGAGATTTCATGTCCATTGGCAGATGGTGGCTGAGGCCAGGATGTTGGAATTCCAGGAACATTTATATTGTATAGTTCCATATTGTGGCTATTTCTATTTGACACCATCATAGATGGAGGAATATTCCCATTAGGATATGCAGATGGGGCTGCAGGTCCTCCTGCTTGCATCTGCAAAGGTGTAGGGCTTTGCTGGCTTGTAGGAGACATTGGATAAGGAGGTGGTGGCTGACGACCTGCTGAGTTACCAGATGCAATATTTTGATGAACAATATAATCAGCCTGACAATTGCCATTTTGTATTCCAGCCCTTCCAGATGAAAAATTAAATTTGTTGTTAACTGAACTCTGCATGATTATTGGCTGCCTGCCAACAGGAACAGAACTAATGCCTCGCTGTCCCTGGGAAGACTGATTCATAGATGATGGATTCATCGACGGGGGAGGATAGCCATCTGGCCATGCTCCTTGTGGTACTGGGGAAATCCGTGAGATCATATATTCCATGCTACCAGAATACCTTTTTGTTTGGGAGTTTGCTTCCCAGGAAGAAGGAGGAGGCGTTGTTCCTCTGGGAGGTGGAGTTGTTCCTCTGGGAGGTGGTGGAGGAGGAGTAACACATCTTACTTGTGGTGGAGGGGGTGGATTCACTCTTTGTCCATTACTAGGATGAGCCTGAGCAAATGCTGCTATTCCAGAGCCCGATAAGGGTCTTCCTACATCAGCTTGGGATATAGGACTTTCTGAATGAAAAGATGGGCCTTCTCCCAGTGCAGGAGCATGTCTTTGGGGCACCAATGATTCTTTAGAACCTTTCCAACTCTGCCTGCGATTGACCGATGGCTGCACTCCTGTTTTTTGAAAAGAAAAAAGAAAAGAAAAAGGAAATGAAAGATAAAAGACATTATAATACTTTCACTACTGACTGCTTGGCTATTTCAGACTAAAAATTTTCAATAGTTAGTATTTGTAATTTATCTTATAGAAACAAAGAAAAACTTCAAATATGGAAATCATGAGTAAATTAAACCACATATTCATGTTTTTTTAAAAGCTTGGGATTAACAAAGCTTTTGTCTTATGAAGAAGAAACATACTTAAAAAAGCATATGTACTGTAAGAGACTTGAGGTTTATAGCAACTTCAAAAGTATATATGGTATTTCCACACTACACTTTCCACTTTCAACATCCTATGGAAGGGACATTTCCTTAGGGAGGGACATTTAGAATTCTTAGCCAGAGAGCTCTTTAATCTTAGTAAACTACAAACCCCAGGATGTTGAAAGGATGTTGAAAGTGGAATAATAGCACTATAACAGTGTAGGGCAGAAAGGCCCTTAGATTTACAGGAATTTCTGAAAAACTGATTTCATGTCAGATATGTACATTAGATTGTTAAATCAGTCCAATGGAGTGATTTTTTCTGACAGATATGTACATTAGATTGTTAAATCAGTCCAATCACTGAGATGATAAATTTAGATGCATTTTTTCATTGTGTAATTCATACATTTCTTCAGATATGTAGACTCCTGTTGTAACAATTAAACTAGGTGATCAGCAATCATTGAGAGGGGAAATCTGATTTTATGAAAATATTATCCACATCTACAGACACATTTAACTGCTATAAGATCCTTATTGGTGCAATTTCTGATATGCAAACTGAGTATTTAAAAAAAAAACCCAAAGTTAGCTGTGCTGACCATGCAATATTACCTAAGTCTGTGCAGAAGGAAACTGAGATTACTTACATTAAGTAAAGTGAATAACAGCATAGTTTGTGTTACATTAATATTTTTAGTATTTTGAATGTATTGGTACAATATGCCAATGAAACTACAATTTTTTAAATAGTTTTCTTTTTATTGCATACTCTTCATCATCTACCTTAGTTTCTTTCTTTCTTCCCTACTCTGTATACTTTGCCACAAAATAAAAAATTTAGTTTCATCTCTCTTTTTCTAGACTGTATACTGGATACACATACCTTGTGGCTTTGTGCCTGCATTAACTGGTCTAGCTGCTGCTGCTGCCATTTGTTCTCGGCGAGGATCCTGATAGCTCATTTTACTTATGAATTCAATTGCTGCTTCTATGCTGCGGCTGTTGGTTTGCCTTAGAGCTTGTACTACCATATCCTGTTTGGGGAGGGGATGGAATATAAAAGAAAGGTTCAAGCCATTTAATAATTCACACTCAAATGTTCCAGAATTGTTACAGTTAGTTCTTCAAAAAGTGGAAAAGACGTAGCAGCAGATTATTTTCTTTAGATGTACACAGAATGATTTATTTAAATCTGTCAAGATTTCAAAGTCTGCAAGATTTATTCAGAGAAGGTTTTGTTACTGCCTTTCCCTAAGGCTGAGATAGTATGACTTTTGCTCAAGATCACCCAGCGACTTTCCATGGCAGGGATCTGAACTATGTCCTCCTAGAGCCCTAGTCCAGCACTCACTCTATACCATACCGGCTCTCTAATTTAGTTGCAAAACAGTATTTTTGATAGCTTTTTTTTTAAAAAAAAGAACCATTATAGGAGTTTCTGCTGCCCTCTCCCTCAGGAATACCTCCCAGTAGTTTATGGGGAAGGGAGAAAACAATTGCAAGAAAAAAGAAGAAAGCCTCTATGTAAAAGTCTGTAACTGTTGGACAAACAGTTTCTGTTTGTAAACATTACATCTTAGTGCAGTAAGTGCCTCAGCTCAGTGATGTATGGTCCAGACCAATGGTTCTTAACGTTTTCTTTACTAGGCAAGGGAAATTGGCAAGGGACAAAAAGTAACTTTTACATGCTTTTAGCTATATAAATATATACTATAGCTTACTATAGCTAAAAGCATATAAAATTAAGATTTTTTCCCCCATCTGTTACTGCATGACACAAAAATAGCTGGACAGACTTCCACCAAATTTAGAAGGTGTATTTGGGATGGCCTGACTTTAAATATGGCATACATTCCTGGGGGTGGGGGCCTGGTGTGGTATTCTACCAATCTTCTAAAAAGATGACTAAGTAGATTCATACCAAATTTGGAGCATACATAGGATGATCTGACTTTTTAATAATGCAATCGATTTAAATCCAGTTGTCTTATTCATTTTTTGGGGTATGTGCATGTGCGTACATGTGTGTATATGCAGAAGGAGACCTTTTGTTCATAGACAGGCATGTAAACATCCAACTCATAATTTACCAGCACTCCTGGCATCCAGTTTATGGTATAATCTACTAAATGCTCACCCACATTCCACTTGTAATAAGGTCTACCAGTGTAGTACTGTGGTTTGAGCACTGAACTATTACTCTGGAGACCAGGGTTTGAATCCCTGCTCAACCATGGACACCTAGCGAGTGACCTTGGGCAAGTCATATTCTCTCAGCCTCAGAGGATAGCAAAGGCAAACTCCCTCTGAATGAATCTTGCCAAGAAAACCCCATGAGAAGTTCACCTTCGGATCATCCTAAGTCAAAAATGATTTGAAAGCACACAGCAACAACTACTGGAAAATATATAGTCACAGTAGAGCATACTATTCTTTAAAAATGCAAGAAAACATTACAAATTAAAACCATGAAAATAATTTTAAAGCTATGGTAAAATGTCTGTAGTCTGGTGCAATAAAGAGAACAGGACCCCAAAACCTTCTAAAATGTTCTCTTTAAGCTCAAGTGCTAGGTAACATAGGAATAAAAATCCAGTTTTAGCTCTTCTGCTTGATTTATTACAGAGAAGAAGAACTATTGCTCTCATGCAGTGTGTTTATACTTAGGAAAAAAACAGGCTGCTCACTGACTCATGTTAAATATGGGACCTGAAACAAAATAATAGGAGTAACAGCAAGTTAAAAAAAATACTTAGCACATTCTCTCAGCCTCAGAGGAAGGTGATGGCAAAAGGCCTCTCAACAAATCTTGAGAAGAAAACCCCATTATAAGTTCACCTTCGGGCTGCCATAACTCGGAAATTACCTGAAGGCACAAAACAACACTGACAATAAAACTGCAAATAAACTTAGTGAAATCCAGTGTAGCATGAGCCAGCAATCAAAATAATCTGGGTAAAGGCCATGAAACATAATGAACAACATTTTGAAAATCAGTGGTCCACACTCATAATAAGCATTAGAACTTTAAGCATTTAGGGTTGAATTTATTTATGTCTAATACTAGTTTGATCATATCTGTTGTGTTCAACAGTATAAAATGATGATCTATTGTGAGCAACCTACTGTATTTCAGGCAGAAACATTAAATTTATACAAAGAACATATATAGGAAACCGCACGATCTTACCTGCAAAACTGTTTTCCAAGTCCTCTACCTCACCCTCTTTTCTCAAAAATATTAATATCTTTTGTTCTAAGCCTACTTCACTAACATTGAATCAAAGAACAACCCAATCCTATTTTACCTCATCAAACCCAGCAGCTTGTAGATCTTGCAACATTTGTCGATTAACTTCTGATGTTCCTCTTGCTGAAGAACTTGTTTCATTTTCATAGGGACGAAGAGAATTTCTGATTTCTTGCAAAGCTTTATGGTAGGTAACAAATTTAGGAGGATTTCTGCCTTGTCTGGGATCTTCAGTAGCTATTTTACCCATATTTTGCTCGACTTTTGCAGCATCAGATGGCTTAGGTAAATTTCTGAGGCTCTCTCGTATTTCTTCTAACATTTGTCGACTGTTGCCAGTATAATTACTGGCTGGAAAAGTTTTAGGCCTCATTTGTCTATATCCTTCTGGCTTCTCACTTCTCTTCATGAAACCGTATAGCTTCTAACAAAGATTCACTTTCAATACACCCAACAATGACTGGATGGTAACTTCAAAATTCACTATTGATGTTGGTTCCAGTGGTACAAACATTCATTCAAGCCTAAGCCAGTCACCCTAAATAAAATAAAATAGTCACTGTTACAAGATTAAAAAAAAGTAACGGCTAGGATTCCCCTCCTATGTCTAGGTGATACCTGCTGGTCACAGAAATGTATGTATTTTGGGGACACAGCAAATGTAACAACAAGCAGGGGGCTCACAGGTGTACCTGGTGACTGACTGGCAGCATGAGGTGCAGCTAGATACATTTCAGTGGCCAGCACGCACACAGGGAAGATGGAGTAGCTTTATGCTGAGGGGAAGGACATTGGGGTGAAGGAAGTTGCAAGTGCAGCTGAAGGACACCCAGATATACCTGGCCATGGGGATCAATGACCATGGGGACAGACGTGCCCACAAGCCCCCAAATAGCCATTATATAATGGGAAGGAAACCGAGAAAAGGGAGCAGCTTCTACTCCCCTCCCCATGGTGGCATATGTATGTGGCCAGAGACTTGCGCTCCACCAATGCACTATCTCTCCCATTACATTTACTCTTTTTAATTCTAACTGCACAATCTTCTCCATGTTTAGCTGTAAGTAAGTCTCATTTTTCCAACAGTAAGTGTGCATACTACTGCAGTCACAGTTTTATTCATGTGTTTGTTTTCAAAATTTTTGGAAGATATTTGGAAAAAGAGAAATTTGGACCTGATAAATTTAGTACAGTTTTAATCATTACAATCTAAACATAAAATAAGGGAATAAATCATGGATATAATACACAGAGAAACAGTAACTTTTCAGAGATAACCATGCCTAATTCACCTATGTACTTGCCGAGTACATCCCGAGATCCTGTCAGCATTTCAACAATGGTCAGCAGACTTCCAAAACAAAATGGCTCAGAGGCTTTAACATACACTTATTAATTATTGTGAGGAATTCAGATTGTTTAATACAAGTGCTCATTTCTGCTTGGGCAGATTGTACTCATTTCTCTGAGTCTGAACTTGGCACTCAAGCAAAAGAGCTCTTAGGTGGCCTTTTTAAAAAAGCAGCAAGGATGCTCCAGATTCAAAGTAAGATTGCTCCTTTGTGCTTTTTACATATTGGCATATCTGACAACAGTTTAGGGAATGTGGGTTGTTTTTCTATCGTAGTCAGGCTTAGTGTATCAGATAAAATATTCTTTATTAATAGGGCCAGATTTGTACTCAGAATCCCTATAGGACAAAACAAGAGCAAGTAACAACACAGCACCACTTATTATTACTTATGATTTCCAGTAAAAAAAACAACTCAAAGTATTATTACCTATAAAAACCCCATTCTGGGCAATTACAATTCTCTTGCACAATGTTTCAATGACAGGCCTGAACTTGCTGCCAGATGACCCCCTCTTGAAAACTCCATTCACTTGCAACAGAAATATAAAGAAACTAGAGCCTGTGACAGAACTGATGCAAGCTCTCTCCCTGTAGCTATTCTGGAAATACAATTGCAGGACCAATAATACCACCTACTAAGTCAGGAGTTCTATAACTGCTAATCATCCAGAGTGGTATATGCCATTATTTGTATATTTCCCAGCATATATATTATGTGGGGGACAGTGATATGTCAGTCTCTCAGGATGCTTTGCATCTGACCCCCAAGAAGGACATCCTAACTTCAAGCACACATTCCTGTTTGAAATTTTTACTGGAAATAACTGAACAAAAATTCGTCAAAAGTTTCAGTTATATCTCCAACGTGGCAAAGCACTTTTAGTTCATTAGATGGGTTAATCAGCTTGTCTATACAGGGATGTCTGGGTTCCTACCCAGACTTTGTTTAATAACTTTTGCTTAGGCAATTTTCTCTTGTATTTGGCAATCTACTTGGGTAGCTCACAACAGTAAGAAATGTTTAGGCAATGTATTTGGGCACTTCACAGCAGTTGGAAAAATCTTGTTTTTTTGGGAGCTTGCAAACCTTAACAGGATGGCTTTAAACTGAATCCTGCTCAACAGAGAGGCATACTTCACAGAATGGGGGACACCAAATACTGATGACAAAAGAACCAACACTGCATGGGAAATTGGGCCACTGGTATGAGAATCTGCCTACAGGGAGAAAAAAAAATCCAATAAAGAAGCCTTTAGAAGAGATCATCCATCTTTCAGATGTCTCTATAGGAGGGGTTCTCAACCAGGGAGAGAGTCCCGTGAAAGGCTGCTAGTGGTTCTGTGAAAGAAGATGATTGGGAAAAAAGGGTGTCCCTTGAGCTGCAGATGCAATAATTTTTATACAAGGGTCCTTGTGACATCAAAATTATTTCAAGGGTTCTTCCATGGTAAAAAGGTTGAGAAAGGCTGCTCTATACAACTACACAGAGTGTAGGAAATACACAAGATGAACCTGTATTCTTAACACAGGAAAGCAAATGTAATTTAATAGATATCACTAAAATCTGGTGGGATGAGACTCAACACTGAAATGAAGTAATTGAGCAGCTTTTCTAGCAGCTTTCTTCACTGTTCAGTATTTGCAAGCATACACGCAAACTGGAAATACTATGGCATGAATTATTCTGACTTTAGTATTTAATGATATATCTTTGCACTTTAGGATCTTGTCTAGCTCCTTCATGGTTGCTTTTCCAAGTCAGTCTTCTTCTGACTTCTTGACTGTAGTCTCCATTTTGATTTAATGACTGATCCAAAGTATAGGAAATGTTTAACAATTTCAATGTCTTCTTTACCCAATTTAAAATTAAATAAATCATCTGTGTTTTTTCTTCTCTCTTATATTCAGCTATAACTCTGTCTTTGCAATTTGTTCTTTAGCTTTCATTAGTAGTCATTTCAAATCTGGTTCAACCCCTGACAACAGATAAGTCCTCTTGTGACCCCCTGCTTATAGTTGCTACCTTATAGGATATTAAGGGATAAGTTCCACAGGTGAAAGCTATAATAGATTCAGAGGCATTCAATGAATTCATGTGTGTTGACTTCGAAAAAACCCCTACCACATTCCCATGCAGCATTCTGAGGACCCTCATCCTATGGTGACCACTGATTGTTGTCTGCTGAACTCCAGACCTGTGACCCATGAAACGAATGCACTGACGCTCAAGATCCAGGGCCATACTGAGCAGATCAGTTCTATTTGGCAAGAGTGCCTCACTTTTCCTTGGTCCTGAGGATGCTGTGGCTCACCCGGCATGATCACCATATCTTTTGATCCAGAAAAAAGGTGTTCTTTGCATCTGAGTTTTGTCATAAATGTTGCTGGCCAGAATGGGTGTGTACTGCTCGTCATTCAGAGCCAGCACAACCTCTTGTCACCTTGCCAACCAAATATCAGGACTTTGTCAATGTCTATGATAAAGGCAAAGCTGACCAGCTCCTTCCACATCAATCATATGAATGTGCAATTGACTTAGTCCCTGAGGCCCCCATTCCAGCAGGTTGCACCTATTCCCTATTAGAACCAGAACTCATTGCTCTGTAGGACATCCCAGAAAAAAACCCCACAACATGCACTATGGCTTCATCCCCTCCTTGATCTCTCCAGCTGGGGTCCCTGTCTTTTTGTAAATTCCTGGAATTCCTGGCACTCCAACATTGAATATTCCAACTCCAGAGGGTGAGTTATAACATCTGCAGATAACTCAACTAGGACTACTAGTTAATGTCTACGTAAACAGAATCAGGATTCAAGATAATCTCAGCAGACTGCAAAACTGGGTCTAAATTAACGAAATAAATTACAACAGGAATAAATGCAAGGCACTACATCAGGCAGGAAAAGTCAGATGAACAGGATTGGTGACATCTAATAACAAGAATGTTTATTTATAATGGCCTTTACACCAAAGGGCAGAACACTGACATATACAACCAGGGACAAAGACAATAAAACAGAACAATACGTGGAATGAAATCCCCAACACCCCACCAGTTGCTATCCATTTCAGCACCTTAAACACAACTCAGTGGCTAAAGGGGGAAGATCTTCAACCATTTACAAAAACAGGTGAGATCCTCCTCCAGTTGGAGGTCCAAAGGAAGACCTTTCCACAAAGGTGAAGCAGATCTTGAAAGGCTTGCAGCCTTGACAGAGCTGTACACGTTGGTGCAACAGACAATAATTCTTTGCCTGTAGATCTTAAATTCCTGGACGGAATGTAACACACAAGCCAAGCTGCAATGTGCTGAGGGAGGTTAGAATGTAAAGCTTTAAATACCAACCTGATGGCCAGTAAAGGGATCTACGGGGAGAAGAAACAGGTGAATATTTCGGCAGATCTGGCTTAAAAGCAATACATATGAAATAATTTAGTAGACCAGAAGCTAAAGATGAGTCAACAAGACCACGTAATACAGTATAACCACAATTTTACAAGGATAAGAAGCTGAAATGTATACAGAGAAAGATGTCCAAGAGGATAAAGGTTCTAGAAACAAAATCCTACGAGGAATGTTTGAGGGATTTGGGTAAGTTTAGCTGGGAGAAGTAAAGTTTGAGAGATAATATGATATTCTTCTTCACATAACTAAAGAGATATCACAAGGAGGATGGATCAAACTTGTTTTCTGCTGCTCCACAGGGGAGGTCTAAACCAATGGATTCAAATTACGAGATTGAAACTAAATATTAAGAAGAATTTCCTGGCAGTAAGAGCTGTTGAATGGTGGAATGGACCAGCTTGGAATGTAGTGGACTCCAGTCCATTGGAGATTTTTAAACTGACAGAACTAGATGGCTGTCTGTCAGAGATGTTTTAGCTGTGACAGCAGGTTGGGCCAGATAACCAGATTTGCTGTTCTTCCAAGTCTACAGTTCTATATATCTAGAAAACAATTTCCTTTGATATTAATATATTTATCTCTAGTAGATCTATCTGCAAATAAATGGTCTTGATAAACATTAAGCAATGAATACTGTATGCACACAGGATATATAAAACCAGAGGGAAATACAGCCACTATTCCACATATAATAAACACAGCGGTAAGGATATGGACACTAACATCAGTGGTAATTATGCAGATAGAATATCACAAAGTTTGATATAGTGCTTCAACCAACAAAATATTACACAACACTGCCATTCATGCTCCTGAAAGTCTAACTCAATAGAAATTGCTTGAAAGCACATGGTAAGCACAGAATCGTACAAGCTCCTGCACTTCTACTATCAGAAAATGCAACTGAGATAAATGACTGTTTGTTCAGAATGAATAATTGCCATTGTTATCTTCACTCTGCCAGCTGTCCTATCAGCATGAAGTCAATTTATTGTCTTCATGCCGTATAGTTCTACACCATTTATTTTCTTATTTCATATGTAGGATAATACATGCATATATATGTATCTTGTGTTGTTTTCACCTAGACTCTTACTGTATTGACTTATTTTTATCTGCTTGTATTTTATATCATGATATATTACAAGTGCCCCTTTCTACTTATTTTACTATTGCTAGTTGCCAGGGACATGTTCTCCATGCAAGGTATACATTTAATTAATAAATAATGTGAAAAATGAGCAAGAAGCAAGCCAGATGTCATCTAGTTCATTTACTAGTTATCAGATTTACTATTCTCTCCCTGTTTCTTGAACCATATACTATAGTTTAATATTGCCCTTTGAAAACATTAATTTTATATAGCGAACTAGTAAAGTTACACTTGATAAAACATTTCTGTACGCTGAAAGATAATGCAGCTGTAAGTACCTATACTGGTCAATTATTTTCAGAATTTCTCATCATCTGAAATGGCTAGGTTAAAGCTGTTTTCACACTGTACACAACGGGGGGTGGGTTGGGGCAGCAGAGACAGTTTCAGTAGCTGCCTGACAAAGCCTCAGAATGTACATGGCTCTGCTGCCCCTTGCTGTCACTGACTATTCATTTGCCCACTCTGGGCAAAGGCAGCAGGAGGCAAGAAATAAAACACCATGGTCTCCACTTATCTCTCTCATCTGCCATCATGCAAACTGGGCATGATGAAAAAGAGTAAATTAATAGGAAGTGCTGAGAAAGAGAAGCACCCATTTGACTTCCAAAATCTGTACCCGGCATTATACACAGCTATTATATTTTATACACTAAATGAAGTTTGAATTACAACAGTAGTACAGATCAAGGTTATCCATGTTTATATGTAGTGAAGCACTGAGTGGGATTAGCCTACATGAAGGTATGAACAAGGCAGTCTCTTACCATTTGGCAGAAGGAGGCCTTAAGATGCAAACGTCAGTTAAGACTCCAAATAGCAACAAGAGATTACCTTATTTACTTAATTATTGTCATATTTTTACTGCCACAAATGGAGAGCTGCAGTCTGGAATGTCTGGCTTCATGTATCCAAATAACTTGGTTGGGTTTTGGGAACTCTGATGGGGGGCATCACTCAGTGTTCTGCTGCACGAAGCAAAATGTCTGGAACTTCATAGGACAGTGGCCTTAAGATGTTAACTGGCGATACTTTACTTCAGTGTAAGTCCCTTTTAAATCAGTTAGTTTACTCCAGATTAAATATGCATAACACTGTACTATGTAATCAGAAAGACACAATTCCAGTATCTCATGAATGGCAATGCAGTATTACAAGCTTTGGGACAAAGAACCCAGATTTGTATAATGATTAACAACTAAGACATGTTTCACTGAAGCTGTCTTTAAAACCATTCTTATATTATTTAGGTATACCACAGCTACAAAAGGAAACGGCCCAAATCCTAATATGCTGGATTGCAACCTTCCGTAAGTATACTTTCCCCTTCTTAGAAGCAAAATGGATGTGTATGAACTAGAAATTCTCTTTTTCCTTTCCTCTTCACTCCCCTTGCACCAATCTTCATGCCAGACATCCATGCAAAATCCTGTCTGCTTTATTCTTTGCACAACACTGGGTAAAATTTTAATTACTTAATCATGACCATGTTCAATGCCAAATTATACAAAAGCAGAACGATTCCTTTTCGAAAACAGCAACTACATATTGTTTTCACTTACCTCGCCAATCAAAATGTTTAAAAGATTAATAAATTCAAGCATACAACAAAACAGTGTACTCAGAGGCGACTGCCTTCTTATAACCACCTTTTATAAGGAAAATACTGCGAGAAGAGCTGGTTACAGACGATTGTGCCGAATCTGTGTCAACACATAGAATCATAAAGTTGGAAGAGACCACAGGGGCCATTGAGTCCAACCCCCTGCTATGCAGAAACACCCATCAAAGCACTAATTTCAGTCTAACCACTTTTCAACATTTTTCCCCTGGACTAATAGAGACAATGAAACAGGCTAGAATAGAGACTTATTAGGATAACTACCAGATGCTCGCCTCACCTTAAAACAAAACAAAGAGAACGCCAGTCAGGAAACGTGGAAAACGCAAACCTCTGACTCTGAAAGCAGGGCTGTTTCCACACTAGCCCGTTATAGCGCGATGATTCCACTTTCAACCTCCTCCGGACGGCCCCTCCCGAAACTGCAAACCCCAGGATTCCAGAGGAGGTTGAAAGTGGAATCATCGCGCTATAACGGGCTAGTGCGGAAATGGTTCAGAACACCAAACGAGACTGAAGTGCCTTAAAAGCGGTCATCCGTTCGCATGGCATCAAACTGGGAAAAGGGGAGCGGGCGAGATAAAATGAAACAAGGTGCGAGGTCTGGGTTCAATGGAAAAGACACTCCACAATAAGGGGAACTGGGAAGTACCTCAGGCCAGGAAACTGTGGAAGCAGGCGACCGACAGGGAGGCCAAGAAAGCCTGCGGAGGCCACCGCGGGAGGACACGGGGAACAAAAACCGATTTAATAACACACACGGGGAGCGGGAGCGGTTTCTGCGAAGACGTTATAACACGGCAGGCCAAGGCGTGTCATGTGCGGGGCCTTCCCCATTAACTCGCCACCAAGTTTCCTTCCCTGAGGCGGAGCCGGAGCCGGAGCCAAACCTTTCCACCCACCTGCCTCAGCCGGGAGAGAGAGGCGGGCGGTGACAGCACTGCGAGGCCGAGGCTTCTCCGGAGGGCGGCGGCGGCGGCGCGTCTCGGCGGCGGCTACAAGCTTTCGGGCCCCGACGCTATGGCAGCGACGCTCCCCCCTCCCCTCGCCAGCTCTCTCCCCCTTTTCGGGGTTCAGTTCCGGGCTGCCATTTTGTCGGTGGGCCTCTCGCCCCAGATCCCCGGATATAAAACCTTTCTCCCGACTTCCTTTGCGTGGTTCGCCGGCTGGGTCTCGCCTGCGCCTTCTCCCCGCCCCTTCTGGAATGCGGGGAGCCGAAGGCATTCCTCCGCCGCCGTCTCCGCCTCCTGGGAGGGCGAGCGGCCTTCTGTGCTCGCTTGGGGGCGGACGGACGAGGCGGAGCGCTGTGGGCCGAGCGGCAGAAAAGCGGCAGAAAAGCCTTAAAACGCCTGCCCGGGAGGCCGCGAAGGGATTGGAAGGGCCGACTTGCTTCGGTGGGGCGGTTCTGTAGCGGAGGCGGCGCCCCCTTTTCGCTTCATCGGCGCAGTAGGCGAGGAGGGCGCCATTCCGGAGAGGCGGCTGCCCCCATGGCCACTTCCGCACTGGACTCTTATAGCGCTATTATTCCACTTTCAACATCCTACGGGATCCTGGGGTTGGCGGTTTAGGGAAGGGCCTAAAAGGCCGCAAGCCCCAGGATTCCATAGGATAATAGCGTTATAACGGTCTAGGGCCATTTCCGCCCTAGGCTGTTATAGCGCGATGATTCCACTTTCAACCTCCTCTGGAATCCTGGGGTTTGCAGTTTCGGGAGGGGCCGGCCGGCCCCTCCGAAACTGCAAACCCCAGGATTCCAGAGGAGGTTGAAAGTGGAATCATCGCGCTATAACACGCTAGGGCGGAAATGGCCCATGTCGCTTGCCATAAGTTTCTGCCGGTAGGCAGCGAAAAGAAGCGGTCTCAAAAGTCCTTGCGCCGGAAGAGCGGGCAACCCAAGCGAAATTGGCTAGCCGGCGACAGACCGTAACAAACCACCGTGGCAAGCAAGTTACTTCCAGGCGCGGCGGGCGGGGGGGGAGCAGCATAATAAATAGGCTGCGGTGGAGAGGGTGGCGCAGCGGCAGCGGCTTGCAAGGAAGATGCGGCTGTAGCCGAGCCGTGGCTGCCCGTCAAGAACTTGCTCTCCCTCTCCCGATGGAGCAGCGGGGCCGAGCATCTTCTCCTTCGGTCTTGAATGGGGAGGGTCGGATCCTCCGGAGGGACTGGGCTCTGTCCTCCCGAAAGAAACGAGCGATGGCTTAGTACAGTCCCCTATTGCTAAGTAACCCCCAAAGACCGATCCCCCCCTTATTTAGTTTCCGTAACCTGTACATACTCGCTAAGGTAAGGTTTAAATATTTGAAGGGATGTCATGTTGAGGAGGGAGCGGGCTTGTTCTCTGCTGCTCCAGAGACTAGGACAAGGAGCAATGGATTCAGGCTGCAGGAAAGGAGATTCCACTTGAACCTCAGGAACAACTTCCTGACGGTCAGAACTGTCCAGCGGTGGAATATGCTGCCTCCAAGTGTGGAAGAGTCTCCTTCTTTGGAGGCTTTTAAGCAGAGGCTGGATGGCCATCTGTTGGGAATGCTTTGATGTGTGTTCCTGCATAGCAGGGGTTGGACTCGGTGGCCCCTGGGGTCTCTTCCAAGTCTGTGATGCTATGAATTTATGATTCTATGATCTGCAAATTGTCATTCCATGAACAGACTTTCACTTTTCTCCCCATTCAGGAAAGTTCAAAAGATTTGTGCTTAACCACCATACTTACCTATGCGTGTTTAGTTGAAACTCCCGACAGCATTTAAAGGAAATTTGCTTTCATCCTAACATTCATGAGACCAGACTTTAAATGAGTACCTGACAAACTTTCTTGCCTCCTTTGGGTAAGCCCTGTAGCTCTTACAAACTGACTCCTGCACTTAGATGCTTGCTTATGTATGGGCATTCCCTGACTCAGGGATGGGCAACTGCAACAGATCTGGGGACTAATTTTCTGCTCTGGGACACTTGAAGGTTACATGAACTTACAAAATAGAATAGCAAGTTGGCAGAAGTCCACTTCTTGTTTTGAAAAAATATTTAAAAAAAACATTTTAACAGCAAGGGAGGGCTCTGCAATTTATTTAGCAAGTGAACTGCTTCTTCAGGAAAAAAAAGAAGCAGTTCACCTTGGAGGGGAGCTAGAAAGAGGCGAGGCTGAGGCTGGGGGAGACTTTGATTGCAAAAGGAGCCTTGACGTACTGTCCCACCCACACTGACAAGAAGAGTACATACAATATGGTGTGTCTCAGTAGTCAATTATGATATACCATTATTCATAGATAAACCCTACACAGCACTGCTTCTCAAGCAATCTGATGTGGGGAACTGACACCATATTTGCACCCACTGGCTACAATAGTTTCTTTCCTGAAACTCACCACGGACTGAGCTGTTGGCTCGTGGACCACCACTGTAACACTGTTATGTAGGGTAACCAGAACTCAGAAGACTTCAACTCTCCCCCCTCCTCGCACATCCAAGGATTCTCCTGGTAAAGGATCATCTTGTACCTTGTTCTGGAGAGATCAGAAACACCCACTAACTGATCAGCAGTACTAACCAGGATACTTTTAACTGTTAATTTGCTGGTTCTCCCCACACACCGGTCTTTTCCCTTTCAGGGTCTAGTACATTAAAGGCTTCAATTTAGCCTCAAGATGCTTCTTTACTGCCACTGGGTAGTAGATGGGGTTATTTTGTCTTGCCATAGTGTGATCTGGCTGCAGCTGATGAGACTCTGGCCAGGGAAACAGGGACAAATACCAGTTCTCTCTGTTAACTATCACAGTTTATGGTGCAGTCAAGTGGGAGTAAAGAACAGATCAGGGAGCTGGAATATGCCTGGAGGGATTAAAGATGTGAAGAGCTGAACAAAATGGGAAAACTTTCCCTTACACAAATCTTCCCATTGAAAAAAATCTGGAAACTTTGGCAAACAAATACTCTTAAATGGTTTTTTTCTGGAATGAGCAAAATGCTTTTTAACACAAAGTTTGATTTACTCAAAATGCCAGAAACTGCACAGTAGGAAGATTTATATGTAAGATACTCTATCAGATTAGAGGACAGTCATTCCCTGTGCTGTGCATGCATACACAACACTCAGATTTGATGCATTTCTCCATCTAGTCTCCACGCAGCCTACTCACCTCTGTTATATAGAACAAACCACTGGAGGTAGTAGGGTGAGTGAGGGGTGGTAACATGATCCTTCTCCACATTTTTATCCTCATAAGCTGGTAATAAGATACATTAGGCCTTCATAGGGATTCAAATTCCATTCTTAGTCCAGCATTCTAACTGCTAGTCCACACTGATGCTGTATTACTGCTGTATTCTAGTATTGTGTGCATTTTGAAAGAGGCTGGTGACTCTAAAGTTGCACTGGCTCCCTCCGCATCTGTGTGACATGTAAACGTTTATTGCCTGCATAGACTCTTAACTGGTGGGTTGCAGCAGTGTTTTCAGAGATGTTACCGGCATGTCTATTGCTTTTTCACTGCTTTTAAATTTTCTTTTGTGTTTTTCCCCTTTCTCTCCGGGGCTAAGCAGGCACATGATTTCACAACCGCTCTCCTGACTTATCTCAGGACAGGCAAGAGGTAATTCTAGGGCTGCTCGTTAAGTTGTTCAGACTTGATAGGCTAGCTATTTGAGGACAATAAAGGAAAAGATATCTACTGACCATTTAATAAAATATGAAAAGTTTTCTTATAACAATGCAACAAGTCTGGGATTGAAGAGCTTTACAAACAGGTTTTAAAAATTAATTAATGAAGGTGATTAAACCCCAGCACACTGAATCTAAAGGCAGTCCCACTGAAATCCATGATATTTACCATCAAGTAAAATTCTTAATAACAGGGTGGTACCATAAACGAAACATATAATATTGTTTCATAGTTTACTGCAGGAATAGGAAATCTGTGGTTCTTCAGATGTTGGGTTCCAGTTCCCAGGCTGGTCAGCACTAGAAGGATAATGAGTATAGTTGATCAACACATTTTCTCACCTCTGCTTTTGTTAAAAAAGTAAAATAAAGAATTTTATACCTAAACTTGTTTCTTTTCTCCTTGGTCAGATTACACTTTCTCTTAAGATCAATGAAATGTTTCTTTAACGTAATATACTCCATTTTTATTTATCAAATTTCCCCCAACAAAATTTTGCTTAGAATGTTGGTTTGTTCCCACTATAGTTACTACATAATACAATATAGTTAATACTGTTGAAGTGGTTATTTTATCCTTTGTTGTAGTTTTGAGCACTGGTTAGGCTTATGGCAAAAAAGAGTAATCAACCTATGGACATATAATGTTTACTGTTTACTTTATGCAAGAATTAGATTACAGAAGTAAAGTAGTAACATGGATTGTATTCCATTTGCCATTCCAAATTATGTTCCTAACTGACATAAAATAGCATGAATTTCAGTATTTAGAAGTTCAAGTTTCATGTTACAATTGGAAACCTATACTAATGAGAAAGAACTATGAAAAGAGGTTCTTCTTAACATAGATAGATTCTGCATCAGTTCCATATACAAGACATGATCCTAAGACATCTAAACTATTAACAGACAGTGTTGGATTTGAAATTAAGTTTGTGATTTCCATGCGGTCTTTAGTAGGATCATTGCTTAACCATGCACTTATTACAGACTGAGGCAGAAATGTAGTACTTCTTCCACCTAAAAACAAAACATAAAAATTGTTATCTTCACAAGTGGTAAGTGCATAATCTGCATATTATTTCCTATTTAAAGATGAAATTGGTATCATTTCTACATTCTTTTCCCCCACAAATAAAGATGGATTCAAGGTTTTAATCTTAAAATATAGATTATTGTTGCTATGTGCCTTCAAGTTGTTTCCAACTTATGGCAATCCAAAGGTGAGCCTGTCATAGGGTTTTCTTGGCAAGATTTGTTCAGGGGGGTTGCCATTGCTTTCTTCTGGGGCCAAGAGTGTGTGACTTGCCCAAGGTCACCCAGTGGGTTTCTAAGGCTGAGCCATCATGGTATTCAGAATTGTAGTCCAACACTCAAACCACTATACCATGCTGAAATATAGGCTACACCAAGTTTTCTGTCATCTTTATCAGGGAGAGGGAAATATGATGCTGGAAACCAACAGAACATGCCAAATTAAAAATAGATGACAGGGAATCTCTTGCTAATGCCATCATGTATGCTTGTTCAATTATTCTGAAGTAAGATTTACCTGTATGAAGATAAGATTTTCTTTCAGACACATCAGTGGAAGCATCCCAGTGCCACAGAGTTCCATCCTCTGAACATGTGAATAGGTGATCAGGATTGGAAGGATGAAAGTGCACTTCCCACACTGAACAAATAAATATATAGCAAGCTTATTTTTGTAATCTGTAGACAGATTTTATTTTAATAAGCAACTATTAAAAATTCAAACTTCATTGCTAGGGGACACCAGCATCCTTCCATTGTCCAGGAGGTTGGGATACAAGCGCCTGACATTTCTGGCTGGAACCCTCTCTTGCAATGAATGTGGAGTCTTTTTACCCTCTACAGTGAAGTAGGCACAGTGCAGCTTGTACGACTATTTTTGTAGTGCTCTAGGCTCCACAGGCCACCATTTTTTGTGCCCCACCCACACCTCCAGTGAACGGTGTCTTCTGGATGCCTCCAGAAATAGCAATTTACCTTTTAAGTAGATTGCCACACCCTTGCATCATTTAACATTAAACAACATAAAAGTTACAAAATCAGACGTCCATACTTCTTCTGGTTTTGCCTCCCTTTTGGCAGTCCATGTACTCTCAGGTTTTGTGGTTAAAACTATAGTGGTTATGTCTTGGAAGAATGACCACACAGACCACATTGCCCAGTTGTATCCTGCACATTGGCAAGGGACCTCTTGGGATGATTAATGCTTTATTTTTCTTTGCTTCTTAATTCAATCAAGTCATCTATCAATTGTGTATTGGGATGATTAATGATTTATTTTCCTTTGCTTCTTAATTCAATCAAGTCATCTATCAATTGTGTATTGATAGAACACTTCCACAAGTAGTATCATACCCCATTTCATAACCTTGGTGGTCCCAAGTAGGAAAAAAGATCATTCTCTTTCTTACAGAAATTTAGAAATTATCCATTCAGAGCTATCCTGCTATCTTGTGAGTCTCTGTTTCTAAGACTGTTAACTTGTCTTCAGCATCCTTATAAAGTGAGCCTTCTTTGGGACAGACACTGACACAGACATTGCCTTCTAAGGGAAGATACTGTACCTGACTGGCTGTTGGGAGTTCCCAGCTGTCTGTCTATGCTGGCACCTTTAAACTCCTAGCTGACCCGTTTTTCACACAAGCAAAGAGTGTGGAGTGATCGTCAGAAGGCTTACAGCCCGGCTTCTCTTATACCATTCAACACACCCATATGAAGTCACACAATAGTCTTAAGTGTACTTCTAAATCAGTGGGAAAACAAAAGGCAAATACAGACTGCTCAACTATGTGTCCATACAAATATGCCAAGGAATTAAAAAAAAAAAAGGCTTTATTCAGCATTGTGGGGATTTCTCTTGCACACATTGAGCATTTTATACATAGTGTTATGTCTTCAAAGAATCCACAGTTACAGCTGTTTATTTAGTTACTTACATTCAGCTTCATGAGCATTTAGCAAGGAAACTGGCATGCTGCCTTGTCTCACATCCCAGATACTCAGCATTCCATCTTGGCTACCTGTGGCTATAATGTGCTGTTGACCAGGATGCCTGTCTACACAGTGCAGTGGAATTCTTTCCCCCGTCCTGCAAGAAGAGAGCAAGACATATTTTGATGGAAAATCAACAAAGACAGTAGTCAAAGCCCTAACTGAATAAAATGTCACATAGTTGCAGTGTGACATTTGGCTTTAACAGAGCTCATTAACTCAGAATGAAGTGCTTACAGTGAAAATATTTGTGAAGGCTCATTTCCTTGCTGTCTGAAATCCCATATTTTTAGCTGACCAATGGAATTGACTGTCAGGATTTCTGTTGTGCGGAGTCGAGTCACTGCATGGAGTGTACTGCTGTCAGCATTGTCTGAGGAATTAGAAGAGATGCTCATATTAGTCATTTTGATTTAAAGTGTTTCACTTTTAACAGTGTTGCTTTTAGTATGTTAGAAACATTGCAGTGAGCAAATAATGCTTAGGAACAATTGTTATCTAACAAGTGATTGTGAGGTTCTGCCAAGCAGGTCAGCTTACTATTGCACTAAAAAGGGTTTATAGTAATAGTGTACTCAATTAGCTATGTACATGCCATAGAGTACACTATTACAGTAAACCCTTGAGTACCATTCCTGTCTCTCCGACACTGCTCACATGCAACTTTTTAGTACAATAGTAAGCTGACTGTCAACAGCCCAGTTAGACAGTAACTGTAAAAAAAGCAAGCAACAAACGTTTCACAGTATCTTCACTGAATGTCAACACAGCCAGTGATGGGAGAAGCAGACAACAGGCCAAGCCATGTTATGAAATTCCTATAATTTCTGTTAGGTGTAATACAAGATCTTCTATAGAATCATTTTTTTTATTTTAGTTACCAGAAGTTATGAAAGAGAAATGTGACAATAATAGCATATCCCAAAAACAAATACTGGTGGGAAAAGAACACCTTAGAGAGTGGCAGCCAAAAAGTATTCAGTATGTAAGACAGATAGGAACAACTAGAGCAAATCAAGACTTTCTATTCCAGATCCATAATATTCTGTTTCCAGAATTTGTGTACTAAAAACTGAATGCTTACATACAGACTAGTTATAGATATCTGTTAAAAGAGTGGTGAGGTGAGAAGAGATGTTATTCAATGACAAAACTCTTGGGGTTCTGTTCTGCTGCTATTTGTTTATGTAATTTATTGGGTCGTTCCTTATTCACCTCTATATGAATGACAACAAAAACACATCTTAATATCCCTGTTGAAGCTTTGCTGTACCATCACAGAAGTTCTTAAGCTATCAAGTAAAACCAGTAGAGAACATATTTGCCTGTGGTTTCCTACAAATACCCTTTGTTTGTACAAGAGATTGCAGAGCTACATTTTAGGAAACATTTGTTGTAGGTGCTTAAAACATTCCAAATGGCCTCCTGAGGAAGTATACAGTCAAAGGATATAATCTGTTTGGGCTGGAAATGGTTGGGCAGCATTAAGCCCTACTGTACACAGCAATAATTGCACTGATGTAAAGCACATGCTAGTGTTTCTTAATTATATGTATCACTGTAATGGGAACTCTGTCAATTATGATGATTGTGTTATCTAGTGCTCTGCATATTGAAATGAACAGCTAAATTGTCTTAGAAATCATAAGCATAAAACATACTGTCTGTGTATAGAGGCAGGGAAATATTCAAAGAAAGCCTTATTTGTACCTGAGCTTTGAGCCAACTAACATGCTACATTAACTTTCCAGGTAAGTACAACTGATTTAATTCTTATCCTGAGTTTAAGGGATTCTGCACTGAGGTTTACAACAGTATGTTGATACAACAGTTTAGGACTTGAGTACAAGGATCTTAACTGCCTACCTACAGTGCGCACAGCTTCCTTCCGGTCAACAGTGAACACATTTATCCTTCCATCTTCACCAACTGTAAAAATTTCAGGGCTGTTGCAGATAATCCCAGTACAGGGTGCACTCTCACAAGATGGATCATAGAAATGTGCTTTTTCCCACTTCTGGCTTATGGAAAGAGTCTAAAAAAAAAAGAAAAAAAAAGGAAAAGGATGAAAATAGCCAGCCTATGTGGAAAAATGTAGTGACTTAGGCTTAGGAGACACTGAGAGAGAGTCATGAACACCAAAGTTTGAAGTACTCAGGCAGTAAAGCTTGTCTGATGTGGGGAGAGCAATGCTCTCCCTCTCTTGTATTTGGAGGGGAGAGTGTGGGACCCCCCCCCGGGAGCTCCCAAAATGGCCCGGGGAATCACATTTTACCCACCCTTACTATATAAGTATGCTTGTAGCTGGTATTTCAGCAAAAACCGATAAAAGCTGACCTGTGTACAAAAGATACTTGTTATCTCTAATGAAAAAGATGGC
Organism: Ctenosaura bakeri; assembly: GCA_948474755.1. Classification (NCBI taxonomy): domain Eukaryota; kingdom Metazoa; phylum Chordata; class Lepidosauria; order Squamata; family Iguanidae; genus Ctenosaura; species Ctenosaura bakeri. The sequence continues at coordinate 77,073 of CAOLHI010001350.1, read as the reverse complement.
TCTACAAGCATCCCCAAGTTACCAGGGTCATCATTTGAATTTAATACTGAATTTAATACTGGTTATAATTCAATCCTGCAGCCAGCCACTGATTAAATACACCCATTGACTCATCTTGGTTTGATGAAAAAGGAGATAGAGCTGCATGCCATCAGTATGCTGACGGCACTGCACTCTAAATCTTTAGATAACCTCACTCAACAATTTCACACAGATGTTGCCTGACCTCAGAAGGTAAGCATAGCTGGGAATGATTAGTACTTGAATGGAGACCAGCAGGGATCTCCAGAGAGGGCTAGGAGAGCTATTGCCAGTTAGTGCTCACAGCACTGGGCTAGATCAAGCAATTTATTTGATTCAGTATAAGGCACTGTTCTATGTTCCTGTGTAAAGCAACATGGAAAAGAGGACAGAGCCCAGAGAACTTCAAATCATAAATGCAATAGGTGAGAAGAAATCCTTCAGCACCACCTTTAGGAAATGGCTATCTAAACAGGAGCAAAACCACTAAAAAGATGCATCTCCTACATCCAACCTATCCAAAAAGATAACATGGCCAATGGTAATGAAAGCTGCTGAGAGATCCCTGTGGGATAACTTCCCCAGTACAAGTTATCCCACAGGGAGACCAAGGCAATTTCATTCCACAAACCAAGCCTAACCCGCAACTCAAACAGATCTGGAAAAGCGATTTAATCCAAGAGCATCTGGATGTGATCAGCCACAACCTTCCTGGCCATCTTGCTCACAAAGCAACATCTTTTGCCTTGTACATTCTTGACACTCTGAGAGTCAGGTAATTTTCTAGTACAGCAGAACAGACAGAATAGCTGAAAACAAGTTTTATCTACTTACTTGATTATTTTGATGATGCCGGAAAATAGTTACACTTCCAGTGGATGAAGCAGCCACAATTCTCTCCTGATCCAAAAACTAAGGAAAAAACATTCACACATGAATCCATGTTTGAATAAAGTATGAAGCAGAATCAGTCTCCCACTTACAGGTTTCCCAAACTGTAGATGCTTCTTTTTATATTAAGCAACTTGCAATTCTGTGCAAGTTCCCTGAAATGAATAATGTACAGCTTGCCATGTTTTAATGTCAATTTATAGCCTTTTACCTGCATATCCATAACATCACCACTATGTTGGATATCACATAGAAGATGTGGTTCTCCGTGATATTCTCCATTTGAGCTCAAACTTCCAAAGTCTCCAACAGACCAAATGGAAACCTTATTTTCCTGTAAGATTACCAAAAACAAAAAGACAAAAAAACACACCTAGGATAAGGAAAGAGTATTTGCATATGAACCTGTTCATCAGTTTGCAGACTATTAACATCACCAGTCATACCTTCATTTTAAGAAGACACACTTAAAAAGTGTCCAATACTATTTTAGCATAGCTACACATCATAACCAACAAATCTAAACAGAGGCTTGCTCTGAATGTCCTTTTGGAATGGTACATTTGGTATGCATCATGGAAGTAACTGCACAAAATAAACACTGAACTGAGAGATTTAGTCTCTTGTTCACAGAATAGTTAATGCAGTGACAATAACACTGGTAGGTCTTTGAATTCTGTTCTCAAACTGCACAGCCAAAAGTCAAGAGTCATTTCCGCACTACAGTGTTAAAGTGCTGCTATTCCACTATCAACCTCCTATAGAATTCTGGGGTTTGTAGTTTAGGGAAGGGCACTTCGAATTCTCAGTCAAAGAGCTCTTTGGTCTCAGTAAACTACAAACCCCAGGGCATTGAAAGTGGAATAGCAGCAGTTTAACACTGTAGTGCGGAAATGGCCAAAGTTTACAGAAGCTGTGGCTTTAAAACACCTGGAGGGCACCGAACTGCTGAACCACTCAGCTTCGGAAATAAAAAACACGTAAAGAGAAAAAGATTGTTTTAAGCTGCATTAGCATGCGTCCTCTATAGCGCAGCCATTTTAAAAACAATTTTTCCGTTTCTAACAACTTTAAAAGGCTCAAGATAGGTAGTTTAACAGAGGCCATTTCCGCACGAGCCTGTTATAGCGCGATGATTCCACTTTCAACCTCCTCTGGAATCCTGGGGTTTGCAGTTTCGGGAGGGGCCGGCCGGCCCCTCCCGAAACTGCAAACCCCAGGATTCCAGAGGAGGTTGAAAGTGGAATCATCGCGCTATAACAGGCCAGTGCGGAAATGGCCAGAAGCAAGCGAAGGCAAAGCAGCCACTGCAATGACTGAGAACGTCCTGAAGCCATTGAGTGTTCCCCGGTTATGCGGGAATGTACGAGTATGAATACCGAGGATCAGTCAGTCTGAAAACGGACTATTGGAGAAAAGATAAAGGAAACGCGGCAAGGTGGGCGGGGCGGCCACGGAAATAGCCGCTTTACCTCGTTGTCCCACGAGCCAGTGGCGAAGACCTCGGGGGGCTGCAAGGCAGTGGGAGGGACGGGCCGCCAACGAGCCTTACTGACTTTCTGGGACACGTACTTCGCTAAAACATCCTCCATGCCCGAGACAACATCCTCCTTCCCGCCGCAGCCCCTCTCTGGCCTTCGACGCTCAAGCGCGCCCTTTCGATTGGACGACAGGCGTCACGTGAGACGGCATCCGAAAAAGGACAAAACCCTTCAAGACTAGGGCCCTTTCCGCACCACACTGTTATAGTGCTATTGTTCCATTTTCAGCATCTTGTGGAATTCTGGGATTTGTAGTTTTCTGAGGCCAAAGAGCTCCCTGGCTGAGAGTTCTAAAGGCCCCTTCCTTAAACTACAAACCCCAGGATTCCATAGGAGGTTGAAAGTGGAATAATAGCGCTACAACAGTCTAGTGCGGAAGCAGCCTAGGTCTGGTCTCGGAGAAAATTTGGATGTCGGCAGGAACCTGTTTCAGTGAGGTGGACCCATATGTTTTCCAAAAAGGAAAATGATAAAAGAGTCCAAAATGACAACTACTATTGTCTTCCTGTCGGTCGTGGTAATGCACTCTGCACCACATCTTCTGGTACATACACATGCTGTTTACTAAAGGTCAACAAACCTTTCCACAAGGGGCTTGGTGACACCTTTCTTCTGTTTGTCTTCAAGATGCAACAAGATTCTGTATTATTTTAGCTGGAACAAAATAACATGACTATCCCTTTAGAAATCTTCCCACCAGCATCATGGGAATGAGAGCCAGTGGGGTGCAGAGGTTTGAGCACTGGACTATGACCCTGGAGACCAGAGATCGATTCCCTGCTCAGCCATAGAAACCCACTTTGGGCACAGCAGGTGCACCCAGTCCCCAAGAAAACCCTCAGAGACACCATAAGTGAGAAATAACTTGAAAGTACAAAATAATAATAATAATAATAATAATAATAATAAAAAACAACAACAACAACAACAACAACAACAACAATGGGGTAGGTGGAAAAAAACAGTGTGCTGCCCTTCTTGGGCATCACTTCATTACATCCTAAGGCTGCAACCATAATTCCACTTACTAGGAGTGGTGTTGTGGTTTGAGTGTTGGACTAGGATACTGGGACACCAGGGTTTGAATCCCCACTCAGCCATGGGAAGCCTCTGGGTGACCTTGGGGAAGTTGCTCTCTCTCAACCCCAGAGGAAGGCAAAGGGAAACTCCCTCTGAACACTATAGGTTTGCCTTGGGTTCACTTCAAGTCAGAAATGAAGATACAGATCAACAACAAAGTCCTACTGATTTGGGAACTCAGGAGGCGGTGATTAAACATCCATTTGGATCACATGAAAAGGTGCAATCCCTAGGAAGGTTAATAGGCAGTGTGCTTCATGTAACTGTGTGATTTACTGCTGAGTCTTAGCACAGACAGGGATTATGCTTTGAAGATATCTGTAATTTAGCAAAAGTAAGAGCTAGCTATTTCAGAAACTTTGTCAGGTTTTTGTTTGACATGTAGCTTTATGATTTACAGAAATATATAGGGTGAACCAGTGATGTACTTAAGTCTTTTACTCCAAAAGTCTCAAGTCTCTACCTTAAAATCTCAAGTCAAGTCTCAAGTCCTTGCAAGATACTTTCATGTCTCAAGTCTGGGAACTAATCTTAACTGAAAAAAGGAGGTAGTGATGGCTGTGTGTGTATGTGGAGGGTGAACTTTCAGTAACCAGAAGATTGGCCCCCATTCTTACTTTCCATTTCTGAAGATGGAGACTTTTTCAAAAGTGGGGAATAGGATCCTTCTTACTCCCCATTACTGAAGCTTCAAAGGATTAAGAAGGAAGGATTTTTCCTCTTCAAGCCTGTTGCCTCATACATTTGCTGTTCCCCTCTGAGAAGCATGCCTTGTGCTTTAAGTATAAGTCTTGCCTTCTGATCTTAGGAGAAATTTCAGGAGGCTCCTCTGATATACAGCAGAGATAGACTGCTGAGCAGCCATCAACACCACACCCCTCCAAACCTGTTGCCTGATGCATTTGCTGTTCTTCTCTAAGAAATATGCCCATACTTTGGGCTTGAGACAGATCATCATGTGACCAGTAGGCAAAAAGTGATGGAAGCACTGTTCAAAGTCGTAATATTTCTGGATGAATGTGTTATGTTATTAAACCAAATGCAGCAAGTCGGTCACTAAAAATGTACAAGTCATGAGTCAAGTCAGTGATCATTTATTTGCTGAGTTGAGTCCAAGTCAAGTCACTGAAGTGACTTAAATCCAACTTGAGTCCCACTCAATTGACTTGAGCCTACATGGGGGGAAATAGACTATATCCCAATCCACAATTCAGAAAGAAATGATGAAAGTGCATATGTATGGAAAATATGGACTTTCCTGCATCAGCGTGATGAAATAATACTGAAATGTAATGTGGCAAGAGTATGGTTACATCTTGGAGGAATCATTATTTTGTCATGCAAGAACACTTTACTCAATGCGACTTTGTCAAATAAGTGTTGCCTCATTTTGCAGCAACATTCTGTTTCCTATGTATGTTCCTCAGATGTCTCACTGGGTGCAATGGAATTTGCTTCCACATGAGCATGTACAGCCTGGTGCTTCCTAACCTTTAGACCTATGCTCAGATTACTTCAGGACCTACAGCTCTTAGTGCATTTTCAAAACATAAGTACAGGTCCACTTAACTGCACATGAATGATCTATAAAATAACATGGCTTGTCAGATGGCTTTTTGGCAAGCACTTATTAGTTTCTATTGAAGTCAATGCTTTATGTAGTTCATTGCCCTATCTCTTTTGCTGCAGCACAGTTACACAATAAAAGCAGCAGGCTATAAAAGGATCCAAGAACAGGTATATAGACTTAGTTGGAACAATAAAATTCAATATAACTTATACCCTGGTAAGTATGTAAAGGAATACGACCTCAGAATATCAAAACATATCCAAGATGCTAGCAACCTTGTTTTTTTTCAATACATACTAAAGATTCTGAAACAGCCATCATTTAAAGTATATGGATGCAATGAAGATATGAACCTGCATTACGGTGAATCAGATGTACCCCTAGATCCATTATCAACAACTAATAACAAGCAGTATGGCTCTCTAGAACCTCAGGAGTAAGCTCTTCTTATATACTTCTTATATACTGCCTGATTCTTTAAGTGGCAATGGAGAGACTGAGCCTAAGACCTTCTGAATGTCAAGCATTGAGCCATGGGCCCTTCATATTTTTTTAACTTCAAAAACTGAATTCATTCAGGACTTTGCTTCAATTGTGAGTAGGTTACATATGCACACTGTAACATCTCACCTATGCAGTGAAGCACACCAATTTTTTAAAAAATTTAGTCTGATTCTATGTGATGTTCGGAGCATATACATTTACTGATACCAGTTGGCACAGGTACACTTAAGAAACAGGCAGCCAGGTAGACTATTAGTTACCTGCCAACAATTTAAAAGTAAATACAGTGACCAGTGGGATTATTCTCATTGTAAGGTATACACAACTCCACTACAAGAGACATGCAGCTTTTCCTAGCATTTTCCTAAAATCATTAACATTGAAGGGAAGCCATCAGTTAAGTATTTGCTTCTGTTCTTGGGCACTCATGGGTGATACGAAAAGAAAGTAAACAATAGATATTACATATCTAGCAGGCTGTTTTGAAACAGAACAAATATAAATTTTGTCAATTAAGATATTTTAAAAGCCTCCCTTCTCCATTGTGGAGCTTTTAAGGTGATTTTAAAAGATTTTTCTTTTACTACTATGTTCACATGTGTTTAATTTCAATAAGAATTCACAGGTTGTCTTGTTACAAGGGGGGAGTCTATGGAACTCCCCTCCTGAAAGGCTGTTGGGTAAAGTGGGGATATAGAAGACCAAGTTAACTGCCCTTTACAAAAAGGGGCACATCTGTTACCCTGTGTGTTGGGGGTCCCGGCAGGGGCGCCCAAATAACCAAATAAAATCACAAGATGGGGAAATTAAGCTCGAGCACTCTCTTAAGCTAACGAGAGGCAGGGTAACTCAGCTAGGATCTTTAACCCTATGTATACAGCGTCAGGTCAGAGAGCGGCTAGACAAGGTTTTAAAGTAACAAACAATATTTTATTGAAGACAAGCAACACGAAAGACACGACATACACTAACTAACTGAGAAATAGAAATGGAGAGCTTTGGGGAATGGGACACCTGGTCTTGTAGTCCTGGAGAGAGGATGAGGTTGCGGGAATGGAAGGTCAGCGTGGTTCACTGAGGGGAGTTCACTGGACAAACTGACAGCAAGGCGGGATGGAAGTCCAAAGTGTTCTGAGGTAGTCCCGAAAATGGGAACTTTTTATAGGGTGGATTTTACCTACAGGCTATGCCGTGCTCGGTGAGAACAAAGGAATTTTGGAGCTGGACAAAGGAGTTGGAAAAGGTCAGGTTTTACATGATGAGCTTAGCGCTCGATGACAATAGTATGGCCAGTATGCAAATGGCTCAACATAAAGGAATGGCTCGGCTCTTGGCTGTGCGTCTTTGTAAAGATTTGCGCTGAGCAAAGCCAGTTTGCAGGAGGGTTTTTCCCTGAAGCATCGGAGAGGCTTAAGTTGCCTCCCTGCCTGAGGTTTGGAATGTACAACCATTAATGGCCGCGCCCAATACGTGCTTGTCCGGTGGACCTCTGCAAACACATGGAGTGGGGTGGCAGAGAAAGGTCAAGCAAAGGCCAAATTATTTGATATCAAAAGGATATCTAGTGCTCTCACCAGACATATCATAACCGTGATAACACATCCACCCTCACACACTTGAGCAATACTGAAAAAGAAGTCAGGAAATGGAATGGGCATACACAGTCGTTTTACCACTTGTTGGTAATGATTTCACCTATGCCTGCAGCCACAGCCGCAGCCCCATTCATAGCTGCCCATTTCCAGCATGGCTATTGAAGAACATACATTTCGGTTTTCCTTTCCAGTTCTAAAGAGGGGAAAGGCCTGAATCCAACTGTGATTCCAATAATTTGGACCCATTGAATCAATTGGGATTCAGTAAGACAAGACTCGTGTTAAGTTTTATTGAGCTAATAAATCCACCCTGGATAAGATTGCACTGTGGATACCGTGGCCGTTTCTGCTGGCAGAGCACAACCCACGTGTCCCAGCCCCTGCCTGGAATTTGTGTGTGTGTGTGTGTGTGTATCCCTTTGCTGCACGGCGTGGCCCAGCAAAACGTAAATACGCACAGTGATGCCATTAGAGCAGTGGTTCTCAACCTGGGGGTCGGGACCCCTTTGGGGATCGAATGACCATTTCACAGGGGTCGCCGCTCCTCAATCCTGCCCCCCTTTTAAAAGAAGGTGGCCTCACAGCCAATGGGAGCAGTGCTTCTGAGACCACTGCGCTGGGGTTCAAACTGCAAACCCCAGGATTCCATAGGATGGTGAAAGTGGAATAATAGCGCTATAACAGTCTAGTGCAGAAATAGCCAGGATGACTTTCTCCTCTTGCTTTTGTTGTGCGTGGACCCCTGGCGCTTGCCACACGCACGTGTTGTGTTCTTTGCCCTGACTGTCTTGCATTCCTCGCTTTTTGTATGTTCAGCGTCTGCACTCCCTTTAGGGAGGGAGGGAGGGAGGGAGGGAGGGAGGCAAAACGCGTCTGCTTATGCCGCCGCCATCTTTCCTCTCTCCCTGTCCTTTCCTCCCTGCGCCTCATGTAAAATGTGGGCTGTTTCGGCATTGCCTTTGGGAGTGACTGGCCTTTTGAACTGTGGAAACCCAACATTCAGAACCAGAACTACTACCTTAATTCTGGCATTGATGGACGCTTTCTGTGCTTAACAAAAGGGGGAGGGTTACCAGTTTTTAGGCATTAGAAGTCTATCCAGAGCAGTGATTTAGGGCAGTGTTTCCAATCTATTTGATGTTGGAAATGACTAACTAATTAAATAATAAATAAATAAATAATAACGAAAATGATTTTATGGTTGGGGGTCACCATAACATGAGGAACTGTATTAAGGGGTCACGGCATTAGGAAGGTTGAGAACCACTGCATTAGAGGATAGGAAAAGTTATTCTCTGCAGATGCACAGAGGCGTGTACGTTGCGCTTATTCTCTGCTCGCAGACCCTAAAACGGCTTCCCTGAGGGCCGCTGCGAGCGCCCACCCAGGCAGTGCCACCAACACGCCTCTACATCGCGCCACATTAACGCCATTCTATATATCTATACAGACAGAAAGAGGAGCCAGTCACATGGTTCCCCTTAAAGGCACGAGCAGGCTCCTTCCCTCCCACCCCATTTCAGCCCTCTTCCTCCTCCATCAAGCTCAGTCTTCTTCCCCGCCCCTCATTTGGTCATCCAAAGCAGCCCCCCCACCACCCTTTTTTCAGCCTAGTCAGTCCCTTTTATGCCACCCAGTGCGCCTGCGCATACCGGCGGCGGCCGCGGGTGGACGGCGGCGGCGGCCGTTCGGAATGTCGAACGCGCGGGGGGCGGGGGAGGAGTCCCTCCCTCCGGCGGACGCGCGTCGGCAGCGGCAGCAGCTGCTGCTGCGGGAGGGGAGGAGGAGGCGGCGCCTGTGTCGGCGCTGGAGGTTGTGTCCTTCCTGGGGAAACTCCTGTGCGCAGTCGCGGCGCTGAAGGCGGCTCTCTACCTGCTCCGCAGAGTCTGTCTAGCGATGGCCTGGAAGTCGGGAGGCGCCAGTCACTCCGAGCTCATCCACAACCTCCGCAGTGAGTGCGTGTGTCTCTGTGGGCGCGCCGGGCCCGGGGGAGAAAAGAAGGGGGTGGGTGGGAGGAGGTAGAGGGAGGGGCCAGGGGAGCGCGCGCCGTCCATTCATGTCACACTCACATACACACACTTTTCACGCGCGCGGGTCCCAACCCGTCGCTAAGGGAATGGCCGTGAGACGTTGGGTCGGCCCTCGCCGTCGCGCGCCTGGGAGGCGGCCAACTGTCGCTGGGCGACCGTTGGAGATCGAACGGGGGAGGGGTGTGAGTGGGTGTGTGGCGGTGGGGGGGTCTTCCTCATAGGGAAGGAGGCGGGCACGCAGGCTGAGGGGTCCCTTGGCTGTGAGGAGGGGGGGTAGGAGGAAGAGGTTGGAAGGGGCTGCTGAGGCGGGTGTGGCTCTCGCTCTCTCTGACTGCCTGGAAAGCCTTTTTCAGGGCAGCCGCGGCCGTCGTCGCCACTAGAAGGTAGCAGGGTGGGTCCCTGGGCCGCGTCCTGCGAAGATAAGCAGCCCGGTCGCGGCGGAGGGACTTCCCCCCGAAGCCGCCGTGGGGTTTCTGCACCCCGAGTCGGGAGGCGGCGGCGGCGGCGGGGAGAAACGGTCGACTCCGTTGCCCGCGTCGCCTCTGCTAGGAGCCTTTACGCCTGTGTGCTCCCGTGACCGCCGAGCGGCACAAATGTAATTTTCCAGCCGCGGGCTTGCCGCTCCACAACTGCGTGGCTCACAAAAGTCGCCAGCCTTCCAGATTTTAAGCCCCCGAGACCGATGTTAAGTTTCCAGCTGAATGGCCGCCGCGTGTGTTTGGATGTCGCTTGGGGAGCGGGGCGGCTGTCCCTCTTTTGCTCTCTCACCAGCTATTATGCAACTCTGGTCTCTTGGGCTGATTCTCGTCCGTTCCCCTGTTAACGTGATCTTTGGTGGCCGGGAAGCCACCACCCCATCTTGATGTCTGCTGGAAACATATGCGTAGTTGCCATGTTAGTTCCATAATAAGAAAGCGGGACAGAATGGGAAGTAGTGCTATATTCCAGTTAAAAATTGAGAATAGCTATTTAAAGATGTTGCACGAACTTTCGTATTATATTGGGCTTTTGTTAGTAAGGGGGCTTTTACATTTTCATTTTTTTATTTTTTACTTTTGTCTTTGTGCAGTAGTGTCTAACAAAGACTTGTGTTTGTGTATACCATTTCCACACCACACTGTTATAGTGCATTATTCCACTTTCAACATTCTGTGGAATTCTGGGGTTTGTAGTTTACTGAAGCCAAAGAGCTCTCTGGCTGAGAATTCTAAATACCCTTCCCTAAACTACAAACCCCAGAATTCCATAGGATGTTGAAAGTGGAATAATGCACTATAACAGTGTGGTGTGGAACTAGACCATCTCTAAAACGGTTTGGAAGGACTAGATTTTTGATTAAATAAAAGTTGCCACGTTTGTCTTGTGGTTGCTTCTTATGAAAGCACTGAGGTCTATTATTACGTTATGTGGAATTGTACCAATGGCAACGACACAAATGAGCTGCAGTCTTTAAGTATCAGCTAGGCGAGAATCTTGTGCTCCATGAAGTGTTGTGCCAGGCAAAGGAGAACCTCACAGGCAAGGATGTACTTTGTTTATAGGCCTGTGTCAGAAATCAGTTGCATCAGTTTCTGCTTTCATCTTGTCACCAAGCCAGTGGCTTCAACATCCTGTTTGTCTTGTCTGGATGGTACAGTAGTGGGGAAGGGATCTCTAGGAGCAGTTTTATAAAGGGAGTAGACAGTTCTGAGCAGTACAGGTTTCTTCTGTTTCAGGACTTATGTGTCAGTCATATCAATACATTTACGCTGTTAAAATCCTAGGATCACATTTGCTAGATTGTTGCGTCTAAGAAAAAGAAAGGGGACATATTTCTATATGGGAAACATGATTTTACAGCATTCTGACTTAATAAATATGCATGTTGTATTGATCTTCTTTGTTTTTACAGATTTTTTATTGTATTTGTCTCATTTCCAAAATATTGTCTGTAGCTATTCGTTAAAAAAAAAAAGTATACCAGCGGGTAACAAATTTGGGTCAAAATATATAGTAAAATAACAATAAATAGCAAAATGAAGGTTACATAAAATGCAATAAAATTTCTAAAAAGTACTGAACCTAATTTAAAAGAAAAGACATGCTGAAGAGTCTTTCCCAATTATAGAATGTTTAAAATTACTTCTTTTGCTAAAACTGCATACTTATGAACCCTGACTGCTTATAGCCTCTGGAAATGTAGTAGCGTTTTGTAGAATTATTTGTTTCTGAAGTCTTCTTAAGGATACTGGTTTTTAGAATAGAGTAGCAGTAGTAGGATTCTATTTTTTCTCCTGGATTCTTATTCTTGATGTTTCAGAGTAAATAGAGCTAAAAGCTCTATCATGGTTTATTAATGAGGTGGTTCACTTAGATGAGCTTTGGAATTTCTTTTGAGGGGTTTTTGTAAAGTAGATATATGTTGTGCTTGTAAGGGGACTATCATGTGAAGATTTTCATTTTTATTTTATACCACTGAATGATGGATATGAATCCTAGCACCTGAAAAGCTTTGGGAAGTGTTACACAGACATTAGTATTGGTTTGCAGGTTCTGGATGACAATTTTTTAATGTAATTTTCACTCTAAGTACAATTTAAATGTGCTAAAATTAAATAACAAACATCCTGAAATGCATTGTTATGAAATCTCTTGATTCAGAAATTGTTAACGGTACAGATGGTTAATTGGAATTATCACATGAATTTTGCATTTTCCTGTAATATGTAGTAGAAGATCATGGAGATGAATTCAAGACAATGGGTTCACTATACACAATATGTAAGGATTTTCGTATTTCCCCAGTTGGTTTGCATCTTAGAAAATTTGAAACCTAGAGATAGTTGCTTGTTCTTATATTTAATTATGAAAAAATAACAAAGAGCAAAATGAGAAGAAAAGCATGTAACATTTCATTCATCTTTAGGGTACTGTGATAGTAGTAACAAAGCAATGTAGATTGTATGCTGGAGAGCTAACATACAGCTTCTGCTTCTACTTTCATTCCATTCTGAAAAGAAAGCAAGGTGCTACTAGAGTGTATATGCTATAAGAGTGTACCTAATGCAGCCTAGCAGAAAGAGATTTTGTTTGAATTTTCACTGGTGCTACTTCAGGATGGTTTTGGACTCAGATTATTTTTTTGAGGAAAGAAAAGACCATAATTTCTTAGTCTACTGATCTAGACATTGTACCTGCCCCTTCTTTTAGTTGCTTCTTCAAAGAGAATTTCCATTCCAGGGCAGGTCAGGTAAGGGATACAGTTTCAGGATGCAATCCCATCTCAGTTCATGTATTGGCTTCATAACTGTTATGGCACATTCTTTGATGTGTTGAACTTGATGAGTAGGCATAGCTTGGATACTCTAGGCTTTATATAACTAAAAAAAATTTGCATAGTTCTGTTTCCTGCTGCAGCTAAGAATAAGTGGATGTTGGTTATCTATCTCCTGTTCCACAGTCCCAGTCCTTCCTGGATTTCTACTGTCAATGATATACTTGCTTTGCTGCCCCTACTGGAAACAGAATTAAGGAAATGTGTCAAATAACCTTAGAAAATGAACATCAGTCTTCATTCAAAGGATGATAGCATAGTTGATGTAAGACAAAGATGGAAGAAGATAGTTAAACAGGCAAAATCTGACCTATTCAGAAAGTTACATTGGATCTAAAAGCATTAGTAGGAAGCCAGCTAGGAAAGAAGAAAAAAGTTTCCTGGAATGGGTTGAGGTAAGATGGGCCCTAGGAAGAAAATATTGCTATCAGGTGATAGCAAGAGAAGGTAGCAAAGACCACTTCAGAAATGGACTATCTCCTTTTCCCATAGGGCCATTTTCTTACCAGTGCCCTTTGTAAAATTTTGCTATTCTTGGACCCTAAATCTTGATATTCATTGTAAGCTTCCTTAGAAGGATTTACACCCTGAAAACAGAGTTAATAATCACCACAAATCATACCAGGAAACTCTGGATTCAACTCCTGACTAATCCTGAGAGTGTATTTTAAAATTAGTTTGAAGTTATATAGTTCTTGTCTTCCATATTTTACAGGTAAACTGATGTGGGAACAATGAAAATTGTTGCTTTGGGCTATATTTTCAAGTGGCATGATTATATAGATTATATTTCTCTAAAAATGTCATTTTCTTTCTTATATTGAGTAATATAGACATGTTCAAAATACATGCGATATATATCAAAATTTATGGTTTAGCATTGGATCAAGAGGATAATGTCTTGTTGTTTTTCTAAAAACTTTGTACTTTTGATATAGTAATACGGTGGAATAACCTTGTTTTAAATTTTGACTAAATTTCCTTTCTTTCAGAAAATGGAATAATAAAATCAGATAGAGTATTCGAAGTAATGCTTGCAACAGACCGTTGCCATTATGCAAAATGTAACCCGTATATGGATTCTCCTCAATCAATAGGTATGATAATTATGTATCCAGTATCTTTATGAGAAAACTTTATTCCCTTTAAGATTTGAAGCCGGTTAACTGTAATGTTGTAAGTCTCTGCACAGAATGTGAAAATATATCATGGAGACTGGGCATGGTGGATCTTCTCGCCTTTTGGCTGCCAGCCAGCTTTCCGCAAGAGATGAGAGGAATTACACAGAGGCACATTTTATCTACTCAAAACAGGGATATAGTGGGCCCACCAACAGATGTGTCCTACATGAGCTGTAAGTGATGAAACCAAGCTATTGTAAGGAAAGCAAGTGCCTCTAAGAAGGGCTGAACTGCCAACATTTGGCTTGCCTAGAGAAAGACATATACCTCTAGAGTCGCTTTTTTGATTCAGGATAGATTTGTACCACATGAAGGAAAATTATAGACATTTGGAAATATAGCCTATCAAATTAATGCAGACTGTGCTGATGTAGTACAAAAGTGCTACCTAAAGAGAATCTACAGCCATTTTGATTAACTATACCCCATTTACAGCATCTGTAATTTAAGGCATTTCTATATCTCTATCTGTGTAATTAAAAAACTGAACTTCAGTGCTCTGTCTGTTCATAAAGATGCTAAAATTCTGTGATAGCTACCCTATAAAGATAACATAATTCTACAACACCTACATTCTAAGCATTCAGTAAAGCTGTTTTGGGAGAAATTTCTATTTCATTTTTTTAATCAGTAAACATTTTGGAAGAACCTGTACGCGGTAGCCTTAAGAAAGAAGTGGAATGAAATTCCTGTCTGTGTGTCCTAAATTAAACACAGTTTTGATTTTGCATGCTCAAGTGGCAGCTGTGAGTCAAAGTATTTTTGTTTCAGATGTACATGGTAGGCAGTTACAGCATTTGCTAGAGGAGAGGCCATTTGATATTATCATACGCACCCATGTAATTTCTAGGGTTGACAATTGCCTTATGCTTCGTGAGTCCCATGCCAGTGCAGAATTTTTGTGACCATCTCCTTATCTGGTGTGTGGCTGGCTACATAGAAAGCTTGTTCTGAGAAAACTCGCAACTGTCCATCAGCTTCTGAAAGCAATTCAAGATGTTTTCTTGTCCATATAAAAATAATTATATTAATTTAATAGATTAACAGCCCTGTTTGCCATCATTTAGATGTTTAAACAGCAATCAACTTCCACTATAGATTTTTCATCCTAAAACAAAGGAGCAGACTTATCACTGTGCCTGAAGTTTACTGATATTTTAGCCGTTATGATTTGGGTAGTAGGACAACTAGCAGGAGGAGGACAGTACCTGGGACAGGACTGTTTTTGAAACACTGTCCTTCCATCAGACAGTTGACTTAATGGGCTTTATAAAGCTCTAAACTAAGCTTGCACCTATATAACCTTGAGGTATCTTTCCCCATATGAATCTTCTATCTATTGAGATAAGTGTATGCATTTGTTATTTGGTCTTCTATCAGTGAGAGCATAAATTAGAATCATCTCTCAAGGGACCATAATTTTTTAATTCCTTCCCTAGAGAAACTTGCTGGAGCCAGATGTTATTTTTACAAATTTGTGCTTTCATCTGCTACTATCTCTTGATTTTGCTTGGAAAGAAGAGTGAAATTAAAAAATTCAGATTTCATGTAATTATGTAAATCCTGAATTTTTTTTTGTTCCAGTGGAATGTTATCCCCAATGTACATTTTTATGTCATGATGTTCATTTTAGAACTTTTTTTTAAAAAGTTTTCTAATATTTCTTGCAGTGCCATTTTTAATTGTTTCTATGAAGTCATGGTGACATTTAGATGTTTTTGAAGTGCCTGTTTCTTTTAACCCACTTGGGTTTCACGGAAAAGTGATCCCATGGAGCAATAAGCTGTTTTCAGCAGTGTAAGCTAGCTGTCTTGTGTTTTCTATATCAAGATAGTGATGCAACTGTGAAACGAGAGTTTTAAAGAGCTTGCTTAAATATTGATAATACTTCCTGCTTTTATAGCATTTATGTTTGGTAGTAACACAATAATTTTTTAAAGCATACCTAACAGTGGTTTGCCTCTGATTTAAAATATTGTAAAATGCTAATACACATGCTAGGCAATTAAATACTTTTGCCTATCTAGAGAAAATGAGTCTTCCCTATTCATTATAATCTTAAATTTCTGCTAGGTTGGATCCTAGGCAAGTGAATTGGCAGTTTTTCTGACTGTTTCATTAGTTTCTGAGCACACTTTCAGTATCCTAAATCTAAATTCTAGAATCTGTGGTTGTTAAGGTATTTTCTCATGCCAAACATATGATGGGGAAACTTGTAACTGCATAAGTACTCTTTTGTATCTGTCCCTTCTTCCTCCATAAGAAGAAATCCCAGTATGTCTTCAAGAAAGTTTTTTGATAATTATCTGCCACATTCACAGCCTCACAGTCTCTCCTAAAGCAAATTTCTCAGAACTCATAGTTAAGAAGGTATAACAAACTTTGTCCATAATAATGATTCTGAGAAGTCATTCTAATAATTATTTTTAAAGTTTGTGTAATGCGTAATGAAAAGGGAGGTGTAACGGGTCAAAAAAATTATTGTATTAAACTTGCAACAATAAGTATAGAAAGAGAAGTCTCAATGGATGGTAGATTAAGCTCTTCAAGCCATTAAGGACAGATGAGAAGCAAAAGTCAAAGAACTAGGGTCAGAACCCTGAATGCAGCTGTTCAGTTACTTCTGTGCAATGACAAAGAGAATTACCATAATAATCAATGCAGAGAAATAACAGAAAAGAACAAGAGACCTCTTCTACAAAATCCAAGAAATCAAAGGGAAGTTAAACCAAGCATGGGAATGTTCTACGATCAGCAGAGGAACACTTTACATGACCAAATAGAAATACAAAGATGTTGGAAACAATACATGGAAGAAATATATCAAAGAAATGGAATGTTGACTGATTTATTCAAGGAAAAATCGTATGAAGATGAACCACCAATTTTAGAAAGTGAAGTGAAAGCTGCATCCAGAGCACTTGGGAGAAATAACTGGAATAGATGGCACATCAGTAGAGCTGCTTCAGTCTCCAAAAACAAAATCTACTCTAATTCTAACTAAAATCTCTCAACAAATATGGAAAAAAATGGTCCACAGATTAGAAATGCTCAGTATACATTCCAGTCCTCTAGAAGGGGGATGTCAGGGATTGCAGTAACCACAGGACCATTGCATTAATCTCACATGCAAGCAAAGTCACACTCAAAATTCTACAATAAAGACTTTTACCATATATGGAACAAGAAAAGCCAGATATCCAAGCTGGATTCAGAAAAAGAAGAGGCACTTTTCTGAAACAATTTCAGAAGAAAATTAGCCTGTATTTTATAGATTATAGTGAAGCCTTTGATTGTATAGATCATGAATGATTGTATAGATCATGTATAGAAATGTTTTGAAATATATGCTATTTGTAAGTTGTTCGCCGCCTCAATCCATATGGAGAGGCGGTATACAAATAAATAATAATAATAATAATAATGATGATGATGACGATGATAATTACTCTTAAAGAAATGGGTGTGCCACAACATTTGATTGTCCTAATGCATAACTTGTATTCAGGGCAGAGGCGGCCATCAGGGCAGAATATTGCCATGCCCCCCCTTGAGAGTTAATCTTCATCAGAACACAAAGGAGGAGCCACAGCAGACACTTGATAGCTAGCCAAGTCCTCCTTCTATTCAGCAGGTCGGGTTGTGTTCATAGCAGGAAGAAGAGCTAGAGGAGAGGCTTCTCAGTCCCAAAGCAATGCTGAGTTTCAGACATCCAGCCCAGACAATTCCCTACAGACAAAGTGAGAGGCTGCAGTCTAGGCGTTGAGAGGAGCATGTCCGTGGAACACTTTCCTTAAATATTGCCTGGGTTCTGAGTTTTGGCTAAACATGGTGCCTATATAAGCAAGTCACAGCCACTAGTTATGTCACTGAGTACAACTTCAGTCTGATCAACAGTCCAGCTTGCAAAAATGTGTTTATCAGATTTGCGACCCCTGGACTGTTTAAGGACTCTGCTACTGTGATTCCCTGGAAAGCTTTCTGGACTATTTGATTCTGGTTACCCCTTACTTCCAGGGCTTACTGACTTGGGAACTCTGAACCTTGTTTGAGCTTGAGAGCAAAACAAAGAAAAACAGAATGGTTTCCAATTGGTAAGGGGGTTAGACAAGGCTGCATTTTATCAACTTGTCTGTTTAACTTGTACACCAATCATACATAAAGCAGGACTGATACCAACTTGGGAGGGGTTACTAATACCCCAGAGGACAGGATCAAAATGAGCTTAACAGGTTGAAGAGCTGGGCCAAAGCCAGCAAAATAAATTTCAACAGAGAGAAATGTAAGGTCCTACATCTAGGCAAAAAAAATGAAATGCACAAATATAGGATGGGAGACACCTGGCTGGACAACAGTACATGTGAAAGGGATCTAAGAGTTTTAGTAGAGCACAAGTGGAACATGAGTCAGCAGTGTGATGCAGCAGCCAAGTAAGCCAACATGATTCTTGGTTGCATCAATACGAATATGATGTCTAGATCAAGGAAAGTAATAGTGCCACTCTATTCTGCTGTAGTCAGACTTCATCTGGAATACTGTGTCCAGTTCTGGGCACCTCATTTTAAGAAGAATATTGATGAGCTAGAATGTGTCTAGAGGATGGTGACTAAAATAGTGAAGAGACTGGAAGCCATGCCCTATGAGGAGTGGCTTAGGGAGCTGGGTACATTTAGTCTGCAGAAGAAAAAGTTAAGAGGAGACATGATAGCCATGTTCAAATATTTGAAAGGATGTAATATCGTAGAGGGAATAGGCTTGTTTTCCACTGCTCCAGAGTATAGGACAAGGAACAGTGGATTCAAACTACAGGATAAGAGATTCCACCTGAACCTCAAGAAGAACTTTCTGATAGTTAGAGCTGTCTGGCGGTAGAATACGCTGCCTTGGAGTGTGGTGGAGTTTATTTCTTGGAGGTTTTTAAACAGAGGCTGGATGGCCATTTGTTGGGAATGCTTTGTTGTGTGTTTCTGCATAGCAGGAGGTTGGATTGGATGGCTGCTGCAGTCTCTTCTGATTGTATGATTCTCAGGATGGAACAGAGGAGTAATCCCCAATGATCAGGTTATTCCCACGTGCCAGCCAAATCAGGCAGGAGTCAAAATTCTTTTTCAGTTAAGACAGTTACCAACCCTACCCTTTTCTGTCAGTTTTTATTTTCCTGCCAATGAAGCCGGTCAGTTTTTTTCCCTTCTCTGATGTGACGTAGTTTAGAAAGGTTAGACCAGGTTTGGAGGATATATTGAAGATTTTGAAAAATGGCTTCTCAGATGCCCAATGGCACAGTGTGGCTCTGAAGATTTAAATAAAAATGGTTCAAAGAATGTGTTTCCTCAAATGGCTGCCAACCCACATGGCTCTGAGTTGGAAAACAAGAGTTATGGAACAAATCCTCTCAGATGGCCATTGTCATACCCTGTATCAGAGACTCTGACAATGAGGAGGAGGATTCTGAGTCTGAGGTAGAAGCTTCCTCAGAGGCAGGAGCTTCCACAGAACAGAAGCTTGCACAGAAGAAGGAGATAATAGACAACAACAGGGGCCTGAGTACGGGGAACAAATAGAGGATGAGATAACAGAAACACTTACCCTGCAAGAGAGATGCCGGCAGAGGGAGAGGCTGCTCCACGTGGCGCGTTTTAAGTAGAAAGGGAGCCCTCATGAAGGAACACCTGTGGTGATAGCATCAATAGATAAAAAGGTTTGAGCTGGCCCTTCTTTCCAGGATCAGCAACTGGTGTCTTCAGTTGTGAAACCCTGTGTTGTTCTCTTGCATCTGGATTACCTGGAAACTGCCTGTTTTGACTATGAATTGAACTTGCCCTTTGGATTTGTTTGCTACAGGACCTAAGCTCTGTTTAGGACATTCTCCAGCTCTTGCTGTGTGAGTAAAAACTGTGCTGCTGTTCATGATTAATTGCCAGCTCTGTCCTGGACATGACAGTTGCCAACCCATGAGCTTCTGATGAAGGAAAGAAAGATGATTTAAAGAAAATATTTATTTCGTCAAGTGAGATTGACATGGAGGAGAGCAAAATAGTCGTGAGTAAAATAGCAGATAACGAAGAGAAAAAGGATGTTAAAACGACCGCGGGGTGGTCTCAGAGGCCTAAAAAGAAAAAGTTTTCATGTACTGGGTCTAAGTTGGGTCTGGCTGTATCTTTTAAGGCGGCAAAAGTGGCAGCACCAGCTTTAAAAGTTTCAAGGGCCTATTCGGACTGCCATCGTGAAATTCAGGATTCCAGGGAGTTGGGAGGGGTGTTGTTGGAAAGATCCTCCCACTCTAGAGTCTCCACAGAAGGTAAATAGCTCCCTGAAGGGAAGGGAGGGGCTGTTTTTGAGTGCTCACCAGTTATGCATGCGGGTGCTGGAAATGATTCCCCTGGAGTGGCACGAGCGGCAACAATAAATCTTTTTCAGTCTCCTATGTCTGTTAATGGGATGAAGCGAGGTGATAGTCACTCTCAAGAATTTCCTCCTGAGCTACTAAATATGCTGAGAGCTTGAAGAGGTGAAGGGTCTCTAAGATTTCCACTGGCCAGGGAGAGAGAGCTATCATGTAGAGGAGTGGATCAGAGACCAGTGTTAGGAGACAATTGATTTTTTAACATGCTATCTATGTCTTCTTCAATGAATGTGAATTTATTTAACACCAATGAAATACAGATGATGATTAGACAAACTATATCCAATGAATTAAATGTAATGTTATTTAAATCTAACAATCAATTTACTGGCTTTGATTCTGCAACACAAAGAAATTTATTATTTAATTCTGAGGAATGTCAAAATAAATCAAATGCATTTAATATGAATGTGAGACCTTCGCAATCAGAGGTGAATGAGATGATGGACAATGATAGAAACCAAGTGGACAGTGGACGTACTGTTGAAGAAAGGTTGAAGACAAAAGGGAAGACTTATGAGCATAGTAAGATCGCGGGCAAAAAAAGGAGAATGGACACTTAAGCAGATGAAGGAGACGATATACCAAGGAAATGTTCAAGAAAGGATAGACATAGAATTATGGATGAGGAACAGTCAGTGGAAGAGTGGCAGGATGAGCAGATGCAGTTGGAAAGTATGGAGACTGGGGATTCATCAGATGGAGAAGAAGCTGTTGAGGTGGATAATAATAGATTATTTCAGGAAGAAACATTTAAGTCTATATTAAAAAGAATATTACAGACTTTGGGTTTAGAGATGGATGAGGAGAGAGATCAGCATAAGGAGTTGAAAGAAAAGGATAAGGTAGCATCAGTAATTAAAAAGAGAGAATCACATGGAGCTGATATGCCATTGCCAGAGATATTTAAAGATTTAATATATTCTGAATGGGATTTTCCTGTAAATAAACGTAGATTGTTTGGATATATAAATAGTCTATATTCCTTTAACAAAAAGGATTTAGAATTTCTTAAAACCTTGTTAGTGGACGGCCCTATCGCTGGCCTTGTGTTGAGGACCTTGGTTCTCCGTGATGGAGATACATCTCTTAAAGAAGTTGACAAAAGAAGGGCAGAGTCAGTGTTGAAAAAAGCCCATGGAAATGTGGCTGTGGTTATTAGAGCATCAGTTGCATCATCAATGTTTGCTTGGGCAGCAGTAATCTGGATGCAGGAGGCTATGGAAAGTGAGGAAGTTCATTCTCATTCAAGAACTTTAGCAAGAGTTAGGAAAGTTTTAGAGTATATAGTAGATGCTGCTTCTGATTCTGTGGCTTTTATGGTTAGGAATATTAATACTTTGACTGTGACTAGAAGATCTTTGTGGCTGTGTCATTGGGACTCGGATCAAAAGTTAAGGAATTATTTGGCATTTGTCCCTTTTAAAGGAGAACTCTTGCTTGGGAGTCAAGCTTTAGATAAGGTTTTGGTGGAGAGCAAAGAGAAAAAGCAAGTAATGCCAACTCTACAGAAAAAGAAGATAGAGAGGAAACCATTTCACTCAGGATACTATTTCTTCTGAGGGAATAGAGGAGGAAGCAGACAATCTGACAATAGATATGGGAGATAGCAGTGGTTTTGGTGAAGGGGCCAATTTAATAGGAATGAATCTTTTGTTAGACGAGGTCCAAATCAGGAGAGATCAGGAGATTCTTTTCAGAAAAAAGGAAGGATCCAATTCTGACAATGAAGAGTGTTGTGTAGAGGGGAGACTTCTGAGGTTTGGCAAACTGTGGAACCAAGTAACAACAGTTAAGTCAGTTGGTAACCAGAGGTTACAAGATACTGTTTGACAGTTTGCTGAAGACCAGGTATGTCTCTTTCCCAGTAGTGAAAGAAGTAGAGAAGAAGGAAATAGTTTTGAGAGAAATAGATAGTTTTTTGTACATTAAGTGGTGGAGAAAGTCCCGAGACAGCAAAGATTCTTGGGAATCTATTCCACATTCTTTACGGTACTGAAAAGCAGTGGAACTTTTCATGTGGTATTGAATCTCAGGTATCTCAATGGATTTGTGAGGTACTTTCAATTCAAAATGGAGACTCGGCAGACAATAAAAGAGGATATGCAAAAGGGAGACTGAGTGGCTTCAGTAGATTTAAGGGAAGCTTATCTACATGTACCGATGAGTGATTCAGACAGGACATTCATCAGGTTTCAGTATATGGGAAAACATTTCCAGTTTAAGGCTCTACTGTTTGGACTGGCGTCTGCTCTGAGAGTCTTTACAAAAATATTGGTACCTTTGATTGCTTTTGTAAGACAGAGGGGAGTTCATCTTACTTAGATGACATCCTGCTGAAGGCATGTTCAAAAGCGGATTTGAAAAGCAATTTGCCAGTGACAGTTCAGATTTTACAGAAATTGCGGTTTCTAATAATCAATTTCCAGAAGAGTCAGTTCGAACCAATGACACTGATTTCACATTTGGGAAACACAGATGGATACAAAGAAGGGTTGAATGTCTCTATTGCAGGAGAGAAAACAAAAGGTAATGTCAGCTGTAAGGAAATTGACTGTAATGAAATGTGCAGATTTGATGTGGTTAGCACAAATGATGGGGTTGTTGGTATCAACAATTCAGTTAGTTCGCTGGGGCAGATATCATTCAAGGAGCTTGCAAAGACTGTTAGTGCCTCAAAAAGAGGCAAAAAGAGACATTATTTGATTTAGTTACCTCTCAGTCTGAGAAATGAAATGAAATGATGGCACAAAGACTCAAATTTGAGCAAAGGAATTCCATTGTTGTTATAAGAGTGACATTATTAAGGTCTTGCAGCACACGGCTTATGGACTGGAGTAGATATGAACTGCAATATAAATTATTTGGAGCTGAAAGTGGTACGTCTTGCTCTCCTTGAGTTTGCAGATTTGATGAAAGGTCAACATGTTCAGGTATGCACAGACAATATGACAATGAGGACCTACATTATGAACCAGAGGGGTCTTCATTCAAGATTGCTCATAAAAGAGTTGACCAGATTGTTTTGCTGGGAGGAGAAGAATGTACTATCCATAAGAGCGGTTTATCTCAAAGGCAAGGTGAATATCAGAGCAGATTACCTGAGTCAACACAGTCTACATCCAGGGGAATGGTCACTGAATTATATGGTGTTTCAGAACTTGATGAAAAGATTTGGTCCTTTGCTAATAGATTTATTTGCCTTAGTCAAGAATACCAAATTAAAAATATTTTTTTTCTATTAATGGAAGCAGGTGTGCAGAGGCAGTAGATGCTCTTTCGGGAACTTTGCCAAAGGAGAGACATTATGCCTTTCCGACACTACAGATTATTCAGAAAGTACTTCAAAAGATTCAAAGGGAAGAGGCAGAAGTGTTGTTAATTGCACCATTTTGGCCCAGGAGACCATGGTTTTCTCTACTGAAGCAGTTATCAGTGGGAAGAATGTAGAAGCTTCCAGTTTGGAAAGACCTTTTCAGTTAAGGGCTAGTGCATCATCTGAACTCAGTGGTTGCATTTAATGGCTTGGCTTTTGAGAGGGAAGCATTAAAGTTGCAATTCATCAGAAATTATTGAGACTATTCTAGCATCCAGAAGACAGCCAACACAGAATATTTACAATATGACTTGGAAGGTCTTTGACAAATGGTGTAAAACAAAGCGTTTACAAGTTGCAGATTTATGAATTAGACATGTTCCTCAGTTTTTACAGAGGGTTTGAGACCTAATGCTTTAAAGCGCTAAGTGTCAGCTTTAGAAGTGGCATTTTGAAAGTATGCCTCTTTCAGCTCATCCTCATGTTAAAAGGTTCTTAAGGGGAGCAACTATTTCTTCCCTTCCAATGAGACATAGATTCCCAAGTTGGGATTTGAGTCTTGTTCTAAATGCTTTGACAGTGGCACCATTTGAGCCTATTAAAGAGGCATCTTTGAGGTTGATGACAGCATTTCTTGTGGCAATAACATCAGCAAGGAGGCTGTCAGAATTGTCAGCTTTGTCAATCAATCCAAATTTATGTAAATTTGAGGATGATAGATTGATTTTGATTATAGATCCAACATTTCTTCCAAAGTGTGTTTGAACTAAAGGAACACCAGATGTGATTTATTTGCTTAATTTCTGTCTTCAACCAAAGCATTCAGAGGAGAGAAGATGGCGTACCCTGGACGTGAAAAGGACTTTTAAGCTTTATATCAAACGATCAGCAAAGATTAGATAACAGAAGCTTTGTTTGTCTCTTATAATTCAAAGATTTTGAGTCAGAGGACTTTAAAGTCAGTTATTGGAAGATGGATCAGAACATGTATACTAGACTGTTATGATTATGCAAAGGTGCCAAGGCCAAAGAATGTGTGGCCTCATTCTACTAGATCTGTGGCTACAAGCACAGTTTGTAGTGTTACGTCTTTGTTGCAAGATGTGTGTAATCCAACAGGATGATCAGAGCCACATGCATTTATAAGACATTATAAAATAGATATATTTAAATCAGCACAGGCTGCTTTTGGAAGAACAGTGCTGCAGTCAGTGGTAAAGAGTTTGTAATGCAGCCTGCCCAGGGTGTGGCTTGGGTATATCCCAATTGTTGTGGATTACTCCTCCGTGCCATTTCCAAGAATGAGAGGTTGGACTTACCATGAATGGTCATTCTGGGAGGCGGGAGGAGGAATCCATGCCCACCCTGATAAAATGGGTAGTAGGTAGACTAGATCTTGTAAGGTAATGTTTAGGGACCAAGTGGTTTCTTTGACTAGTGAAAGAAACTGACAAAAGTAGGGTAGGGCTGGTAACTGTCTTAACTGAAAAAGAACATTGACTCCTGCCTGATTTGGCTGCCATGTGGGAATAACCCAATTGTTGTGGATCCCTCCTCCTGCCATCCCAGAATGACTATTCACAGTAAATCCAATCTCTCATTCTGGACTCAGAGGAAGCAGATGTGAGAACTGGAAGAAGGAACGTCAGCAATTTAAGATATGCAGATAACACCATACTACTAGCTGGAAATAGTGAAGACTTGTAAGATTATTGAAGAAATCAATGTAAAGGCAAGAGAGTGCAAAGGAGGCTTCCAGTTGAACATTAAGGGAAAAAAAATAGCCACAGATGATTTACATAATCTTAAAATAGATGAAGAAGACATTGAAATAGTTCAAGATTTTCCATGTCTTGGCTAAGTTGTTAATATGAAGGAGACTGCAGTCAAGAGATCAGAAGAAGATTTGAAAGGCCATCTATGAAGAAACTAGACAAGATCTTGAAGTGTCAAGATATATCATTGAATACTAAACTTAGGATTGTCCATGCTGTTGTATTTCCAGTATCTATGTATAGTTATGAAAGGTGGACAATGAAGAAAGCTAATAGGAAGAAAACACCTTTTAAATGTGATGCTGGAAGAGAGTTCTTTGAATACCATGGTCTGCTAAAAAGACAGATAAATAGGTCCCAAAGCAAATCAGGTCTGAACTGTCCATAGGAGCCAAGATGACTAAACTGAGACTGTTGTACTTTGGACATATCATGAGAAGATATCAACCACTAAAAAAGAGAATAATGCTTGGTAAGGTGAGTAAGACAGTAGGGAAAGAGGAAGACCACATTACATATGGATGGGCTAAGTCAAGGAAGTCACAGCCCTGAGTCTGCAGAGCCTGAGCAGAGCTGTTGATGATAGGATGACTTGGAGATCTCTCATTCATAGGGTTGCTGTAAAAGTTGACTTGATGGAACAACAGTACATATAGTTAAGCCCAAAATACTGAGTTGTTTAGTTTTTGGTTTCAAATCTAATATTTATTCAAACCTAACATTCAAATCTAGTATTTAAATCTAATATTTCAAATCTAATCTCAGCCCCCCCTTTCCACCTGAATAACATACTTATTCCTGATACAGTTTTTATAAGACAAATAAAATATGCTAATTCTGAATTTTATGAAATGCATACCACTTCTGAATGTAACTGTGCAGATTTGCAGGTTTACCTGCACAGAGAAAGGCTCTTTCAGAACAAGTTGTCATTAAGCTGAATTGGAAGCTGATTTGATTCCGTTTAGAACCATTATGTAGAATCAGCATGCTAATTGTGAACACTGTTAAACAGACAGTTAGCAAATGAAGTTTTATGTATTGGTTTGAATATAAGATTACCTATATTTTGGAAGCGAGGATCATGCAGCCCTCCAGAGATTGTTGAACATCAAATCCTAGTATTCCTTACTGTTGGCATTGCTGTTTAGGGCTATTGGGAACTGCAATTTAGCAATATCTAGAGGCTGCACAGTTCCCATTTCTGCTATATTTCAGTGTATAACAAATAGACTATAATATATAAAACACCTTGAATGTAGAATGTCGAAAGACCCCGTGTGCTTCATATATGTATGATGATAATGAATACTAGCATAAATTTGTTTCAACCATTTTTATCAAGTAAGGCCTGAATCCTATTGCTTATTCCCAACTAGAGTAAACCCATTGAATCAGTTGTTAAATAATGAGTAAACATGTAAATAGATACTGCTGACCTGATGCGTCTACTTCTGTTGGGACTAAAATAGGACACAGACCTATTTGTGAAACTTTGGAAGAAGAGTTTTCCAGTCTACTTCAGAATAGCTGAAGCTAGAAATAGATCTTTCTGATTTTGAAACATTTTGACAAGAAAACATTTTAAAAACACCACATTTTGTATAATATAACAACATAATTTATAGGTCATTTTATGTATTCATTTTTACTAGTGAAATGACTAAAAACAAATTTAGGAAACTCCACCATCTCTTTTGGAACTGACCAGAATCAGAATGCTGGAAATTAAAACAAAGAGTCATGTTTTGTCACCTGTAATTAACTTCTCAAGAAATATACAAATAATTGCCTTATTAAAAACAGATATAAAACTCCAGAATGGTACATAGGTCAAAGTTTTCGTTGAGTACTCTCAGAACAACTGTGTTTCAAATAAAAGTCTAGAAAGAATTTCTTTGGCATTATTACAAAACTGGATCCAGTCTGGCAGGAGTAACGTACAACCTTACTCCAAAGTGAAATTAGATGTTAATGGTGCTTCCATGATCCTGGTTCCACTTTGCTGTTGGTGCTTGTGTGTTAGGTTCATTGGTATATGATTCTAAGGTTCTACTCGTTTAGTCTATGTATACGAGTAGACGGAGGCACAGGGCTGTATAAACAGCATGATGAAATCATAGGATCTCTAATATTGGGCACTGTGTTGAGATGAAATAGTTAACAGATATGCAAACAGTATTATGTAATATTTAACACTAGATAGTGATTTTCCTCATTGCTGATTTTTATTTTTATGTTAGATTGTGGATAATTATGACTTCCTGTTTTCATTTTGTTGGTTTATACCTCTCCTTTTTTTTTTTTTTTTTTCTTTTTATGATATGATTGCTTATGATATGCTTGCTCTTCTCAAAAAATGTTTATAGGATTTTATATATGATAACCTGGCTCACAAAAACTGTGAGTATTCATAATATTGATTTGCTCAGATATTTCTTTTGCTTCACAGGATTTCAAGCAACAATCAGTGCTCCACACATGGTAAGTTTTATTTTTATACACTAAATATCAGCTATCTGACAAATTTCTAGTTTTTCTCCATATAGCATTCTTTAGTTTGGGAGACAGGGATATTGCCCATTACCAAATGGCTGGATTTCAGGAGACCAGAAAATATCTTCATCTCTACTGCAGGAAACTCTGTTGTACATAAGAAAATTTTAATATTATTTGTATTTTAGTACATAGTACAGATACCTAGCTTGTTGAACAACTGGGGTGCCTCCAAAAATAAAATTAAAATTAAATTAAAATTAAAAAACATTTTTTTTCTTGCCAGTTTGTAATGCCCCTAGCATCCCCAAAAACCATGTCCTGAGGAACCTAATTATTTTATATCAAACATAGTGAGTCATAAAGATATACTGGAAGGACACGTAGACAGGAAAGCTCTGTTTTCTGTCATGCATCCTGGGGTTATCTGGCAGTTGGCTCAATGGATACTTGAATGGATTTTCAGCAGTGATCAGGACAATTACTCTCTGTTTAAAATGCAAAACAGCCTGGAATTTGACTCCTTGAGGCATGCATCTCCGGAGAGATACTGATCTTGCAGGAAACAACAAGAATGTTTGGTTGTATTTTCTTTGAACTACAAAGAAAATAATCCATCTTCATAAAAACTGAAAACATCTGGTTTCGCAGGACATTGTTCAGATATAACTAGGCGCATTTTCTGATTCTTTTCGGAGTTTGGAGTTTGACAGAGTTTGAGAGATTCTTTTGGAGAAGTTAGAGAGTTTCTTTCTGTAGTTTTGAGAGCTTAGAGTAAGGAGTTCTCTCAGATCTGCAAAACAATGAAGCTTGTAAGCTCCCCTCAGCCCTTAAAGGTGTGACTGAGATCTTTTCTCCCAGCTGAAGACTTCTGGAATTGGTATAGTATTAAATCAAACTCTTAAGTCTCTCTCTCTCTCTTTCCTAATTTTCATCTCTTTCTAACTTTCTATAGTCTTGTATGCTTGGAGTGTGTGTGAAGCTGAGTGATTGTATGAACTTTAACTTTCTATAGTCTTGTATACTTGTTATAGTTAGTGCAGCTGAGTAATTGTAGGGACTTTACATCTGTGTTAATAAAATACTTACATTAGAACAATTTGTGTGATTTTTGACTGGACCTGATCCCATAAAAATTGGGTTAAAGATCCTAAAATATCCTGTCCTCTTTGCATGGCTAAGGCAGTGCTCAGAGCTAATTTTTCCCCACAGAAGACAATTTTGACAGCTTTTGGGAATCCTCTTAAAGGACTCCTAAGCAAGCAGGGTAACAAGTTTATGTAAATTTGCTCACTTTTTATTTTAGAGAGTACAGATCCTGTTTCTTGTAATATCGCACAGTTCTGCATTTTCTCCACTGTTGTCCTAGTTTTGTTAAATGAAGAAAAAACACCGTCAGGCCAGACTTTTATCATTCAATAACTGTGTCTCATTCATGTAGTTTTACTGGAGGTCCAGACGTTGTATTCCACATGTTACTTTCATGTATTTCCAATAACTGCTGTCTCCCTCCCTCCATCTATCATAGATCAAAATTTGGTATGGTTGCACAATGTCCTTTGATTAGTAACTGTAGAATTCCTTCCTTTGAAAGCACACAGAAGTCTCGTGCCACTTTAAATACTAACAGATGTATTGTGGTATTGTAGACAAGGGTCCTTTTCATGTGGTGTTCATAAAAATGTATTCTTTGTGCCATCACCTGTATATATATACAAACACACACACTGAAGGAGGCAGAATGACTACATAACAAACGGATGTAGAAGCATCCCATTTTCTAATTATGGTTTTGAAACATGGACAGTGAAGAAAGCTGACAGGAAGAAAACAAATTCATTTGAAATGTGATGGTGGAGAGGGGATCTGTGAATACCATGGACTGCCAAAAAGATAAATAAATGCATCTGAGCCCAAATCAAGCCTAAATTCTCCCAAGATGTCAAAAAGAAAAAACTGAAGATGTTGCATTTTGGACATACATAAGATGACATGGCTAATTTCACAAGACAGTAACGATTGCTAGGGTGGAAGGCAGTAGGAAGAGAAGGAAATCCTATTACGTATGGATACATTATCAAAGAAGCCACAGATCTGAGTTTGTGAGATCTTAACAGACTTTTAAAATCTAGATGTCTTGAAGGTTTCTCATTCCTGGGGTCCACATAAGTCGAAGCTGACTTTATAGAAATTAACAACAAGTAACACCTCAGCCAATTTCAACTATGTTTTGTTAGGTTCTTTAAATGTTATTACATTTCAGGTTAGTAAGTTCAGACATGCTTTCAATGAAAAAGAAGCCTATTTTAAAGTGGGAAATTGGGGATTCCAGAATACTCTAGGGAGCTCTAAATGGGGAGGGGAGATCATACATGCAGAAGCGATGTTTTGATGAAAAGAGGGCCAAAAGAGGACCTGGAATATTTTTTTTAAATGGAAAGGTAGAAATCAGACCATCAGAGCTGCTGACTAGAAAGAGCCTGTGGGTGTGTAGTTCAACTGTAGAGTGCCCCCCCACTCCATCTTCTTGCTCTTTGCTTGCAGACTCTGAGCTGCTGCAGACCTCTAAAGCACATCTCTCCCTTCCTTTTGGCTTAATCTCTAATCTTAGCCACTCACCCACCCCCTTTCAGCTCTTCTGTGTATTTCTGTATTCACTGTACTCCCTTTTTTTTTTAAAGGATAATAAATAGTTGCTTCAGTGAGATGGTAACTTCCTGAACCTTTTTGTTGTTGCTAATGTTTCAGCTAGAATGGATACTAATAAAATCGATATTAAGCTGAGGTGCAAAAGAGAAATAGCCTGTTTTCCATAGAGGAAGTCATGCATGTATGTGCACGTGCTCTCCCTCTTTCCCCCTTCAGAGTCTGTTGATTGGATAATATTAAGATGTCATTAACTTGCTCTTGTTTTTCCCCAGAAAAAGAGCACTGGTACATTTAAATGAGAGAAAATGGATCTATCTTGCAAAAGTCTTTTGTATAAAGAATTAGGACTGTTCTGACATGATAAAGAGGAATAAGGCTTCTTTGTTAGTGGAGATTAGGTCATTCATAATTGTTTGAAAACAGGACTTATACTTAATGTTCAGCCCTCCTGATTTCTTTCTTTTTTCTTTCTTGAAGTAGCAATGACTAAATTTGAAAGTGTCTTTAATATGAGAAATGCCAGTATTTATTTGGGCTTTGAATATATAAATCGAGTGGGGCCAGGATTGGTAACATGATCTGTCCTTTTCAGAGATATGGATCTGCTCCAGGAATCTTAGTCCTTTTGACTGTTCCGAGTTCTGGCCTTTAGGGTTTTGGGGCCTTCAGGAATAGAAAAAGAATAAATGAGGCCATCCTTTGCCATGAACCTTCCTTGTATACTAGGAAAAGGGGAGAGATACAGGTTATTCCAAGACTAGTTCCCACATTCAGGATTGTTGTTGTGTGCCTTCAAGTTGTTTCCAACTTACAGTGGCTATAAGGCAAACCTGTCATGAGGTTTTCTTGGCAAGACTTGTTTGAGGGTGTTGTGTGTTCCCTTGGCCTTCTGAGGCAGAAAGAATGTGACCTGCACAGTGGGTTTTCGTGGCTGAAGGGGGATTTGAACCCTAGTCTCCAAAATCCTGGTCTAGCACTGCTCTAGCTGGATGTTACTAAGGATAAGTAGCCATTCAGGATACTTACTCTAAATTTGTTGGAAGCTTGAGAAAGCCAGTAACCTCTCTCTTCCTCTGTTTTCCCTTTTGGAATGAGTAGGTTTTCAAATGGACCTGTTGTGAGTTGCTTCAACCGTAAACTCACT
The DNA here is from genome assembly GCA_948474755.1 of Ctenosaura bakeri. NCBI lineage: Eukaryota > Metazoa > Chordata > Lepidosauria > Squamata > Iguanidae > Ctenosaura > Ctenosaura bakeri. Next base: position 45,564 of record CAOLHI010001350.1, on the reverse strand, counting down.
GCCTGCCTGTAAAGGTTTCTTTAGGCCAAAAATAAGGATTTTTCTTTTAAAAGCTGAACATAGAGATTTTTTTTTTTTGAGCCCTAGTCAGCACAGCCAATGGTGAGGAATGTTGGAATGCTGCATGATTACCATCCCAGCTCTGAAGTCTGACATTTTTGAGGTTTCCTGTTTTTGTAGTTGAAAAACTGGGTTGTTTATTGTATTATTTGAGTTATTAGTTTGCAGTCTTTATAAATGATAGTTTCAGTGTGCACATATGAGAACAAAATATGAAACTCTTCCCTCTTTTTTCTTTTCTTTCTGGATCAGCATGCATATGCTCTAGAACTCCTATATGAACAGTTACATGAAGGAGCCAAAGCCCTTGATGTAGGATCTGGAAGTGGTATTCTTACTGCATGCTTTGCACGGATGGTAAGAAAATGAAATTTTTAATTCTGTATTTACTGCAAAATGTACATTCCTCTAAAATCTCTAAAGCAAATTACGGTAACAGAGCTTTGGTTAAGCAAAATATCAGTATTTTCTACTCTAAAAAATTATGTATTGCCTTGCCAATCATTCCAAGTTTATATTGTCAATAAAACCCCCATATATATCTCAGTAAGGACCATGATTTCGTTCCAGTAATGATCTATTTACTATTAGTTGCTTAGTACTGGTATGCCTCAGTTAACAAAGTCCCTGAATAAGAAGCTCCTTTTTTCAGAGTATTTTAATGAGAACCCAGCCTAGCCCCTCCTTCTCTTGTTTTCTATCTAGTTGGAAGGTGTTTGTTTGTTTGCACCACTGGGATTGGGAAGATAGAGAGGGCTGGAGACAAGATTTTCCTTTTTGGTTGCAGCAGCATGTCTGCAGTAAACAGTGCAATCAAATTTGATCTGGGAAAGAATGGAATTCTACTGTAGGTGATTCTACTGCAAATGGGTGTACTTAACTTACAACAGAGAAGGTAAACAGTTGCCCTGAGAATCACTTACTGAGCATGTTCAAAGAGCAAAGCAGAAAGAAAAAGGGAAATCAGATTAGCCTGCCTCACTAGCTAACCTGGTATGTTGAAAATGCATAGATCTACAAGTTTCACTACCAAAATGGAAATCATAAGAAAATGTCAGGCTGTTGAAAAAAAAAAATCATCCTGGAATGCATTTTGGAAGAAGCTTTCAAGTGGTCTCTAGAAGATTCAAAATATTTTTGTTTACTTATTTAAAGCTTATCCAGCCTGGTTGTTTCTTTTGTGTCTCATGTTTGAATAAAAAAAATTGCTGAAACTTCTCTCTCTCTCTCTTCTCTCTCTCTCTCTCTCTCTCTCTTGTGTTTGTGTGTGTGTGTGTGATGTGGGAACCTATTCTTCTTCTTTTCCTATTATTTCTGTCTTTGATACCAGAATTTTTGTTAAAGAAGTAAACACTAGGAACACATCTACTTTGTTAACTGAAGTATACCTGAATGAAATATTTTGAAGAAAGACTTGTGAAAATAGACAGTAACCAAGTAATTTGTGTCTTGAAGCAAGATTTTTTAGAATCTTTTTCAGCCAGTTATATTGCTCGATTCATATTTTTAAACTAGAAGAGTAGAGATTTGAATGGGGTTTCCAGTGTGTTGCAGGAGATGTCACATATGAGTGCCTGTTCATTTCCTACAACAGTCATTTCCTGTGGCATGGTACCCACTTTTAATTTTTTAAAATGCATCTCCTCTTTGTCTTTTTCTTTATTGTTAGATGTTTATGGTTTTTCTCTCTTTTCTTACTTTTCTCTGCTTTCTCGTAAGAAATAGAACCACCACAGTCTATGTAGTTCAGCGTTTTATTTTTCAGCAGAAGCCATGCAATGGCTTCGTACCCTACCACTTAACAAAAGTGCTGTTCCTGTGGTGTAACCGTCCTTTGGTAAAGCTCTCACCAGAATACCAAATTACAGTATATTGCATTTTAACCAGGCAATGGAAATGACAGACTAAAACAGAACAAAATTTAGTGGCTTGCAAAATAAGCAGCCATTAATGCAGTTCTGTACAAAATAGCTGTTAACTGGATTGTAGGCCTCAAGACATTTATGTTCTAATTGTGTTAATAATGTTTTTGTATGAAAGCAGAATGTTGTTGGGAAGAATATTTTGTCAGTGCAGAGAGTAAGAAACTTGGAAGCATTTATGGTGAATATTTTAGTAGAGCAGAAGTTGCCTAAGTGCTAAACAAGTTTGCATATCAAGTATGCTGAAACTGGAGTTGAGCCTGTGTAAGAGAAATTGATAGGCTGATGATAGGCTTCCTTGTATTAGCTTTAATCCATCTCCTGAAGCCTTTGCTTAGAGTTTAAATTTAGAAGTAGTTTAATTTAAAGTTAAAAATAATTTAAGAAATAATTGCTACTCCCCAAAATATAAAAACCTGGATTTTTGTTTCAGGTTGGTCCCAAAGGAAAAGTTGTAGGAATTGATCATATCAAAGAATTAGTAGACGATTCAATAAATAATGTCAAAAAGGATGATCCTCTGTTGCTATCTTCAGGAAGAGTGAAACTGGTTGGTAAGTACTAAAGCATTTTAACAATAAAAATAGATCTAGAACATGCATGTTTGATAGCATTTTAAAATTATTTTGTCTTAAGGTTTTCTGCAGCAAGTCTACCAGTAGTTTTCCATTTTGCAATAACTTAACTTTCAGTTAAATATTTCTAGGCTTGCAATATGCTCTTGTAGGATCTGGTGTAAGGACTGCTATATTAATATGATACATCTGTTTCTTTAATGGGAATTTAGTTGTAGCTTTCTTTTCCTTTTTATGCCACTGTTCCATATATTTCCCAACTACGGTAGAACAGAATGTATAATCCAACACACATTCAGGTACAGCTCCCTGTACGTTTTCTTAGTCAACAAGAGCTTCCGAGACTGGTTCAAATGTTCACCAACTATAGGGATGAAATATGACACAGAACTAGCTGGTTTATGTTGCTCTTGCCAGTAGTCTGATTATTGTAACATTGTGATTCCATTTTAATTGTTAGTTAAATTCCAGGAAATCTTGGTATTTTGGGTTTGGTGAGGTACTAGAGCTCTCTTGCTGAGCATTATAAACAGCTCTCCCTAAATTGCAAATCCAGGGATTCCATGGGATGGTGCCATGGGAGTTAAAGTGGAATCATAGTGCTATAATCCTGTAGTGTGAAAGCATGCCTCAAGTTAGCTTTCTGTTCTTAACCTGGAAATACTTTATTTGGTAGTACCTTTCATATCCTTCAGATAAAATTCTTCAGGACAGTTTAGCAGAATGAGATGTAATGGAGATCATCATATTGTAGCCACCTCAATGCATGTCTTTGGATGATCTGACTTAATGGTTTTGTGTAGATCAGGAGTGGGCAACTTCCAGGGACTAGCAGCTGCTTTGATCTCTGGAGGGCTGTACTCACGTTTTAGCTGCCATTTTCCTTCCCCCAAAAAATTGGGAAGGAAAAAGGGCCTCTTGGGGGTGCATCAGGCCATTTCAGTTTGTGGGCTCTTTTTTGTTCATACAATTTTTTAATAAAGCTCCCATGGGCTTCCAGCAGGGCTGCCTCCCCCAAGTAGCCCATAACAGTCAGTTGTGCCCCATGAAACTATAGGGAGTACAAGTAGGTGTTTGGCCTTCCCTTTGAATTTAAGGATGGTTTGGAGGGCTTTGGTGTGCAAAACAGTCTGGGGCAGACTTCATAATCTCTTTTTAAATCAGCTTTTCCCTGTCTTTTTTTCTTGCAGTGGGAGATGGAAGGATGGGATATCCAGATGAAGCACCATATGATGCTATCCATGTAGGAGCTGCTGCACCAGTTGTGCCACAAGCAGTGAGTGATTTATATCTAATAATATTGTTTGCTCTGAAGTATCTTTTAAATTAAAATGGCAGGCAGAGTGCTTCAAACCTTCTTTGAATAATTTCTTCTGAATTCTTTAATTAGGTTTGTATTAACTGAAAATATTACAACCATGGTACTACTTGATTTAGTAAAGCAATTTAATTACTGCTGACTTCTGGAAATGAAGGTTATGTTAATTTGGAAATGAGAAAACCTATTACAGTGCAGTCCCCAATCTCTTATCATTTTGACTTGACTCATAAAACTGAGCCATTCCAACTTGTCCCGTTTTTCCTGTTTTATTGAAATTAGTGCTGAAAGAGAGGGCTTTATTAAGTCTGAAGGTCTTTGCCATCACAGAAACTTGAGAATTGTAACATTCTGGGATTTTTTAGAACTTTATACTATACAATTGTTCATTTTTTTGTATATGTACATTTATTGTGACTTTTTTTTAAATTATAGCTTATAGATCAATTAAAGCCTGGTGGAAGGTTAATATTACCTGTTGGCCCTGCTGGAGGAAACCAGATGCTGGAACAGTATGATAAGCTAGAAGATGGCAGTGTCAAAATGAAGCCTCTGATGGGAGTGATATATGTGCCTTTAACAGATAAGGAGAAGCAGTGGTCCAGGTGGAAGTGATTTTCTGTTCGACTTTCTTCTTCTACACACTTACATTTACAAGGTGAAAGGGTCTTCATTCTTAAGAGGGTAGCTTGGAAGGCTGCTTTGCTCTCTCTGCTTTCTGCTTGACTATACCACTGAAAGCAACCTCTTGCATTGTTACATCACCACGTGCATGTTTTTGATTGTGTCACATTAAATGCTGAGAAAAGATCATTGCATGGATTGCTCTTATTTCATAGTTGTCCTTGGCTTTTTGATGTTCTGTGGTGGTCACTAGCACTATAACTTCTCTTTACTATTTCTTTGCCTTGAAGCTCTTATTACTCTCTTAACTTGAATTTGGTAGATGTGAATGATAGTAAAGTCAAATGCCCCTGGAAGCCTATTGTATTTTATTTCCCTAATGGCTTTGATCAAGTTTTGAACTACTGTTCAGGAAATTGAAATGCATTTCCCAATTTTCAAACAAGAAACGTTGTTCAGGAATCTTTTAGAAGAAGTTATATTTCTGTTAATTCTATTGACACTCTTAATTGTCTTGGTTTAGAACAAGTATATTATGCTTGATAAAAAGCAGCCCAAGCCAAATTCTTAATATTTGGAATTCCTTCTACATTCGTGGGTGTGACCTTCATGAATTTGATTATTCATGAAGCACGTACTTGCCTCTCCCTGCTTTTCCTCCGTCCATTCCTTTGCATTCCTCACCCCAGACTTGCAAGGCTTGTGTTTAAAATGGACGCAGAGCCCCCCTTCCATTGCTGGAGGCATGTCCTCTCCCATGTGGCTGCACTTTCTGCTGTGTAGTGGCTGCTGATTGGTCAGGTGCTCTCTTTGCTCCTGCCCCTTCCTTTTCAAGATGGCCACCAGAAGTTACCAGAAGTCAAAGAACTCTGCTCTTCTCCTTTTGAGAGGAAAGTACCAGTGAGCCATTTACTGTGTCTTTTTTCTCCCCCACCCCAGTGCAAGGGCCAGAAGCAAAAAAATGGGATGAGGGAGCTCTGGAGGGGAATTGTGGGAGGAGGAGTTATTTGTGATTTTTCCACTCTTGCAAGGGTTTGGTGCTCCTAACCCTCACGAATGTGGAGAGGCTACTGTATTAAAATATTTGTAATCTTTCTTCAAAGTGACCGGCAATTTTTCCAGTTCATCAAGCTGTCAAGTCACAACAGGTCCAACAACTAATATTGGGAGTTGTCAGTTTGCTCAGTAATTCAGGACAGATTTAACAGAATAATCATGATTAAGAACATGCTAGATTAGCATACAAATGGGTCACCCAGTCTCACTTTGCTGCTTGGATAGAAATATTTGGGCATGGCTTTTTTGACAAGAGAACATACGTGCACTGTGGACTCCAAAAATATATAGTAAAATGTGACATTTAGTAAAATTGTAGCATCAACAGAGATGGGTTTATAACATTTAAAGAGACTGAAAAATCTTTGTACTAATGAACTAATTAATGAACTGATTAATTTTGTTGAGGTATCTTCTGCTGAAGGTCCACTGTATTGTGGGAGCAATATCAAGCTAATGTTTTTCATATAAACAATCTGTGGGTGATTACATCTTATCAAAAGCTGGTATAGAAAGCCTATTTTGTGTTAACAGGCTTAAATTGCAATAGATGTAGTTCATATGCCTAAATTGCCACAGGGATCAAGAGTAAGTTCATTTGTTATATCATTACGTCAAGTTATATTAATCTCTTACTGATGAATATTTTGAAGCTTTCTAATTTATTATTAATAATTGAAAAATTTAGCATTCATTTATTTATGCATTTGTTTATTTAAATATTTATAGCCTGATCTATATCAGGGGATCTAAGGGTGGCTTACAGTTAGCATTAGAACAGGTTAAACAGGTTAAAATTGGTTAAAGTATAAATGAACAAAAACACGTTAAATAATACAAATGAGTTTAAAACAGATTTTAAAAAGTTCTAAAAACTATAAATAACAGCCTTTGATTGAATTAGTAAGGTCCAGAGGCTTTGATGAACACTTACTTACTTCTGACAGTGGTTTCCAGGTGAAGGGTATATTTGACTACTGTCTTTATAATTGTTCCTGAGTTGGTAGTAGAGTCAAACATGCTTTACAGACTCTACTTGTGTCTGTTTTAGCCTGAAAAACTAGTGGCAATGAGTGCTAAAGTGCTATCATTTTTTCCTCCTATTCTGTGGAGATTGCATATCTGCTTACATCCTCGTTGCTGCTCCTGGGTGGTAACAGGCATCGTAGAGATATCCCGTTAGGATTTGGGATAGGAATTTGTAATGGTGTGACTGTGTGCATAATATGCGTAAGAGTGAGGAGTGGAGTGAATAATGTGGATATGAGAAAGGAGTGGAGGGAAGCCACAGTGCTGCATTAGTAGTTCCCATTTCTGCTCACTCTTCAGACAAAATCATCATCATCATCATCATCATCATCATCATCATCATCATCATCATCCACATAGCAAAGCTTTTAAATTAAAAGAAATCTGCTTTATTGTATTATATCACAGAGATTTCATTGTCATAAAAACACTATTGTAAAGCTCATATGTTTTCAGTCTATTATTTGGAGACTTACTGAAGGGCCTCAAACAGAACTTCAGTTTGAAAACTTTTGTAGATATTCACAATCACGGATTTTAGCAGCCAACTGCAGATGGTTAAATCTTCAAGATTTTATGGCATTCATTATTAAGGATGTTGTTTAAAGCAGTCTGAAATATCAGAACAATATTTTTCAAAAGGTCAGCTTACAATTTTAGGGAAACAGGCCCAAAGCCAGTATACTGAAGAAGAGTAGGCATCTCTAATGGAGAATGAAAATCTATGACTGATCCCTGAGCGAGCTGTCCAGTGGGTTTATATTTACCTTACAAAGCCTTTCTTGTAGGTATTTTCATGCTTGGAGGAATTAGCTATGTTGGTAGTGGTTTGCACACAACTTATTTTATAGTGAACAAAGTTAGATTTGGGCTTATTCAAATGATGGCCTTTTCTTCACAAGCCATAACTTTTGCAGCACATTCCTTTGATGGGAGACATAGCTGTCATTGCAAGATGACTGTAACATCAGCACTTGCAACATTGGGCATCAGACAAATAAAAGCATCAGAATTTCCGAATGAGCTTACTAACATGACCATGTTTTACCAAGTGTATAAAACATTAAACATTTTAAATAAGCACAGCAAATGTAATCATTAGGAAATAATATTATTCTTGTGTTTTTCAGTTTCTGTAGTTACATAGAAACTGAAAACATTGCTTGTGTTATACAAAAGTAGAAAAAGTTGTTCAGCCACAAAAACACAGGTCTTCCCAAGACCATGACCACAAGCTCAGCAGTCTTTGCAGCTCTTACTTTGTCATATTGTGCATTCCAAATTAGTGTGTTCCTTTTACTCTAGTAGCATCTTCCTCAGCCATTTGGGCCACTTTTCCTTTTCTCTTTTTGCTCTTTAGTCTGTTTCCATGTATCTCAGAATCTGGACCTGCAACATTTTTTTCTTCATTACCTTTGTTGTAGTTCCTTTGATCTCTTTAAGGGAGGGGTGGGGAATTTTCAGGAATCTGAAAGTGCCTTTTCCACACACACACCGGGACCCACTGCAGCCCCAGACCAAGCCCCAGAGTTTGCTTAAATTATCAAAATAAATCAGAACTGGTAATCTGCTTCATCCAAGATAGTTTAAAGAAATTGCTATTGCGTGTGTCCATCCTCCCCTTCAAATGATTCATGCATGAAAGCTTCTTCACTACATATGTTTCTGATTATGGATTTGGATTTTTTTTAAAAAAAGGAGGAGGATTGAATACTGAGTTGAAAATACATTCAACAAATATTGGTATCCTAGCAGTTTTATTAGTTTGCCCAGCATAAGAAAATACTGGAATTAAAAAGAAAAATACCTAAATTTTTTACGTGTTTTAAAAATGGTTTTAAAAAACTCAACTTTCCAAAAATAAGTATTCTGGGATGTTTTATTTTTGGTTTGCAGTTACCCAATAAAGCATTTAAATGGGAGGAAATGATGCAATCTTCCAGATACTGTTGGATTGCAACTCCTAACAGCCCTGAACAGATAGCCAGTGGTGAGGAATGCTGCAGTTCCAGAGGCCCTCATGGTTCCCACTTCTGTATTAAAACAACTCCACACTAGGCCAAAATAAAAACAAAAAGCACTAAGCCTCTTTTGTCAGAACTTTAAGATTGTATATACATATGGAGGATTAGGTGGCAAATATTTCTTGTTCATATTTATATTTTGTTGTAAAAGAACAACACCTAACTTCCTTGAAATGGAGTTTTTTCTCTCCGCCCCATGTCTCTTTACTAGCTTTGCAATTGAAAATGGATATTTGTTGCCTGACATACCTGATCCCAGTTTTCTCAAAACGTGTGAATTTAAATTATGTCAGGTTTCAGTCCTGTAGCAGTGTGATTTCAATACCATATTGAATCACTGATAGTAAAATACCTCTTGGCCCTCTATATAACAGGAAGGAATTGCACGTTCTGGGGGTTGCATGTATCCCACTCGTTATTTGTGGGCCCTAGGGCCTTCCAGAAAATGAGGGGAATTGCTGCTTCAGGAAACCTCCAGAAATAACAATTCTCCTTAGAGCAAGATGCCCCCACCCCATACCTTGCTCCTCCCACAAGTAATTTTACAGAACCAGAAGTGTTCCATAACAGCCACTTCCAGGCTGTGTGTGTGTGTGGGGGGGAAGGGAGTACCTAGTGGGTCCAGGGGAAGGAAATGGCCCTTTAACCCCCAGTGTCTGCTCACCTCTGCTTTGAGTAGGGTTGCTAGATAAGGAACATTCTTGGCCCTGAGATTTTAGGCCCAAAACTCAGACCTAGAGGTGACTCCTGTTGGTGTCACAGAGAATGGCGATATCATTAGACATGAGACATTAATATGTCATTAGGCATAAGGCAGCTGGTTAGAGTATATAATTCAAATTAGCGCCATGTCCAACAAAAGAATTTTTTTGTTCAAAGATCTAAGTTTTCCAAGCTTCCCTTTAAATGCAGGGAGAGGGGACACTTTGCTGTGCTCTGTTTTGAACACTTTTCCAATTACTACATTTAAGAACACATGGCTGCATTCCAATCAGAGGAAGTTTTCCTGGCTCTGTTTTAAACAGAAACGGTCTACAGTAACTACTTCAAATCTCACCATAGCAGCAGCATCCAGAAAGTGAAAGAAAAAAAATTCCAGGGTGATGATATCCAAGATGATAATTCATGTAGCAATTCCCATGAATTGTAGGAAGTATTTCCTTTGTTCTTGTGACATATATCCTCTATAAGTATGCATGCTAATACAGTTGCTTTGGTTCTGTTAATATGGGTGTGATTAGGGGCATGGATAACCTTGTGTGATGATCTTGTGGACCCACAACTACTTGTGTTGCTCATACCTTCCTCCCTCAGAGATTCAAGATGTAAAATACCTTACTAGCCTATTGTTGTTAAGAATTGAAACTTTATTTCCTCTCTGCCATTTTTAAACGCTTGTTGGTAAAGTAACATGTACGTCTTTGAAGCTTTGTACATTAGAATCCAATACGTCTCTACTCATGCATTATCTCCACCGACTTGGGTGGGATGTACTCCCAGGTGAATGCATATAGAATTGCAATTTCAGCCTTAATCTTAGTGAGGGTGGTAGGTGGGGAATACTCAGAAATCAGTCTTACTGGCTTTGTTTGAACTTGCTCTCTCCTGTGCTAGAAGATACCATTTCTGCTCCCTTTGGGGAAAAAAAGGAAAATTGAAAGAGACTTTGTGCCTGCACACAAATGATTTCAGCATCAAATGAAGAAAAGCCTAATCACCAATAGCGAATCTCCTCCCTGAGAAACAAAAAATGGGAGGTGGGAAAATGAGTAGGTTATGGTAGGAAGGCACATACTCATAAACATAGGCCAGAAAATACGGCCAGCAGTGTGACTGGGGGGATGAAGAGAGACAAGCTAATGAGACAGGACATCATTATGGGAGGGGGGACGAAAAAAGTGAGAAATCATGGGACAGCAGAATTCCTCAAAGTAGTAAATGCTGTCAGAACTGAGTTATTGTTGCTTTAATGCAGCATAGGAAAACTGTTAGTGATCATAGGGATGGGTACAAATGACTTCAAATAATGTTGATATGTCATGTGAATACATGATTTAAATCTGAGAATGCCAGTATTCTGTTCAGCTACAGATAATGTCACAGTAATGCTGTGTCAACTTGTGCATTTTTTACTTGAATGTGTCTTCTTGGATCTTTGATTACATTGTATCTGTATATTTGCCTCCACTGAATGTACAAAATTATGTCTGAGCATTTGGACACACAACTAATACTATAAAAATATCCTGATTTCCACTTTTGTCTCTCGGGAAAATGGAGGAGGCAGTGCCCATTTAATTTAATTTAATTAAAATGAAATGAATTGAAATGAAATGAATAAAATGAATTTTACTTGAAATCAGTGTCAAAATTAAGTAAATAAAACTAAAAAAAAGATTAGTGGACATTTACTTGGACATACCATAAGAGGTGAAGCGATTTCTCAAAGTCACTTGGTGAGACTTGAACTGAAATCCTTGTTTCTGAGTCTTCCACTTTACTGAGTTCACCATTTTAGTATAGAATTTGATCCAGATAGTCCAATAGTCCATCCTGGGTTTTCTTTTTTTCTTTTTCTTTTGTTATTTTTTTATAGTAGTGATAGACAGTGAAAATCATCAGGAATGGAGTGGAGGTTTAACCTTCTTCCTTGATGCTTTTGTACTCCAAGTCAACTCTTGGTTATAAACACCACCACCAGCACCACAGGAGGGTTTGCATGCATTTTGTAACTAATTTGGCCCATAGTGATTTCTGCATTTTGGACAGGACAACCTTCAATAGAGGGAAATACTGTCAACATTATTACTTCTCATTTTGAATAGGTTTCACACTTGCAGTGTTTTGTACCAAGAATAATTGGATCATAATTGCAAATGAATTGGTAAACTGTTTATGGAAAGCAAAGCATTCATTTCTTCAGGGAAAAAAAGGCTATCCATCTAATTTATTTTAACAAATTTAAAAGCTAGACTTGTAATTTTTGCTTTTTTTTATTTTTGCAGGGATGAAATGTAAAAGCTACATCATCTGACCCAAACATAGTGTTAACAGTGGACTGCTCATCTCCAGTTCTTAAAAGCTTTTTCAACACCAACAGCATTGCAGCTTGTTTTGGACTCTGTTACACTGTTATCAGCATGGAAAAGTGTGGTGTTTTTATTTTGTAGAGATTTAATGCAAGTTAATGAACTGATGGAAATTTAAATTTGGGCATGCGTTTCTTTTCAACATGCCCTTATTTCCACATGGTTAAGGAAGTGCAGTATGTCTGCAGAAATGGCAGATAAACCTGCAATTTGTTTTCTTTTATTTTGGACTTGGAAACTTTTACAAACACTTATTTTTTCTGTTCCAGTGTTCATCCATCAAACTGCTTACCTGCACTTTCTGACACTACATGCACACTATAAGATTCTTTGTGTTCAGCTATCTTCTAGATGCTACTAAATGAAATGAAGTTCTTCAAAGCTGTCAGTGTGGTGTCATAGACTAGTATGTAGTTTATACAATCAGCTGCTTTCTTCCCTTTACAAATCAAAAAATCATGTGTATAAACTTCAAAACATCAGAAGTGACAGCTCTTGTTGTAGACACTGCTGTTCAGGATGGACATAACTGACATAGTTTTCTCCCCTTCCCTTGTAGAGTAACTTAGAGATTCATAGTTAAGTATTGTTTCTAGCTGACTTGCAAACTTGATGTACCTGAGTTTAATATAACAAATACTGTGTAAGCTATGTCCTAATCGTTGAACAGTTTATGCAGTGCTGCTTTGCCAAATAAAATTGAAAACAAAAAAGTGTTGCAAATAATTGTCTTGAATGAGAATGTTCCTTGATGGTTGAGGAATTGCTGTGATTGGGCACAAAATTCACTTTCTGAAATATGGAAGTATTCATGTATTGCAGTAGGAATCAGTAGATGGGAGGTTGTGTGTGTTGCATCTGGGTACCCAGGGGCTCTTCTACAGTCTCCTAGACCATTCCAAGGCCCCTGCATCCCCCAACATTGACAGGGCGAATGTTTCCCTAACCAGGCAGTTGCCATTGGTGGAGTCTCCAAGAGTGGCAGATGGCTAAGATACATCCCCATTCCTTGAACAAAGCATTGGCTGATTTTCAAGAGAGGGAAGTCCTGCACAGGGTGAAAATTAGCCACTTCACCTCTGCATTTTGACTCCTCCTGCACTAGCAAGGCATCTTCATTCTTCTTGGCGCCTTTGACACTCATAAGCCACTTTCAGGATGACAAACTGCTATTTGAAAATACATCTCTTGGTGTGTGTGTGTGTGAGTGGAAGATTATGCATTTCTACCAATTACTGTATTTGTTCTGTTACATCACCATAGTGCTGATGTAGAAGTCCTATTTTATTGATAGGAGAGTAGAATCAGGGTAATTCTAGAATAACCCTTTTGGAGGTGGGGAAGGGGTTTTGCTTTGCTATAGTTAAGGCCAGATGGGGATACTGGCTCAAAGCCTGCAGAAAGAAAACCTGAATCTATTGTTCTTCAGCTGCCTTACTTTTAAGATGAACATGGACATTTTAATGGCTTTTACAAAATGTGAGATAATACAGAATAATTGGGGGGGTACAGAATAGGTATTTGAATATTACAGAAATACAGTTCAAATAGGGTGAAAGGTGTGTAGTTTTGAGGATTAGGAGCCCGCTGTTAATTTACTGCCAGTCAGCATGGTACTGGTACCTGCAAAATTTAACAATGTAACCGTAACTTGTTTTATTTTATGGCAAAAAGGTTATCAAGAAATAAGTTACTTCCAGACTTCACAAAAGCCTAGCTCTTGCTGAGCTAAACTGCATGCCAAGGAGGCTTCTAGCCTAGACTTCTCGCTATGACAGTTCTCTGTTTTCTCTTGGGATAGTGTCTGGTTCTGTTCATTGAATCCTCATCTTCAATGGTGAAGCACTAAACAAACTATACAGCCCTGCTGTTGTTATTATTGGCAGCAGCAGCACCACTACCACCATTACCATTGTTATCTTTTATTTGTATAGTGCCATGGCACTTTACAAGTAAAAGAACAACAAAACAATTCCCTGCCCTCATGTTTACAATCTAATTAAGATATAACACAAAAAGAAAAAGGCATGACGGTATGGGAGGAGATTAAGTCCAGCAGATACTGCCTCTCCTATCCTTCCAAGACCACAGCAGTGGCAGTTGGGATGGAGGGAGAGCCTTTCATCTGCTTCTGGGCTTAAGCATAATGGAGCTGTGCCAGTTTCTTCATCTCTTCTCTGGAGGCCAGGGGAGTGACAATTGAGATGGAGGGAGAGCTACTGAGCCTAGGCATGAGGGAGCAGTGGCTACTTCCTCTCTCCCCTTTCAGCCAGGGTACTAGCAGTTGGGATGGAAACAGGGTCTTTCATCAGCTTCTGGCCCTAGGAATGATGGAGCTGTGCCTGCTTCTGCTGTCCCTCTGAGGCCAGGACAGTGGCAATGAGATGGAGGGAGGGTCTTGTACTTTGTTTGTTATAACAGGTAGATTGGCAGCAGCTTGTGCTCTGACTTGCCTCTCTCCTAACAAGCCAGAGAAAGAAGCTAGTCCTCCCCCCAGATTCCATAATTGATTCTACAGTCTCTCTTTCTGGCATGTTGCAAGGTGGTGAAAGGACAGTTGGAGTACCACCTGTTGCTACTGGGTTCAAACATCATAATAAATCAGAAAAAAAAAAAGATATATTGAAAGCAGCAGTGGTTGGGCAGTGTATATCAGTAGACCGTACATCCTTGGTAAGCCAGGGTTTTCACAGTGATCTTGCTTATCATGACAAATGCACCCATTGGGTCTAAGGGCCAAACTAAGAATAAAAGAACCATCCCTGTTCACACATAGAGCAGGAAGGTTAGATTTCAAAGGCTACATTAAATGTGATGGAAGAGATGAATGAATATAGTAACACAATAAAAGAACACCAAATCATTTTTCTTCCTCCACCATAGCCACAAGCTCTCCTCTGTTCTTGGTTCTAACATCCAAAGAAATTTGGAACATACTCTTTTTTGTATAAGGGAAGGCACTACATTTTATGGAAATGATGGAAAGATTTTTAAAAAGTGCAGCTATATATTAATTTGGCTCTTAATTTTATCTCTGAACTCATGTGGATTAATCAGTTTTGCAAAAATACAGACCTCAAGCACTTAAAACAAATTTGCATATTTCTTGTCAAAAGGAAGACAAGTACTGTGCAACACATTAAGAATAAAATAGGTTTATTTTTCTTAACATAATTGGATTGGGCAATTTGTGAGTCTGTGGTAAGATTCAAAGTTATGATTTCATTAAAATGAAGAATACCAAATAGCTGCATGCCTTTTCTGCAGTGATTTGTACCAGGGCCCTCTGCACACATTTATAAAGTTGGATAAAGAGAGTTTACATAGAATAACCAATACAAAGAGTACAAACTTCACTGTATAACACATCTTACAATGCAGTCAGTATCAAATTTTTAGACAAATGGACACGCTCTTAATTGGTTTGGCAACTTTGCTGTGAAGGTCCAAGAAGCTTTAAAATGTCTTGGAAGTAGGTAGTGTGGTATCAAGATTAAATGACAAACTCACTGTCCACAAGAACAATGGAGCAAGTTGTTGAAACTTGGTCTGCATCTGTACCAGAGTCATGAATTGTTAGAATTGGCAGTACCACTTCAGAAAGATGTCGGATACCACGTTTAATGTTAACTTAATTAATAAATTAATTATTAATAAAAAAAGCAAATCAAAACCTCCCTACAATTAGGAAACTAGCACAGCAGGGGACAGACTTGTCTACAGTCTTTCTCCATGCTGTGCTAGATTTTTTTTAAATTCATGGGATGATCTGTGTGAGAGTGCACACTCAACAGTTGTCGTAAAGGGTCCATTTTTCTCACCACTTTGATGTTCTGTTACCTCCTTCTGGACTGAGGAGGCATTAGGGACTAATCTTTTCCCCTAATGAAATCCTGCACTTCTGTGCTGTGCTTTATAAATAGTCAAGTGCCTCTAGCAAGGAAAAAGTATCTTCTGGCAGAAAGGCAAAAAGTTAAAATCATTTTCTTTTGGGGTTTTCTCCCTTCAGGCTCTTCAAATGCTACAATTTATTAACAGACATGGGTGAATACCTAAATTACCAAAATGCAGACTGATAACTGCTTGAAAGACCAGACAAACACTATTACTTATTTTACCACAGTTGCTGCTTTTAAAATCTGAAAATGCTGAGATGAGAATGGAATAGGCTGAATAGTGCTGAAACTGGAGGAAAGAAGTATAAACCTGACATGACACACTTCTGTCAAGAGATATTAAGTAGATCTCAAGTAGTCTGTTACATACTTTAGAGCAGCAAAAACAGGAGGAGAGAAGTTTAACAAGCATAAATATGAAGAACAATAATGAAGTCTTCCAGTGTACAAGTCAAAATTGCACAGCTTTTCCATGGACCATTCAACTGTGTCTACAGGCAAGGTGAGAATTTTGTGGTTCTCCAAATGTTTTTTGAATTGCATCTTCCAGCATTCCCTACCATTGGCTGTACGGGTGAAGGCTGCTGGGAGCTGTAGTTGGATATATGAAGGGTAGTTTTTAGTCTTATTCCCATCTACAGCTTGCAATGCGCAGAAGCAGACAACATTGAGAATAGCAAGGCAAAATGCTGCCAGGCATTGTGCTTGCTGTGTCACGACAAAATTGTGTCCTAATTCTAATCCAGTATCATTTAACTAGGACAACTTTCAAGTCTGACTGTGGCCTCTGGAATGAGAGGTAACAATCTAAGGCATAAGCCCAACTCAAAACTAGAGTAGACCCACTGAAGCAATAATAAATGGTAAGTCAACACTTATGTAAGCCTGATAGATTCAGTTGGATATAGGCCAAAATATCCTGCTGTAGCAGTTTGCCAAATACAACAGTGTTCACAAGTGGTCACATACTCCTAGTTGCACACATCTTGAACTGCTCACAATGCCAAGTAATTTTCAAAAGTAAATCTTGGAAAGAACTAATTTAGTAAAGAAACAATTTTATGGGAAAAAAGGAGGGGAAGTACTTTCCCATTGAACACCTGACCCCGTGAACCAATGCAGTGGCAAATAATATGAATCTAGTAGAGGTATCGGACTTGTGCAACATTCCAGATTTTGCAGAACTGCGGCTCCTAGTATTCCTTGCCAGTGACTATGCTAAGGCTAATGGGAGCTGCACTTCAACAATTCCCACCCTGATCTAATATGATAATGGAATAGTGCATGGCCTGATATATCTCATCTGCTGGCACCATGATCTCAGTGCTTACACCAATATAGCAACATGGCACAGCCATTCCAGAAACAGACACCAGGATTTTAATCAGTGTTGTAATGCTCCACAAAACTATTTTACAAATCAGAACTTGGTAAAGATGGAGTGTAAAGAGAGGAAAGCAGTTTAGGAGTCCTAAAAGCATTCCAGAAACCACAGAGGAAGCTCCAGTGGCACAACCTGCACACCTGAAATTGCAGTTAAGATGTTTCAGAGAAACTTGGAACCCACCTTACAATCAATCTAGATGTCATAGAACTTGGGCAGGGAAGCAATTCAGTATGTAGTTACAACTATACATGCTTACTCTACCACAGACCTCAAAAGAAATTTACAGAAGGTGGTTGATGCTTTATCATCTAAAACATGAGTTTTTAATCATTAAAAAAAAAGATGCAAGAGGCACACTTCCTTTTGGAAAGCTTGAGAGAAGGGAAATAACCTGGATCCTGTTTAGAGATACATCCCATTTATGAGGTAATCTGATTCCTCTGACATAATGGGCCGTGCTTTCTTAAGTTTCTGTCTCACTAAACGCAGTCGGCAAGCTACCATGAGCAGCAGCAAAGCAGTGATGGCCAGTCCTAAAGCCAATGGTAGTACTGCACCTAAAAGAAAATGGCAGTTAATAAGCATTAACACTGGAACTCATCAAAAAGCACAATATTTCCAAGTAATATAGTTACGAAGCAAGTGTTATGTATGTCAGCACATCTGACAGCATTGTGCATCGGTCATTGATACACTGAGAGATTAACAAAAGCCTTGCAGGCACTCCTTCTACCATGCAAACCAATTTGCAGAGCACCATTCAGGTTCAATGCTGGAGTTTAGGGAAAAGATCTTGAACAGGCTGGCAGAGACTATGAATGAGGTGTGTAATTTTTCACTCTTTGTGTGGGAACCAATAACAGTTATTTAGGGATGAATATCTTTGCTTATTTGTTCCTGCACGTAAAAACAAAGAATTTAAGCATTTTTAACTCCCCACTCTGCAAAGAATACAAGGGATTCTGTGCACTTTTCGAGCACAATTTAAAATCTGGGACTTAGTTGGGGAAAATCTATTTGCCAAAACATGCGTGTGGTTTCCCCATGCAGAAAAAGTGCAGTCTGTATAAGATACATAGCTTCCTGTGCCAATAAATATAAAACGTTGTTCTAATTCTAACTCAGTATCATTTAACTAAGGCGGGCTTTTAGTCAGGTCCAGCATGACTCTTACATACTTAGCTCAAATTTAATTCCATGTCAAGGAAAGAAAGGGTTACTTGAAAATGGAGTCTCTTAATTACCTGCTTCTGGGACTGGATGGCTTTTTGTGCCCTTTAACAGCACAATGTCATTTTCATCCTTATCATCTGTGTCTTTCCCTGAGGTTCTAGAATCTGTAAAAATTAATTTGGAGATTATTATGTCTCATTAATTCAGAAATAATTTGCACTGTACTCTGAACAATCTCTTACATTTCAGCAACTGTAGTATATGCTGAAATTAAAGCTCATTTCCTTACAATAAATAAAAGAAAGCTTACTTTATTTTAGAATGGATTAACAGAATGGAAAAGCTGGAAGAAACAGAAGATAATTGCTTATTCTTTTGTGCTTGCCCAACTATCTATTATGTTCAATTATAAGGTTAAGTTAAAGCTCACAGGAGAAAAAAAGCATACTAGCACTGTTAGACACAAAGACAACATGCAGGTTGCAAGTTCAAGGTAGAACTTTCCAGAATTTTATTTGTTTAGGTTGGATTCATATGAAGTTATGCCTTCATGCCACTGAAATAAAGGTTTTTTTTTAAATACAAATTTGTCCTCTGTAACATGTATTGGTTTCAATGGGAATAATGTGTCCATTTCCGTACTAGATTGTTATAGTGCTATTATTCTGCTTTCAACATCCTATGGAATCCTAGGGTTTGCAGTTTAGGGAGAGGCCTCAAAGGCCCCTCCCTAAACTGCAAACCAGGATTCTATAGAATGTTAAAAGTGGAATAATAGCACTGTAACAGTCTAGTGCAGAAATAAGGCTGCAGTCCTATACATGAAGGATGGGAGTTGCATAGTCCTATAGCTTCCACCATTCGTTACCATTTGCAATGGTGGCCAGGGCTGCTAGGAGTAGCACTCTAACATAATCTGGAGAGGCACATGCTACTCATCCCTACTGTACACTAATCTGTTGGGTTAAGTCCCATGGAAGTCACTGGAACTTCCTTCTAAGTAGACACTTGAATCACATTCACTGTTCATATACTGCTGTTCAGGTTTTAAAAAAAAAGAAATCTCAAAGTGGTTTATTCAATCCATTAAAATATAATAACATATTTAATAGCAATAGGAATTACATTTCTATACTGCTTATCAGTGCAAAGCACTCCCTAAGTGGTTTACAATGTGTTTAGCTAATTGCCCCCAACAAGCTGGGTACTCATTTTACCAACCTACAGAAGGATGGAAGGCTGAGTCGACCTGGAGCCCTGAGGGACTGAACTCACAACATTGTGGCTGCAGTACCGGCATTTAACCAGTGCACCACCTGGGCTTTTATTTTTTTCTTTAATCTTTTACTCACTCACTCACTCACTCACACTCACTCACTCACCCTCCCTCCCTCCCTCTCTCTTTTCTCTCTCTCTCTTTCTCTCCCTCCCTCTTTAACCTGAGAGGCAATATAGGCCTAAATACCCTAAAGGTACCAGATCCTGTCTGATTTTGGAAACTAAGTAGGGTCAGCCCTGGTTAGTACTTCCCAACAAACACCAGGTGCTGTATAGTGTTGGCTATATTTCAGATGAAGGAACTGGCAAAATCACCTCTGAGTATTCCGCACCAAGAAATCCCTATGAAATCATGGGGTTGTCATAAGTCAAGAAATGACTTGAAGGCATGTGCATACACACACACACACACCACATCTTTTATTCCACAATGTTACTACAATTTAACCTTTCCTCTTTCCTTAGAGGTTCACAGGCCTCACTGGACTGATGTTATCAATAACTTTTGGAGCAGATTATTCTCTATCAAGTGCTGGGGAAATACTGATGCGAAAGTTCCTCTTCCGCAGCATTCCTGTTGTTAAGAATACAGTGACCAAAGGGGGATAGAGCTCCTGCTTTGGGAATGTGATACCAAACATCAGGCATGGATAATGTAAAGGGTTAAGCACTAGAAACAGGCAAACTTCTCACTTCACAAAAATCTCGGGCACACTTTGGGGAAGGGGCAAATTAACAGGCCCAGTGGAAAAGTTCAGCAAAGAAGCTGAGTGGAAGCAAAGCTGAGTGAACTAAATGGACAGGTGGATGGAAAAGTAAACAAGGAGATGAACTCTCTCAAACCCCATCAATCTGTTATGAGGCCTAACAAAACAATGTAGCTGAGTCAGCACCATTGTACCATCACACATTTTGGCATTGTGCTGTGCATACTTTCCAAGGACAGTGGGAAAAAACATCCTGTCAGTTCCATACAGTAGGAAAGACAGAAGCTTGGAGAACAGTCCTTTCCCTTGACCCAGAGTTGTGGCTGGGAGCGATAAATGCTGAGGGAGCAGCTGTGTCAGAACCTGACTTCCCTAGCCATAGCAGCACACCAGAAAAGATGAGGCTGCTGCTCTCCATCCTACAGGGAACCAGTTAGAAGTGCTGGGATTCACCCCTTAAAAGCCATCTCCTTAGCTGAAAATTCACCACTATGTCAAAGTATAGTTATTCCTCAGTTAATGTGTACTTCAGTAGATGTGTTCCTGGACATTACTTCTTTCACAGAAAGTTTACTACCAGAGGCAAAAATCATGTGGAAAGAATAGTTGTAAGTCTCTACACCACAAAAAGGGAGAACAGCGCAACATATTTCCGGAAACTTTTGCTTCAAAACAAACAATATGCACAAGTGAAATGAAATAATTATGTAAAATAAACCTTGCATAAGTAAGCAAACATATTTTGAACCTTCTAAAAACCACTTGAAAGCTTCTTTCAAAATGAAAGTACTTCTACATTGCCTTCCCCCCTCCTATATAGCATCTCACTGTAGCAATCTGAATGAGCACAATTCTATGAGGCTCCTGTTGGCGGGTTCAGACTGAGTCACTGAAAGCCTGAACACAAAGGGTTAACCTATATCTTATTGATTACGGAGGAGGCTTTGGGAATCCCCTGTAGCTAGTTCCTCTGTGTGGATGTGTGTGCGCATGTGTGTGTGTCCATCTTTATGGCAAGAGTTAATCTGATCAACACCATAAATAGATATGTTTTAAGTGAAACAAACTTTTATTAGCAACTTAGAGTTGGGTCATTTCTGCACTAGACTGTTACAGTGCTATTATTCCACTTTCAACCTCCTATGGAATCCTGGGGTCCCTCCCTAAACTGCAAACCCCAGGATGTCATAGGATGTTGAAAGTGGAATAATAGCATTATAACAGTCTAGTGTGGAAATGGCCTTGGTCTCCTGTACTTGATCTTCTGTAACTCACTGCAGAAATGGAGGTGAGTCATGACTACACCTTCAAGGTTTGTGAATGGGCTGGTGCCACTTGGAGATTCTTCTCTTCCACCAGGTAAGAAGAGTAGAAAGGAGTTCACTTGTAGTCATGTATGCCTAAAAGCCTTACTAAAAAAGACACTTCATTAGTGGAGTTTTTGTGGTATGTATATATAGCAAAGATCTCTGATAAGCAATGAAGAGCCTCTCCACATAAGCAATATGTGCAATTTCTAGGATTCCTGTTTGCATGGCTCTGTAAGCAAGAAATCTCAAAAATCACTGGGAGACCTTCACGTGATCAGAATCTCTCTGCTTTGTACACTGTGTGAGGACAGTGATGGAAGTGGTGCTACTCTGCTTGCATACTGAAGAAACAGATTAAGAATTGGTAATTTTTTTTAATTTACTCACTAATAGCTATTCAACTTCTTCAACATGCCTAGATATGGCTAAAACAGGAGTGGGCACAGGGTAGCCCATGGATCACATGTGGCCCCTGGACCAAACATCTTTGGTCCTTGAAATCTCCTGGGCCCCTCACCTGAGTTTTTTTTTAAATTTGTTGTATACAAATCACACAGGAAACTCCCAGGATATGGAATTACACCCCTACAAGAACCATTTACTACCCACAAATACCTGTTTTCTTCTGTTAGTCCCTCTTAAACTACCTGGCAACAGGTAGTGATGTGCTGTCACTTTCTGCTACCATTTTTGAGAGGAATTTCAGAAAAATAGGAAAGTGCTTGGGCTGTGTGTGTGTGTGTGTGTTGCTTACAGGGAGCTGAGAGGAAACTGGCCAATGACTCCATGCTGTTGCTCATCTCTGGACTAAAGAAAAGGGATCCTTCCACTAAAGGACTAGATATGAATCTAGTGGAGATTCTTGCTTGGAGGGGGAAAATGCCAATTATTACTGATTTGCTCTTCCTTCTGCAGCTTCCCGATATCCCAAAAAGTTATTCCAGAGTGTCTGGAGTCCTGTGGAATATCATGGATAGAACTGGGGGCTGCAAGGGGAAGGATGAATTGGCAAATGTTATGTTCCTCTCTCCCTCCTGGAAAATCTTGTAAATGAAAACCTGCTTATGGGAAGCATGGATGACCCCCTTTCTGTATAGTACTTTTGAACAATGAAGGCATAAAGAACAACAGTGGAACACCAATATAATGGTTTTGTAAGACTGCCTCAATGCTGTGCTTGGTACTCCTATGTATGAATCAATTACATAAACTGGCAGATATTTTGGCTGCATTAAACAGGTTGTCACAGCTGCAGATGCTGACAAATGCTGTTGCTGCACTGCTTGACAGGAAACATTTCAAGCCAATGTACTTGTAAACAAAGTACTACTTGGCAACATATATGCTAGTTGAGCCTAGAGAAAAATTCTCTATGAGACCTTATTTTACAAATCTATCAGAAGGCAAAATACATGGTATTCACATTCATATCAAAGTAGCAGTCACTGTGAAGGGATATTTGATATGAAGATATTCTTTCCTAGGAATCAAAATGACCTATTGTATTTTCAGGAATCACTTGAAAAATTTGCTTCCTGGGGACTGATAAATGATCAACAGAAAATGGAACGACTCCAATATGCTGAGCCCTACAAGGATGATGGGCAGTATGTGGCTACTTCTACCAAGAGAACAATAACACAACCTGGTCAGTTTTCCTCTTCTTTCCTGTAGATTTACTCCTCTGTGCTAATATCATCAGAATACATGTTTTCTTTTACTCTTGTGTTACATTGCTGGATGGCAGAGGGAAACAGCAACA
Organism: Ctenosaura bakeri; assembly: GCA_948474755.1. Lineage (NCBI taxonomy): Eukaryota > Metazoa > Chordata > Lepidosauria > Squamata > Iguanidae > Ctenosaura > Ctenosaura bakeri. Next base: position 22,354 of record CAOLHI010001350.1, on the reverse strand, counting down.
GGACATGCAGCAAGGGATTCTACATGAACTAGAAACAAGGTTAAATCCAGCTGTCCATTCCAAACAGACCCAATGAATTAACGAGATTTACAGTAATGTTAATTTTATAGGCTCCGGTCATTCAGTGGATCTACTCTCGTTGGGACATTTCAGCAGCAGCCTTTATCAAGTGTGTTGTATAGTTCCATTCTCAAATATGTACATCAACAACATTTTCTATAGCAAGTAGCGAATCTACACTGTGCAGGTTTACTGTCATGGCTTCATCCTATAGAATCTTGGGATCTGTAGTTTGCTGAGGTACTAAGAATTCTTTACGAGTAAACTCTATTATTAGTACTAATTGCCTCACCAAACTACAAGACCCAGGCTTCCATCAACAGTGAATTAGAAAAGTTCAAGTAGTATGATAATAAAATATTTCTACTTTGAGGGTACTTTCTTGCTTCAAAACTTGGGTGTTCTCAGAGAAATCCTAATACACAGCAGAATGTGTCATTCAAATGCCCCTCTTTCTATGCCATATTATGCACCTAATTTGGAACAACATTTTTTAAAAATTGTATTCTTCACCTGCTTTCTTCCTCATGATTCACCCCATCTATATTCCGTGATCATACCAAATATTAAAGGAAATCCACAGTTGAGAAGTAAAACAGGATAATGGATCTTCTATTTTTTTTTTCATAAAGTTACTCCTGTTTAGAGATTTTCATACGTATGTATATTACTGTTACATTTTTATTTTAATACTAGCACCTATACTCGGTATTGCCTGGGATTTTATTTTCTTATAGATAATACTTGTTAGAAAGATTTGAGGTCCTGTGTCTCTAATTCCTCAAACTGTCTTGTCCAGTACCTGTAACTTTTCCCCATATACTCCAATCCAATCTGTATTCAGAGTTATTAACATACAGAGGTTGGGTTCCTGAGGGAATACTCTGCCCTCCTCCTTGCTGCTAGGTCTCATCTCCATAGCAACGGGCCAGGCTCAACAGCTCTCTGGCTGATAATTCTAAAAGTTCCTCCCTAAACTGCAAACCCCAGGATTCTATAGAATCTTCTCAGGCAGCCGATCATATGAGGTCTTTGCCTGACACAGCCAATCATATGAAGACAGGTCTTCATCCGACACAGGCAAACTCACAAACTTTGACTTTTATATATTAGATATACTGGGAAAAATGATATGGCAAACAGCATACACTTCAGCCCGTATGACATGGTTTAGAGCTAAATTTAAAATCTGAAGCCACACAGGTATAAAATTCAAGGAATAAAATCCAAGGACATTTTTGCACTGATGTGTTTTCATTTCTCTCTCTCCTCTGTGCACCCTTGAAATCTGGGTTGGCAGACCCTCTTGAACAGATTTTGGGGAGACAAGGGAGATGTAAGAGAGGAGAAAAGAGGAAGGAAGTCCTGTAAATATTTTTAGGATATCCAACCAGTTTTCATCACTGTGAAGTCTTTTGTAAAGTTAATGAATTTTGTCACACAAGACCAAGCAACCCCCAAATACTTTGGAATACAGTAGAGACAGCTCATAACAATACACTGTTGCTGGGACAATTCAGTTTATCTCCAGCTACTGTAAGGACTGTAACTAAACTCAGAGGGTACAGGTGAGCTGCAGACGTGAGCCACTGCTATTCAAAATTCAAAAGTCATGTGGCTCTTTGCAAGCCGTGGCTCCACTATACCACTGTACACAAGCACTGTGAAAAAAATGCAGCTGAAATCCTGCATTACCAGATGTAACAATGATGATGGAGATCTATCATTTTGGTTATGTTTGATGATGCCACCCTCCCCCTCAAAAAGACTCCTAACTTTTCAGCCTCGCAGGGCCTCACTGAAGGGTTTTTGATGTGCTGCAGATCAAGACACTGTGAAATGATGTTTGCAGCACTCTCTTGTTTATAGGATGCATTTAGGGCAGACAGCTGAAGAGAGCCCCAGGAGTCCTGCCACAACTGCTTCTCCCAAGGGGCCCTGCAACTGGGAGAATGCTACAGTTGTCATTTCATAGTGCCCTAATACACAGTGCCTCTGCAACCCTTAGGCTAGGGTGCTGTCAGACTGGGAGGGTAGCTTTTTGGATCACATTTAGTCATTAACAATCACAACACAAATCTCTAGCAGTTATGAGATCTAAAGTCCAGCTTACAGTCCTGTAACTACTGAACAGGATTGTTATTGTTGTACACCTTCAATTAATTTCTGACTTCGGGCAACACTAAGGCAAACCTATCATGGCATTTTCTTGGCAAGATTTGTTCAGAGGGCATTTGCCTTCCTCTGAGACTGGGAGAGTGTGGCTTACTCAGGGTGACACAGTGGCTTTCCATAGCCAAGTGGGAATTCGAACCCTGGTCTTCAGAGTGATAGTCTAACACTCAAACCACTATACCACACTGGCTGACATATACCAGCCTACATTTATTGGCAACGACCTATCTGCATTGTGATAGCTGTAATTTACACACTCTCCCTACCCAATGTTAAGAATTACCAGCATATGTCAAAACACACTTGTTTTCTGATGCTTAACATGTAGTTATTCCCCTCTCTGGTACTACACTGCTAAAGTACTCTCCAACAGCCAGGAGAAACTTGCTTCACATATCATCTAGAACACCCTAATTAAGTCTGAAAAGGGAATATTTTCACTTAGCAATCAAAATGTTGGATGCAGAATGTACTTTATAATAATAACCAGCACTTTAGAATGAAGCAAAGACATGTATTCATGAAATACATTCTAATGGAAGCTCTTCTCTTCATATATGAACCAGCCTTGCATTGAAGGAAAGGGGGTCTTGTAATGACTGCCAGGAACATCTAGGACTGGATCAAGCCACATATGCAGCTGAAGATGGACATGGGCAATACATTTACTATGACTAATTGTGAATTCTACCTCACTGATCTTCCTTATGACCTAACAGCTACCTTTCTTATGAAATGGCAGAGTGAGAGAGTACAATGCAATCAGCAAATGTATTGTGTAAGCATAGTTATCTTTCTGGCTGCCACTGCAAATATCTTATTTCCTACTAAGAGAACTGAAGCCCTTTCACACTATGCAGTTATAGCACTATCATTCCACTGTAACTGGCACAGAAACATCCTATGAAATCTTGGGATTTGTAGTTTGGTGAGGCAATAGAGCTCTGTGGCTGTGAATTTTAAATGACCCTTCCTAAATAGCAAATCCCAAGATTTCTCAGGATTTTGCCATAGCAGTTAAAGTGGACTTGTAGCACTGTAACTGTGTAGTGTAAAAGGACTCCTGGTAAAACAGCTCCTGCAATTCTAGTGCTTCTACCTGACAGCAACACTGGACTGTCACCCTATTTAATAAAAAGAATCCTGAAGTGACTGATTATTACCATGAACTTTTACACATTCAGCAAGGCAGTCAGATTCTTGAAGGAAGTTGTTCCCATTGCCTTTGCAGCCACCATAGATGAAATGTATACAAGTCCCAGAAAAATCATCAAAATGCCAGCGAGGGAAGTGCCCATTACATGGGCCAGCATCAGGGGGCACCAAGCATTGTTCTGTAAGTGTAACAGGAAAAGTAAACTATAAGTATTCTGTGCTGAGGTATAACAATAAGCCTCAAATGAATTTTCCTAACATTTCATATTTACTCTTTTATAAAATTTCTTTAACAAAATCTCCCTTCCTCCCCTGCTTCATGTGCCACCTGAACTTCAAGCTTTTAAGGAGGCATAGAATAACTTCCTTCCTGGCATCGGTCTGAAGAACTGCTTAAAGCATCCTTCCCTTGTTCCTGTAACTCTGAGGGGGGAAATTAGGATTGGTAGAAGCTTGGCTGTAACTGATATAGTGATCAAACTTCTCAGGTTGTTTTCCTTTCAGGGAAGGAAGGTATGGACATGTTAGATTGCAAGACATCAATGCTGTTTCGTCATGCTTCACTTTCTTGTCTAAGGTATTGGCTGTGGTCTTTTTTTTTTTTTAATTTTTTTCTCTCTCTCTTTTTTCTCTCTCCCCCTCTCCCTCTCTCCCCCTCTTTTTGTGTTTCCTTTAATGTGCCCTATTTTTTCTACTGCCACATCTTGGCTAGAATTTTTTTCTATCCTAAATGCTCACCATATGTTAGTAAATCAATCCTAGCAAGAAATTATCTACATCCAAAGGTTATAGGCTATGCAGACACCGGGTTATATGCAATGGTGGCTTTCTGCTAGGGAAATGTACCCCTCCTTGCGAGAGCAGTGGTACACAATTCTTCCTACCTCCTTTTACCTACTGCAGCCCTCTGTAAAATATCCCATAATACTGCAGAGCTTTTTCTGCACTGCAGGAATGGCTTTGCAAGGGCGTTTTCAGTGGTGGGAAAGTGCTGCAGTGGGCATATGGGACTAGTTTTCTGATTCACATGGTTTACCACTGGATACAATTTTACATCTTTTCCTCAAAATCTGAAAAATGCAAAATAGAAACAAAAAAAAAATGAAAACATACTTCAACACCTTAAGGGTAATGTTCAGCTATGTATGTTTCTAATAGTATGATCCTATATGTATTTACTTAGAAGCAAGGGGCATTGCGTTCAATGGATTTAGTTTCAAGTACGTATTCAAACCAGCAACTTTTTAAAATATTGTAAACTGCCTTGAATACCATTTGGAGAAGGGTGGAATATAAATCCAACAAACAAAAACAAACACTGAGCTGCAAAATCTATCTGCTAAGTTAAAGACACTGGGGATCCTATTTTTAGCACAGAAGTCTATACAGGAAACAAAATGTCCTAAGGCAGTGGTTCTCAAACTGTGGGGTGGGATCCTAAAGGGAGACAGTTGCTCAAGGGGAGGCACAAGAAAAGTCAGCCTGCAAGTACAGCAAATGTGACAAAGAAGGGCAAGCCTGTGTGTGTGCGCATGTGTGCACTGCTGAGGATTGACTGGTCTCTGCAAAAGAGCAATACAAATGGTCTTCCACTGTTATGACTTCCTCCAACTCAGATATAGCAAAAATCAGCTTCCCTTTTCTGTTTTTCTCACTCAGTTTCCCTGAATGTTCTATCATTGGGGCAACAGGTGCATGCCCCGTAGCAACCATGAGCCATTTTTTTCAGTGGTGGGGGGAGGAAAGTGAAGAGAGGAGATGGAGAGTGTGAGAACTTAGGCCCTTTTTGCACCTTACCTTTTCCCGGTGCTGGGCAGCAGGGCTCGCGAAGGAAGACTTTGGAGGAACGCTCCCGCATCCCTCCTGCTTGAGCTCCACAGCTGCTTCCTGGTTGTGTGAGCGCCCTGCCTCTTCCATTCGCAATGCAGCCTGGGAGGTCCCAGAGGAGAGGATGCATGACCAGCCTGGCTCCCGAGGCTCCGCATGCCAGGTAAGTGCGCGCAGGGCCCCGGAGCGATGCATGACTGCACAGCATTTTCGGCTTTAAGTCGAAAATAAAAAAATGTGTGTGTGGTCTGCGTCAAGCTCTTGAGCACCGCGCAAATGTGAGTGTGTCGTGTGGACCGCTCCTCACATTTACGCAACGCTGAAGGGGCCCTTTCGCTTCAGACATGCCATGCGAAAAGGGGCTTAGTGTTAAGATAGAGGGTACATGTGACTTGGAAGGCATGTGAGATAGAGAGAGAGAGAGAGAGAGGCAAAGGGGGGGCATGCAACATCCTCATATAAATTGCAAAGGGGGTCACAGGGTGAAGAGTTTGAGAATCACTGGCCTGAAATGAGTTCTTTCACTTTGTAAGGCTAGTTAACCATATCTTATTGCCAAGTGTAAGGAGAAATTTTCCATCCATTGAGGCCATGATGAAACATGCATTGGAAAAATGATAAACTTTTAGCTATATGTATATAAGGTCTTTTCTACTGTCTATTGCGTGTCAAAGACAGGAGCATGTTAGGTGACATCAGCCAAGGAATTATTTGTACACAGGCACTGAAACACTTGATCTTGCACAAAGCTATGAAGTCTCACCACTGAAAGATGCAGAATACTTCTCTGAATTTATGCACAATTAGATCTAACATGATTAATAAGATAAGGAATTTTTACTTACTGTGCCAAATAGTTCCACATCCAGGGCCAAGAGACTGAAAAAATTCTTGAAATTGATAATGTAATTGATATCCATAGGCCTAAGTCTTATTCATTATGCTCTAAAGGAAATATGTTTGTCTATTTTAGTCTTTCAAGTACAGGTACTCAACAAAATAATGCTCCCTGCTGAGGTTATAATGATATGTAAGTGCTTTGGACAGGATGTACCAAAAACTGTATCTATGCCACAAAACAAGACATTAAACTAGTATTGCAGTAACGTTGTGACACTGTCGTGTCTATGCCAATTTGCATTACTGGGGTATATGCCCGAAAACAGAAACTTTTTCAAGCTGTATCATTATCAATCTTACCTGGCATAAACCCAGCAGTTTGTTTTTTTGGTCCCTGAGAAGGTGATTGAACAAACTTGTCTGTATCAGGTGTTTGACTATTTACAGCAGTTTTCTGAGTGATTTCAAATGCAAGGTCCTTGCTGGTATCTTTAGTCAATCCAACACTGTTTTGCTGAAGAGAACTAATGGCCGTATGAGTTATCTGCTTTGGTCTCGAATCAACTGAATAGAAGGAAATAAATCAAAAACAGCAATTTTAGGATGATGATGAACAAAACAAAATATTCAAGCAAGGATTTTTTTTGCAAAAGGAAAATGGTTATATTCTGATCTGCATGCAGAAATGGGGTTTTCCACACTGACAAATGCTTCTGTGAAGCACAAGGTGAGGACACCCTGCTTTCAGTGTCTGTGATTAAATCCTGTATCCTGCAGTACAACACCAAATGGATGGTCAGCACTGTCCACTTGGACAGCATTAACTACCTATTGGTGGGGCACCTGAAATCCAGGGCCCACCTCTCTCTAACTGTAGGGTCTGCCTATCCTATCCCAATGGTGGCAATAATCTGTATAAACATCTATTTCTAGAAGTGTAAAAGCCTGTGACATTGAATTCCTAGCAATCAAGCTATTTAAAATATACTACATTTCCATCTGACTTTGGAGGGAGAAAAGAAGCACCAGCCACAGCTCCATCCTACCTAGGCCCAAAAGCAGATGAAAGCAACCTCCGCTACTTCTGTGGCTTTGGAGACAGAGAAGTAGAGGCAGTATATGCTGGACTAATCCTCTCCCACACTTATTGTGTGCCATCAAGTCATTCCTGACTGATGGTTACCCTAAAGTGAATCTTTCACAGGGTTTTCTGGAAGAGTTTGTGATGTGCCAAAGGTCTCCCAGTGGGTTTCCATGGTCTAGCAGGGAATCGAACCTACGACCTTCATAGTCCAATGTTCAAAGCACTACACCACATTGGTTATCCATCCCATACTGCCATCTTCTTTTCCTTTTGTGTCATGTCTTAGGATTTTTCCGCACTAGACTGTTACAGCGCTATGATTCCACTTTCAACATCCTATGGAATCCTGGGGTTTGCAGTTTCGGGAGGGGCTGACTGTCCCCTCCCGAAACTGCAAACCCCAGGATTCCATAGGATGTTGAAAGTAGAATCATAGCGCTGTAATAGTCTAGTGCGGAAATGATTTCAGTTTGTAAGCCTGAGTGCAGGGAACTGTTGTTTTTTTTTACAGTCATTCCTCCACATTTCCAGGTTTCACTTTTGCAGATTTGATTATTCACAGATTATTTGTGTCACCTCTGCTGTCTCCCTATGCCATTTTTAATAGGGACTGCAAGCCTTATGAGACTGAGAAACTGCAAACAAGGCTTGTAAATCCCTATTAAAAATGCTGTGGGGTAGCAGTGGAGGTGGCAGTAAGCCCCACCAGCCACCCACATCTGCCTTGTCAAGGAATCCTGATGCCTCAAAGGAATTCATAGTGTGTTTTTGTGTGTTAAATATGCTTTGGGAGGGCCTAGAGTTATTCATGTTTTTTTCACTTTTATGGAGATCCTGTGCTCCTAACACTAGCGAATGTGGAGGGATGACTGTACTTGTAAAGCACCATGTACAGTGATGGCATTATATAAACAAATGAACATCATCATCATCTTTCTGCATTGACTGGTTCCAACCATAAATTTCTATAGCTGGACAAAAACACTCACACACTTAGTTTTTCATTGCTTTGGAACAAATATAAAAATATTTAACAAAGCAGCCTATCAAACTGGCCATCTTAACCCAGCAGCAATTTTCTTTTCACAGAATAAACAGAATAGAGCCAAAACTCTAAACAAAACAGAGTTTGCTGAGGTTTAAAAGATAGGAAGGATAAATCTAGACACTTCACTTTTCATATTGGTCCACTCAGACAGTGCCTTTAGGATATAAATGATCTTTAAAATGTTTGATAAGAACAATCACTTCAATTCTCTTAGATTAAAAAAACCAAACCATATCAAGTTCAACTTAAATCTCATGTTCATTTTTCCTTAAATCTAGAAAGAACCTGCCTGCATGAATATCACTTATTTTTGAATAAATTAATATTTTAGAAGGCATCTGCTTGGGTATTTTAAACATATGTTGTAACTATTACTTGGAATAGTTACTTGTGATATTAATAATAACACACTTTCCCTCAGAAGGAGCTATCCCAAGAGTAGTTGAAGACATTTTGGCCCTTTCCAAAACTCACCTTTTTGTGGAGCTGGGGTGCAGGGATTGCGTGAGCAGCCTCTTGTGAAAGGCTCTCATGTCCCCATTGCTTCAGGTCCGCAGCTGCTGCCTGCTCGCAAGAGAGCCCCACCTCTTCCTTCCGCAGTGCAGTCTGGAATTTTCCCAGGCTGTGCTGGGGCAGGAAGTGTGAGCGCCACGGCTCTGGAGCTTCACACGCACGGCAAGTGCATGCGGGGTCCTGAAGCGATGTGCAATTGTGCACCATCATTAAAGCTGAAAATGAAATAGTGCACAATTGGCACCTGCCAGCCCCTGGAGCGTCACATGATTGTGAGTGTGTTGTGTGGACCACTCCTTGCAGTCGCACGATGCTCCAGGGGCCCTTTCACATGGCAAATGCTGTGTGAAAAGGGCCTTTGTTACCTGGGGCAAACTGTGGATAGAGAACTTAGAAGTTAGATTTTAAAAATAATTATTTAATTGTTTTCATTCCAACCCCTCACTCCAGGTTGTTGGTTACTTTTATAGTTATGATTTTTAAAAGCAATTTTACTATCCTTTTCCTAAATATATTTTAGTTATATCTGAAGAAATGTGAATGTTATTAGCTGCTGGCCTATAGTACAAAACACAGTCTCCTCCATTCCACTTCACTGTTGTCTCAACATTCACAACGGAGCTTGAGCAGCACCACAGAGTGGAACCATGGGACATTCCTTCTCCATCATTTAATGAGTAGACCCCTTTTAATTATAAAAAAGTAATGATGAAGTTACTTTTAGTTTTCCTGTTAGTAACCGTCACAATGTGGTTGTAGCTTTGTTACTAGGAAAAAGGAATCAATTATAAGTAACTGAAACCCAGTGTAGTGTAGTGGTTTGAACACTGGATTATGACCCTCGAGACCAGAATTCAAATCCTCACTCAGCAATGCAAACCCACTGGATGACCTTGGGCACATCACACACTTTCAGCCCCAGAAAACCTTGTGACAGGTTTGCCTTAAGGTCGCCATAGATCGAGATTAACTTGAAGGGACAGCTATCTTAAGCTAGTCACTTCCTGGTGTTGCATAGGTGATACAGATTTGATTCTGCCTCTATGAGCACTGAAGATTCAAATTGGTAGGAATGATGACTTATATGTCTGTTGCTTTATCTTTTGTGTGATTATCTTTCAGCCTCTTCAAGGGAGGCATTTTAAAGCGTGTGTTCTCACCTTGGGCTACTGCCTATTTGTAGATCAGTTGTGATTCTTTTGAGCTAATGTACATAAAATAAATACATGTTAGAACTGAAATGTTCTATACACTCACGTTTCTGACAAAAAGCTTCATCAGATCCATCAGGACAGTGATCCATTCCATCACAGGCATAAGTGATATCAATACAGCAGCCATCATCACAGAGGAACTGGTAGCGTGAACAAACTCCAACACATCCTGCAAGAATCCAATGCTCAAATAATAAAAAGTCTTGAATCACTAAACCAGAAATTAAATGAAAATAGTCATCTAGCACTGGAAATACAGGAGAGGAAGCTACAGCAAATGTCTGCCATCTCATCTGAGAAATGTCACTCTCATATCTTTATAAAGAGTACTTCAAAATGGCAAAACAGATCTTTAAAAATATGGGCAGCAAATATCAAGCAATCAAAACAATTCTTTACTCTGCAGGGCAAAATTACATTTCACAGATCATGATTGTACTATAATTTGCCAATGCATATGGGAGAACATAGCAGTGTGATCAGATGCAAAAGCGGGACCAAGTTCCCACATTTTCACTAGTCATACAACACATCTAATTTCAGCAAGTGTAGCTTCTAATTCAGATTATACCTCCAGAAATCTCTGCTTCTGAAGAGCTACTAAAGGTCCAAGATTCCTAGCCTCTTTTGCAACAGGCCACCCTACCTGGCCACTGTATAACTCAGTCTTTTATCATAGACAATCTCCCTCCCAAACAGACTGCAAAACATTTGACAGATACCACATTATTCCAAAATTAATGTTTCAATTATTTTCTCACCTAACCTGGAGTAAACCATTGGAAGTACCGTCACCGAGACATTATCTGAGCTCCTTTGGCCAGCAGTGTCAGTCACAGTCAACTGTAGGATGTATTTACCTTCTTGCAAATGAGAGAGCTTCAGAGTTCCTGGCTGAGGTACCTGTCCCAAAGAAACCAGGAAATTAATTGACAAATTCCTACTCCTCACACTCCAGTTGCCAGATTAAATTATGCAAGAAGAATGATATGCATATGAAATCCTACTTTATGCAAATTAATTGGGTTATTTTAGAAACAGATAAATAGTAACATTACTATGGTACTATACTAGTTATCTTTCTTCCTCTTGAACGTCTGTAAATTGCTGCTGAATAACTTAAAACACCCATACTTCAGTGGTCAGGGCAACTTCACAATCATAGGCCATTTCTGCACTACAGTGTTACAGTTCTATTATTCCATTTTCAATATCCTATGGAATCCTGGTGTTTGCAGTTGGGAGGGCATCTTTGGCCTCAGTAAACTACAAACCACAGAATGCCACAGAATGTTGAAAGTGGAATTATGGCATTATAACAGTGTAGGGCGGAAATGGCCATAGAAACAACAGAGGTCCTTTCCTCAGCTTACCTCTGTTCAGCGCGGTCGCACAGGGATTAAACAAGCAGCCTCTTCCATGAAGCACTCGTGTCCCTGCTGCTTCTGCTCTGCAGCAGCTGCCTGCAGGCAGCAAGAGGGCTCCGCCTCTTCCTTTCACAGTACAGACAGGGATTTTCCCAGGCTGCGCTGGGGGAGGAAGCATGAGGGCCACGGCTCTGGAGGCTCTGTATGGACAGTAAGTGCGTGTGGATGCCTGGAGCGATGTGCAATTGTGCATCATTTTTGGCCAAAAGCCGAAAATGTAATATTGCACAATCGGCACCTGCTGGCCCCAGCAGCATTGTGTGATTGCAAGGATGTCACGTGAAACACTCCACGCAATTGCATGACACTCTGGAGGCCCTTTCGCATGACAAATGCCGTGTGAAAAGGGCCAGAGCTGCAGAACTCTCTTAGTGGCAGGATAGGCAAGGCAAAGGATGGCAAAATAAGAGTGTTGCCTCTCAGAATAAGAATTCTGTGCACCCAATGAAATTTTCCTTCAGTCCCCAAATTTCTAACATTGCTGAGAGTGAGACATGGAAAACTGTTCATACCTAGAAATCATATATTTGACTTCCCCTTTTCTTTGGATGCCTAAACTGTACTTTTAAAAGTTCAACTGAGATTTTAAATTACTGCAAAGTTCGAACTAAGGATTGAAGGAAAAAATTCATTTGGGCGACAGAACTGTGAGTAAATGCCTTCATTCTGCTTTCTTCTGTAGCTAACCCCTGAGGATGAGGGTAACAAACAGCACAGACCTGGAACAAGAATGTTTTACCCTAAGAACTGCAGTGTCATTCTACAAGCACGAAGCACAAATTAAAGTCTCCAGGATTACAATATTGTTGATGTTGTTGTTTCAAAGAAAATCCAATCCATGGCACAGAATCTGGAAATAATGTGTTACAAGCTATGATATGTAATTCACTGGCTTTAAAGTCAAAAGGAGTGCTTAGTAAACAAGCCAAGTTCAGATTAACCAAAGTGTTCAACTGGGTCATAATTCAATATGAGGAAAAGGTGATAAAATAGTCTAGGAACTCAAGGCAGTCTTGCAAAAGAAAGCCTGGAATGCTGACATCAGGTATCATGCTAATAAATACTAGTGTTGAACTCAACAACCAGCAGATGAAATCAGGCCTATTTATACTGCCACTGTATGTGGCTACTTTCACAGACAGATATTATTGAGATCAATAGATTATTACAGCATCTTTCTTTGATGAAGCCAGGTACTTCATCTCAGCTGAATTTGATCATCAAGCCTGTTTAGATATTGTGTGCCATAAGTGTTTGGTGGCCTCTCTTCTTCAGAGTATGTCTTTTCCCTCTGTTTCTCTGATGGAAGTGGATAATCTTTGGAGGTCTCAGCCTGCAGAGGTTTTAGAGAACTGTCACCAGAAACCTTGGGTTTAGTCTCCAATGAAGAGTCCTCCAGCAGGGGCATGTGCTCCTAGCTCTTGCCCTCCAAACAAGGATTCCACCAAATACAGGAAAACATCCACTATGAGCCAAGGTGTTTACAGACTTACAGACTTGGGATTCTTTGCTCTTGAATCCTGGCTGCCCACAGCTGTAGTCTAGCATTCAAGCAACCTAAGCACACAGGCTTTTACCACAGGATCTATCATCTGATTAGCTTTTTGTTCATGTGTAGATGAAGACATGGCCAAAGCAAATGAGGAGGATAAGAATAAAGAAGGGAGCAGGAAGGCCTTTTACCGTCCTGATGGAGAGTTACATCAGGAACACAAATTCCACACATTTTACCAAAAATACCATTATAGAAAGGAATTCTGTCAGGATCCTCCTCCTCCTCCTTCTTGCTCTAGCATGCCATGGAATTGACATTGTCTGCTATGTTACAGTATGGAACTAGACATTTCATTTCCAGAAAGTAGTAATGTAGAGTTAATGTAGAGTTAAATGGTTTTATACACGTCAGAGTCACCAACAAGCAAGCCCTCTTTTACTCCAAGCAATTGTTGCCTGATCTTAATAAGTATTACTCCTTCTAGCTACAAGGTAGTGGTGACAATCTGATAAGCTCAATCTGATAACTCCAAACTTAGCTCAGAACCAAAGTGACTCATGCAATATAGTGTATTTTATCTCGTTCAAACACACAGTTCTATTTACCATTGTTCCTTTGGGCAATGGACATTGAATGAGTAACTTAACATATGATATTTGTAGTATCAGCTACGAGGAAATATAATTCATAATTGACCTTCCTCTGGGGAGGAAATTTAATAAAAGCAATAATTGCAATCCACAGCTTCTGGCTATGGATTACTCTGAGCGCTGCTCAAAGCATGTTCTGGCTTCTATGAGGCAACCCATTCTTCATTAGCAGGCTTGCAGAACTCTGGGCCTCCAGATATCTTGGATAATAACTCCCACAATCCCTTTTTGCAGTGCTGGCTTGGGCTTTTAGGAGTTGAAGCATCAAATATCTGGAGGCCCCCAAAGTTCTCCAGTCCTGCTGTATATAAACAGATAAACCCTATATAGGTATTCTGCACAGGGCACATCTCAGTATGGAAAGATGGGTTTGCCCATAATCTCTGTTGCCCAGTGTCACCACATGCCTTGCAGCATTCAAGACTTTTGTGTATTGTGCACAAAGGTGTGCATAGGGCTCTGTACCATCAGTGTTCCTAACTGTGGGACCCAATCAATCATGCTTACAGAGACCTCTCTCTTTGCCTCTCACATTGAAGTTTGCCCATCATGACCAAAAGTTGTTGATAGACATCCTCCATTAGCATGTGTTCCTCCTTTAACTCTCCTATCAGTGGCTATCACCCTGTGTTATGACATAAAATTCTGTAAGTTAACTGTATACTATGTCTGGTCAGATATTTTCCCATACACAGGAGGACAAAATGGGTGGTGGGTGCATAGGAGCACATGTAAGCCTTAGCCGACACTTCCCAATGCATCTGGCAGCATCCTATATGTTTTGGTGCTGTGCTTCTTTAAATGTTGTTCAGCTCCCACTTTCCTTACCCACTAGATGAGCTGGCTAGAAAGAATGGGAGTTGCCACATAAACATACCTGGGGGCCACTTGTTAATAACGTAATTGAGAAGAGGCTATAGCTGAATGCATACATTGCACATAGAAAGACCCAGATGCAAATTCTGTTATTTCCGCTTAAGAGGATCAGAAAGGAAGTGCCATGAAGGACTTGGGCTTGAGATCTCTGAAAGCCTCTGCAGTCAGAGTATACAAAGGTCTATTCTGGTGTAAGGCAGTTATACAAGCAATATATGAATATACAATAAATTAATCTTTTCACAAGTAAAGATTTTAAGAAATAAATACTAATTTCATGCCTTTAGATCATAGCAGGTGCACACATGCATGTGCGCGCATGCACGCACATACACACATTTAACGAGTTACAAGTACCAGTCTAACTGGCTTGATACACTTCAGTATTTTTAGTTTTGCTGCTTGTATTGCATTTGTCTTACTGGCCTATTTTGTTGCCATTGGAGTAGATCCATTACTCAGTGAGATTTACCTATGTGTTAACTCACTATTTAGCAATTGGTTCAATGGATATACCCTGCTTGGTTGTAATGAATAGGATCAAGGTCATTATGTGCTGTCACTAGTTGTAATTTATGGTTTGTGTTATTTTTAATGCTTGTCCTACAGAGAACTATTATTATCAGGTGGTTTAGAATAAATAAATAAAATAGAATAAAATGTCCTTTCCTCACCTTACCTTCTTTGGGCGCTGGGGTGTGGGGATCACACAAGCAGCCTCTGGCGAAAGACTCTCACGTCCAGGATCCTTCAGCTCTGCACAAGCTGCCTGCTTGCACAAGAGCCCCGCCTCTTCCTTTCACAGTGCAGCTTGGGAGTTTCCCAGGCTGCACTGGGGCAGGAAGCGTGACTGGTGCAGCTCTGGAGGCTCCGCACGCCAGGTAAGTGCGCACGGGGCTCAGGAGCAATGTGCGATCGTGCACCATTTTCAGCTTCTGGCCGAAAATGAAAAGGTGCACGATCAGCGCCTGCCAGGCAATTGTGATCATGCAGATCACTCCACACAATTGCACAATGCTCCAGGCACTCTTTCGCATGGAAAATGCCACGCGAAAAGGGCCTAAGACAAGCAGGTTCACAGGCTCAACCCCCCCCTCCATTTACCTTATTTATCTGGCTGCACAATTAAACCATCATATTGTGATTTTTAGCACCAAATGCAGAAAAGTATTAATGTGCACTGCATAGCTTGAGGTACCTTCATGTCAAATGATGGGGCACCTTGCAGCAAAGTCCATTCATACTGTATGATTCCATGGTCGTCCAGACTTTCTCGGCCATCCAAAATCACCCAGTCAACAGGCAGCTGAAGGATAATATCTTTACCTGCTTTGCTGAGGGGAGGCTCATCAATTTCTAAATTAAAAAAAAAGTGATTTTGTTACTCAAAGAAAACAAAGTCCAGTTTTATTCAAAGTTGATGTTGTGGTTGTTTTCATGACACACTTTCATTGCTATGACCTAGCTTTCAAAATAAAGAAAAGCACATCCTAATAACAAATACTACCATACATTATTGTTCTTCCCATTGGAAGTTCCTGTGGCACAGATGAAAAGATTTTGGCATTAGGAAACCTAGTTTCTCTGACAGATGGTGCAACTTCAAAGCACACTGATTTCTGGCACCTATCTGGCTCATGTTCGCTTTCTGTTGAACCAGCTGTCAGCAGGTACACCAGAGCTGGTGAAGGAATATACAAGACAGCAAAAGCTGGCACCATCAGCATTATTATAGTACAGTGCTCACCTAAGGAAAAAGCCTGGGTAACCAAAACAATCTATACATATTTCCATATTTGGGACGCTCACATGGGATATTGTGGTAAGGAATCCTTACAAACCTCCCCAAAACCCTTGGAGCGCACATGCTGACTGTTGGTTTATCACAGCCGAAGTTGCAACACGCAGCATAAACCAGTATTTTGTCCTGGAACCTCTTCTAGAGTTTGAATGCCCGTGCTCCCTGCTCTCTGAGGTAGCCATCTTAGTACATCAACTCGCTGAACCAGGTTTTGAAATGTCATGCTGTTGGCCCTGAAATTAACAGCCATTTGGACTCCTGTAATGAGGTTGCTTCTGAAGACTGACGCAAAGAGCCAGAGTGTTCTAGTGGCTGGTTAAAGGAAGCACACAACTTCCTTATTAAAACAGCATCACTGGCTACAGATCTATCTCTGAACCAAAGCAAAGTGCTGTTTTGTTGTACAGAGCCCTATAAAGCTTAAGTTAAAGCAATCTGGTGGACTATATTGTCCCACTTGAGCTTGCCTGGGCATTATGAGAACCCCTTCTTCTACTCCCAGCACTTCTGGTGAGAATACAGAAAATGGTCTTCTTTGTGCTTGCTTCAAGGCTCTATTCTTTTCCTTCCATCTTCAGGCAAAGACTTTTTTTAAAAAAATCCCAACTGTTTCTTTAGAAGGGCTTTTAACAGTGTGTTGCATCACTTTTAACTGTATTGGTTTTTAAACTTTAAAATATTTTTTACAACTGTATTCTTTTTAATGTATGTATTAAATGTTTAAGAATGCAATTAATAGTTGACTTGTATTTTTATGATAGTATTTAGTATCCATTTTAACAATCAGTCCTTGAAATCTTCAGTTAAAGTGATCTCAGGCAGCAGGGCTAGAAAAGATACCACTGCCTGTGCCCTTGAAGAACTGCTGCCACAACAGATAGAGAAATGGACAAAGTGACCTCCTGCCAGATCTCCTATGTATAAGTAAAATCTTTAATTTGCAAGTTAGTTGTAGACCAAAATGGAATATAATCACTCTCCAAGGATACATCCAGACTTCATTTTCCTGTTTCTGCTTTGTCTCTGTATACTACATTGGCTATTCTAAAACTAAAATTATAATATTTTCTAACATTTGGGGATGTTAGAAATTTGGGGATGCTGGGGATGCAGACGGACAGACCCTTCTTTTCTTCCCTCAGAAAAATATGCAATGCTGTTGCTTTTAACCTTAAAAAAAAAAAGGCAGAACCACTGTGCATTTCAACGTTGAAGAGGATGTGGCGTCTCCCCCCCCATATTTCCTAATATTTCACAGATGACGATTGGAACACATGTGGCCAAGCAACATCAGAATGCAGTCAGAATGGCAGAAGTTATTAATGCGGAAGAGCACACAAGTTAGCAGATACAAGTTGTGTATCAGATAAAAGTCGACTGTAACTGCTTTACTGTTTTGATTTTCCCTTTGGATGGTTTGCCCCTTCTCTGTTTTAGGCTTGAGTTCTTCTTTTGTTGGATCTCTGGATCGCAATACATGGGGGGTGATGAAGTGGTCCCCTGTAAACAAGGCCTCTGCACCAGCTGCGCTGGTCTTGCGGATCTATTCAATACTACAGCAACCACCGCTGTTGCTCAAATCCTGGCTTTAAACCGATCCGTCTTCAAAGCGCAACATGCCTTTTCCCTCCCAAAACCTGGAGCACGTTGGAGAGACTCCGGCTATTTCCGCACGAGCATGTTAGAGCGCGATGATTCCACTTTCAGCCTGGAATCCTGGGGTTTGCAGTTTCGGGAGGGGCCCGCCTGAAAGTGGAATCATCGCGCTCTAACAGGCTCGTGCGGAAATGGCTTCAGAAGCTATTTTCGAACTACTAGCGCTACGATTCCACTTTCAACCTCCTCTGGAATTCTGGGGTTTGTAGTTTACTGAGGCCCAGGAGCTCTCTGGCTGAGCAGTGGAAATGCCCTCCCCCTAAACTGCAAACCCCAGGATTCCACAGGAGGTGGAAAGCGGAACCACCGCGCTCTAGCAGCGTAGTGCGGAGACGGCCCCCCGGGGGCCCACCCCCACCCCCCTTTAGGGACTGGACCGAACCCCAGCCCAGAGAAGGCGGCGGGGGCGGCGGGGGCGCCTCGTACCTGGGGCCGCCGGGGGGCTCCGGGGCTCGAGGGCGTAGCTGCTGTAGCCGCGCTGCGGGGAGAAGAGGCAGACGGAGCGGCCGCGGTGGGTGCAGTTGAAGAGGTAGCAGCGGGCGGCGGCGGCGGCGGGCGGGGGCGCGGGCGGGGGCTGCTGCTGCAGGACGGCCACGGTGCAGCGCTCCTCGGCGCAGCAGGCGTCCAGGCACTGCCGCGGCCCGGCCACGGCGCCCGGCGAGCCGAGGAAGGTGGCTCCCGCCGCGATGGAGTCCTTGGTGCGGATGATGGCGTCGGGCCTGGCCGAGAAATAGCCCGGGCCCGCCGCCGGCCCTTCGCCCCCCGCGCGGCACCGGCCCACCAGCGCCTCCGCCCTCCCGCCGCCGGGCCCCGAGGAGGAGGAGGCGGCGGCGGAGGGCTCCTGCTGCAACTGGCGGCGGAACTCCTCCAGCAGCGACTCGACGCCCGACGCCGACGGCGACCTCAGATCCGCAGACGGCGAGCCTGGCGCCGCGGACAGCAGGAGCAGCAGCGCCAGCGCGAAGGCGAAGCCGGGCACCTGCGTCGCCATGGCGCCACCCGCCGAGGCCGGACGGGGGGGCGAGAGGGCGACCGCGGCCGCCGGCGGGAGGCTGGCGCTGGAGGGAGCGGCCGAAGGAGGGGGAGGACGGAAGGATCGAAGCCCCGCAGCCGCGACTACCAGAGCCCTCGTGCGGGAGCCGGGGGCGGGCGCGCCATGCCGGCCCGCCCGAGACGCCGCGGAGCCCCGCCGGCTGCAGTCAGCACCACCGAGCGCCGAACAGTTCCCGGGCCCGCTGCGCCTCTCCGCCCGCCCCGCGCGGAAGGGGAAGGGGAGGGGCCGGGGGAAGGAAGGCCGCCCGTTCCCTCCTCGCCGGGGGCTGCGCGGGGCGGGGAGCCAGGCGGCCGAGGAGCGGATCGGGCTCGGTCCCTGCGACGCTCGGGACGGGGGAGGCGCCGGATGCCGCGCGTGGGCCGAGCAGCTTAGCGGGCGGTGCTGACGCCGGCAGCTGGTGCCGGAGGTGACCTCGGAACCCACCCGCGCCAGGCCGCCGTAGGAATTAGTCACGACCATCCTGACCGAGGGGATTGGCTGCTGCCTCGCCTTTGGATTCTTAATCAGTCCAATTGATTACAGGCGTTATGCACGCGTGTGCGCAAAGGCGACCAATCGGCTCGTCCTCCAGATGCCTTGGGCACATGCCCCATCAGGATTTAAATGACAGGAGAGGGGTTGGTTATCTGGGGGCATATGGGGACGGTAGAGGTGCAGGCGCCAGATGTGCAAGGAAGGCTGCAGTTGAGAAGAGAGGTGGAAAAAACTCCCTCTGTTCTTATTATTATGTGCCTTCAAGTCGGCTCCAAATTATGTTAACCCGGTTAGCAGGATTTCCTGGCGAGATTTCTCCAGAGATTTCTTCATTGGCTTCCTTTCGGAGTGAGGCCATTTCCGCACTAGACTGTTATAGCGCTATTATTCCACTTTCAACATCCTATGGAATCCTGGCGTTTGCAGTGATGGGGTTTGCAGCCTCAAAGCCCCTCCCTAAACTGCGAACCCTAAGATTCCATAGGAGGTTGACAGTGGAATAATAGCACCATAACAGTCTAGTGTGGAAATGGGCCTGACTTGCCCAAGATCACCCACTGGGTTTCTGAGGTTGAGCAGGAACTCAAACCTTCATCTCCCAGAGTCCTAGCCCAGTAGCTCACACTGACTCACTCAGTGCCCCATCCTTTCTCCCAAATACCCTCACATCTGTCCTCTTCAGCTGTTGAACCTGAAAAATGGAGTCTGTTTATAATGCACTGGTGTTCTGATTAAACTACATAAGATTTGAGAAAGCCATTTGTGCATACAGGTATGCAAACAAGCTAGGTGGAAAATAGCTTTTTTTTAAAAAAAATCTCCCTGGAGTACTTCGGAATTTTAAAATGTATATTTTTGATTTGCAAAGCACCACACAAACACTTCACAATAATGGAAATACCCCACTGATAACCTTAAATACTGACAGTGGTGAAAATCAACAAATACACCTGCCAGCTATTGCAGATGATGAATAATTAAAACAGATTAGAAGACCGCCAAAGTAAATAAGTCTGGACTATCTGCCTAAAACTGCCAACAAAGAGGCTACATGGAAAAGTGAAATCTGTGCACATGTTAAATATTTGTTAAAGATAGAAGTAATTTGTTTAAGCATTTAAAGATTTCTGACAAAGACAGAACAATAATCTGAAAGAAGCTATTCCTTTAGCCCCTTTTCACTGTCTCCAAGGTTTCCAGTTCTTCCCCCTTCCATTGTTGTGCTTTCTGCAAGCCCATGCCAGACTGAACCACCTCTTCCTTCAGAATTGCCAAGCCCTTTTTACTTACAACCCTGTAATTGCTTAGTTATAGTGCTTCTCAGTCTTTGGTCCTCCAGATGTTTTGGACTTCAGCTCCCAGACAGCATGCCCAAAGGCCAGGACTTCTGGGTGTGAAAGTCTAAACATCTGGAGGGCCAAAGTCTGAGAAGCGTGGGTTTAGCAGATTCTTTCATGAATCAAGCTGACCTCAAATCCTGCCCCAAAAATATTAAAAGAATGAAAGGTTAAGTGTTGCTGAAGAGAGATAAGCCTAGCTTCATTATTAACATTCTCTGACTGAATATACTGTTCAGGCTGAGATTGAGAGCCTCAGAGACCCTGACTGTATTGCTTCAGTCATAAAGTTGGTAGATGGCCACGGGCACATTGCAATCTCTCAGCCTTGATCCCTGCCACAGGAGATAATAACACTGACCAACGTAATAGTAACATAGCATTACAACATAGATTGTAAGCCTGAAGGCAGAGAACTGTCAAATTAACAACTTGTAAACTGCTCTGGGGGAGTCTGGCTGAATGGCAAGATACAGATACTTTAAACAAAAAAACAGTGAGTCAGACAACTTCTTTCCACAAGTGAGAGCATTCCCTGAGTAGAATTCTGCTCAGACTGCTTCCACTGGTGAAAAGTGGGGAAAGCTATCTTCCTCCTTCTCTCAGCAGCCTTTGGTATTTTTTTCTTCCTGAGCAGATTGAAGGTTAACCTAAATGGTATAGTGGTTTGATTGTTGGACTATGGCCCTGAAAACCAGAGTTCGATTCCCTTCTCAGCCACAGAAACCCACTGGGTGACCTTAGGTGCATCACACACACTCAGCCCCAGAAAACCCCACCTTAGGATTTTCACCTTAGGTTTCACCTTAGGATTTTCATAAGTCAGAAATGACTCGAAGACACACAACAATAACCAAGTGAATGAAAGTAGCTGCTGTTTCTGTTATACCAGGAATTCTGAATTCTTCAGAAACATCTGCAGATAGAAGGAACTCTCCTGTCTCCAGAAAGTAGCTTTTGCATTCAATCCAGTATTGTAAACATCACTGAGACAATGTGTGCACAGTTTTTTTTTAAAGGGCAACATAAATGTTTTTGTTGGCTTATGGTGATCCTCAGGTGAGGGGATCCTCAGGGTCTTCTTGGCAAGATTAATTCAGAGTAGGTTTTCCATTGCCTTCCTCTGATGCTGAGAGAGTGTGACTTGCCCAAGGCCATCCACTAGCCCCCATACTCAAACCACTATACCATACTGTCTCTACACATAAATGCTAAGTTACCATTATTATATTTGTGTGCTTTATGGTATTGTATTTGTTTAAACAAATTAAATTTGTTTAATTTGTTTATGGTATTGTATTTGTTTAATACCTTTTCCTCAAAGCTCAAAATCCAAGTCAGCTTAGAAGATGAAAAGCAATATAACTAAACCCCATGTAGATTAAAAATATAAACAAAATGTTCAAAATGCCATTTCATTTCCACAGAATTGAAACAATCTAAAACATCTGTATTTAAAAGCAAAAAAGTAGTGTGAAAACACTAAGAAGAGCTCTTTATAACAGTCAGTTTCCAAAGATGAGAAGAAAACTGTCCTCATGTACCAACAGCAGAATAGCAAGGAGAGGGCGTGTCTAACCTCCACAGGAAAAGAATTCTGGTATTTTGCTTGGTCATTTAGTACTGTGATCATTTTCATATTGTCCTCTAAACCTGGCTTAATCTCTT